>PVIW01001154.1:0-333078 GCA_004026585.1 Noctilio leporinus
AGGATTCTTTGGGTATAGTCCAAGTAGTGGAATTGCTGGATCAAAAGGCAGTTCCATTTTTAGTTTTTTAAGGAAACCCCATACTGTTTTCCACAGTGGCTGCACCAGCCTACATTCCCACCAACAGTGTACGAGGGTTCCCTTTGCCCCGCATCCTCGCCAACACTTGTTGTTTGTTGATTTGTTGATGATTGCCATTGTGACAGGTGTGAGGTGGTATCTTATTGTGGTTTTAATTTGCATCTTTCTGATGACTAGCAATGTTGAGCATTCTTTCATATGCCTCTGGGCCCTTTGTATATCTTCCTCAGTGAGTTGTCTGTTCAGGTCCTTTGCCCATTTTTTAATTGGGCTGTCTGTCTCCCTGGTGTTGAGTTGCATTAGTTTTTTATATACTTTGGAGATCAGACCCTTGTCTGAGGTATCACTGGCAATTATGTTTTCCCATACAGTTGGTTCCCTTTGAATTTTGCTGATATTTTCTTTAGCTGAACAGAAACTTTTCAATTTGAAACATGAGGCAAAATTTTACAGAGACCTATAGACAAATCTATTAGGCTCTAGAAGTGTCTAGTTCATTTTTTAATTTTAAGATTGTATTTGTTTATTTTTTTAGAGACAGGAAGGGAGGGAGAAAAAGAGGGAGAGAAACATCAATGTGTAGTTGCCTTTCATGCCAAGTGGGGATCTGGCCTGCAACCTAGGCATGAGCCCCAACTGAGAATTGAACCGATGACCATTTGGTTAGCAGGCTGGCACTCAATCCACTGAGCCACACCAGTCAGGGCTATGATTTTTAAGTTTTTACATTAAAGTATGCTAACTGAACTTCTAACATCCAAACTCTTCAGTGTAGCCACATTGCTCACAGATACTCTAATATGTCCAGTTGAGGGAAATGTTGCCTTGGAAGCATTTGAACTATATTGGAACCATTCAGTCAGCAGCACAGGCCAGGGACCTTGGATGGTAACCTGACTTAGAGATATTTGAAAGTGTTTTCACTTTCAAAATGTAAAAGACCAAAGGAAAGAGAACTGGCCTATAATTCTCCAGTCTGGCTAGAAATAAACCTAGATTAGGGAGCTTCTCATTCAAAAATACTGACTTTCAAGAACCAGATGATGTAGAAGAAGATTGTTAACAATATTTCAGCCTTGGGAGTGGAAGAACCATTTTGAAGGAAGCATAAAAACTTAAAAGACTAGGTGGCAACAATAGAACCCTGAGGAACACCAACATTTAAATTATATGGAAGCAGAGAATATGGAGAACAAATATCCAGACAGATAGGAGGAAAACTACATTACCCACATCACCATGTGGAAAGTGAGTGTAACCTAATAGAAAATATTCTTAAGAGTATGTTTTCTAAAAGGAGAAAAAGGTTCTGATCCCCAGTCCGTGAACTAGGGTAATTCAACAAATATTCATTGAATGCCTTCCACATGCAAAGTTTCAAGTTCAGTCCCAGAACTCATCTGTCCTTATTTAACCCAACTTATTGGGTTCTCCAGTTCAGCAGGTGAGCTCCAAGAGCTGTTTGAGCTCTTAACAGCTATGATTCACACACTATTACCACATAAAGTAAAACCCTTCAGCTCCACAATAACTGAAGATGGACACAAAGAAAGAGGCACAGTGTTGATTAGGGGCCAGAAGCAACTATAGAATCCTTTTAAAGGACTATATTTACACATTATTCACATGTAAGCAGTTAAGCACACTGGACTATAACAAACACTGGAGGGTGTGGTCCATATCGGGGTGCATCACCTTAACCCCACGTAGGGAAGGACCTTCTGCCCAGCTGTGGGGAGTGCACCCATCTAGGTCTGCCTCAGTTGTAGGGCTGCCTCACCTGGCACCTCACATCTGATGATCTGATGGGTACAATAGCCTTTTCATTTCAACCCAATGCAGGATACTCCTGGACAATATTTGCAGAACTTTCCCCACTGGGTTGGCCAGGTCTTTATCACAGGCCATTTATCACAGCTTATTCCTCCTCCCAATCTTACTGCCTCCCCCTTTCCTTCATAGGAAGTGAACTCTAATAACATGTTTACCCCAAACTTTGTCCCAGCATGGGCTTCTTCTAGAGAACACATACTTAGGCAGTTCTTTGTTATTGGACAGCCATGCACATTGGCCTATGTACATGTATATAAGATTTTGTTTAGAGACCCTCCTCTCCCCAACTTGACCCTGACTGGTTTGTAGCTCTAAGCTGTCAGTATGATCCCATTCACCTTGCTACTCACTGACTTAGGAAGGGAGTGTGACTCACTCCTGGCCAATGAGATAGAACAGAAGGTCTGCTTGAGAGGTCTCTAGAAGTGCTTCCTTAGTAACAAAGAGCAACACATATGGGCAATTTTCTTCTGCTAGACACAGTTGTGTTCATTCTGGTGACAGAAGTCTGGCAGCCACCTTGGTACCAGAAGAAGGTATCAAGTTCCCTGAGAAGGGCAAAACGGAAAGAATGTAAGACCCAGGTGTTTTTGAAATACTGATTTTGAAATCAATCCTGATGTATCCCTATGTGTCAGGTCTTCTTGTAATGCAAGATGACAAATTATCCATATTATCCTAGCAGTTCTGAACTGGGCTTTCCGTAACTGGCAGTCACAGCAGCCTACCCAATGTACAGCATTCAAGTATATACCCTCACAGAGATTCCCGTAGCATCTATTTTAACAAATGCCTTCAAAATTATAAATACTGTGCCAATTTTTTTAGGTTAGGTAATTGAAAGTTTGTCATCAAGAGCAATACAAGCATGCCTTTGAAATCCTATTTCACTTTTAGTAAGTTAGAAGAATTTGCCAAACAGAAACAAATTTCACCTCAATTCATGCTATTGCAGATTGTCAAAGTATTTTAAGTCCAAGGTAAACAGCCTTACAATTGAGTTGGCCTCATGCAATCCATTCAGTAACACAGACCCAGCCTGTGTGCAGAAATTATGCTCTGAAAGTTGAGTAGGACTTTGTGGTGAGAACTCCAAGGTGTCATTTTTTAGTATCGAGCTGAAATTCACTGAAGAGTTCTCTAATTACTATATTAAAATGGCCTCTTCTGCAAACAGAAGTAGCTTACCTCTCAGAGACTATGTTTCTGTTGTATTTTCCAAAGATATAGCTTGTTCATGGCAAGCCATTAAACTTTTTGCAGGTTAACAGAAAGCAAGGCCGTAAATAGAAAGAAATGCAAATTTCTGCCCACAAGGCCACGTGTGCAGGTCAGAGAGGCCCCGCCCTTGTGATCTGGCTGAGCCGGCAGAGCTCAAGCTCCCCGGCTGGTTGTGGACAATCTGTCTTCCATCTCTACCAGCCAGTGGTTTCCAGGATTTGGGCTCAGACACTCTTCCCTCTGCCAATTCCCTTTGGCAGCAAAGACACCTTCTGGCATCCCCATTTCTACTCCCAGTCCTCCACCTCTGCCAACCTCCTCATGTTTTCTCTATTTTTATTTGAATTGGTTATCAAGGGAGTAACCCAGTTTATACAAATTCCATCTTCCAGAAGCCATTATGGTGTAGCTGCAATTGTGATATTTCGCTCTCCAAATGAACTCAATTGGATTTTAATGACAGTAGACTGCATTAAGCAACACCTGATTAGGTTACTTCCTAGAAATTGCATCTTCATTGTTTTCCCCATCGTGTGACAACCCCCCCCCCCAAAAAAAAAAAAAAAAAAAGAGAGAGAGAGAGAGAAAACACAGCAGGCGAGCTATCAAGGACCTCTGCCAGGTTCTATTGGATCATCCTTGAAATCACCCTCACATTTTCTTCTGTTTCTAACAAGTCAAATGCCCCTGTTTTAGTCATTCATTCCACAGGATACCCTCAATACCGTATCAGCTTCTATTGAAAAAGGAAAAATAACTTACCTTTTTGTAGGCTACTAAATACTTGTATGAGACCATACGTCTTTGCAAGAAACTCTCGCATAGGGAGTATAATTTATACTTAGTTTTCTATTTTTATTAGAATTTATGTTTAGTAACTTTAAAGTGTTTTTCCCCTTACAATGAAAACCCAACCTGATTTTATATTTATTTTATAAACTGAATTAAGTCTGTATAAGTCAAGTGAAGAGCAAAACAATTACGCTATGAAACAGTCTGAAGGTGTCCAATTTTTCCTCTAACACCACCAAACTTGAAGCAGTTCACATCTTCTCTGCAAAGGAGTATACTTAGGGTCTTGACAGAGTCCAACAATACAAGTCCCTGAGGGTCTGGGTCTGTTTGTCTTGTCCATATAATAGGTGACCGTACTTGCTGAAAGAATGAATGCCTGAGGATAACTGAGAAGTGCCTGGGTTATGAATAAACTACCCTGTGGGTGTATGCAACCAATCACTATCTCCTTTACCCTAGTACTCAGGGCCCTGCTTCAGAAGAGGGGAAAATGGTGAAGCCATCCTGCATAAATGGGTGTATATGGCAGAATGGGAGAGGTAAGTAAGAGAGGCATGAAAGGAATAGCAACTTTGTCTCTTACCCCCTCATTCAAATCTAAATACTTAAATTTATTTTCCCCTCCTCCAAATAAAGTCTTCATAAAAAGAAATCTTGAATTGAAAGTGTGAGTTAGCACTTTTGATGAATGGCAAGTTTTAAATTCTTCCTTAAGAAATTGCCAAATCACAAGTGAACCAGGAGATAGCAAAGATTTATACTCCTACCAACTCCCCTCAAAAGCAACATTTGAGGCTATGTTCCTGTGTAGTATCTCTGAACTAATCTAATGCTAATCTGCATTTCTAATATAGAAAACTATTTATTGAGCACCTACTGTATATAATACCCTTCAAGTTGTAGAATACAAAAAATATAGAATATAGACTTATACTAAGGCAAGCTTACAATTTAGCTGGGAAGATAAGACACATGTGGAAATAAAAAAGCACCACAATTAGTGATTCAACAAGATAAAGCATAAAAACAGACAAGTTAATGGGAAGAAAAAAAGTGCTACACTTTTGAAGAATGGATTATAATCTTCCTTTTATTAATGAGAGCAAGCCAAAATGCAAACTATTTTAAAGAGAATTTTAATAATAAATTATATATATTTAATGGGGAGCTACAATATTATTTTATTGTTAAAAAATTCAAATTAAGGATAAGAGCTATAAAAAGATACATCCCCAAACTTCTTCCAAAAGAGGAATTTTTTGACCCAATGCTATTAAGTATTTAAGAATGTGTTGTTTGTTTTTTTTATATTAACTATCTGTTCATGTTTACTTTTATAACAAATAAATATTTTTAAATACTTAGAAACAAACCCTAACTTAATATTCTAATAACTTCCTGAAGTCTATTTGGGATCTGTTCTTAACATTCTTCATATTAATAGCACACATTAAACTGAATTTGGACAAATGTTCAGAATGGAAGATTTGAATAATAAACTTCTTAAGTTTTGATAAGTACTAATTCACATACGTAAGACCAAGATTTACAAGTTGGAAAATAAATGAATTCTGACACATCAAAAGCGTTTTCTTTCCTCTGATATTTTTATCTGTTTTTGGACTGGATTTTGAAATACAGTTGAACATTATCACAAATTCCAAATATAATTATGTGTTTCTAGAAAAGAGACGTCATTGTTTGATAGCACAAATGGCTTTGGTATGCTATCCATGCCATTTCCCCCACTTTGTTCTTGTAAGTCATCCTAATTGAACACTTGGAGGAAACTCAGGCCTTAATCACATGGGCAAAATCAGGAATGGGGAAAAACTATGATAGAACCTCCCACTAAAAGATTACTTCTACAAGATAATTAAATTAAATGGCAAACTTAAAGGTGAGGAACACTACAACTACTACTCTCATTCTCTTCTCCCAGAAAGAAAATTACATCACTCCAAAACGCAGGGATTTATCTCTTAAAAGATACTGAACAAAAAAACAAAAGAAGAAGAAAAGAAAAGAAAAAGGATCAGGGCTCGTGTCCTGATCTTGATTTCACTCCAAGTGAAAACTAGGCCTAAGGAACTCTGAGTATGGCATCATATCAGGTTAATATCAATTCACTGCTCCAGCTACAAGATTAATACAAGCGCACTGGGCAAAGTATGACATATATATAAATATCCCTTGGCATTGATTTTGTTTAAACAAGTATGCTACTTGGCTACTTACTAACATCCTAAATGGAGTTTGTAGAATTTTTATACTTACTTGCATTTATTCAGGCCTCTACAGGGGATGCAAACAGCTGGAAAACAGGTGCCTCAGAAAGTTGCCATCTGCCTGGGCCTGTGACCAGCATACAAATGCTCCCCCCTCTCTAAGCTAAAGGCTCGGAATAATAAAAAGGGAAATGCTTCAATACTTGTTTCCTCCTTTCTTAATAGAAACCTCCACCTTTTGGGGAATAGCCAATGGCAGAGCTGCCAGCAAAGGCCAATCAAAAAGGGATTGGAAATGATTCTTCTCTGAGCTTCTAACAGTCCCCATCCTTCTTTCTCCACCACAGTTCATGGGAACTTTTGGATGGAAGGAGAATGCTAATGAAGATCCACTCACTTCTTGACTTCAACTATCACTGCCATGGTGGGATATGCACAGACCACACTCACCCACATAAATTCTAAAATATCAGTATAAAAAAAATTCCACATCCTCTGGGAAGAAAACTCCACCCAAGCAGAAGTAAGCATACCAGGCCAAAAAGAATTGTTTACAAGCAATGAGAGTAGGAAAATGGAACATAAACTCTACATGATGTCATGCATGTAACTATGTACCACAAGGTCATACTTGGACCACTCCTGTATGCTGACCTCAAGAATTAGAGGGTACTCCACATATATAAGGCTTCTGAATCCCCTTAGATCTAGATGATTTGAAGGTTTATTATTAGACAGCTAAACCTTAAAATCAAACTACACACACACACACACACACACACATATACATACACATTGATAATAACTGCTTTAATGAGGCCTGCAATTTACCCTAAGGGGAAGAGGAGCTAGGATCTATGTCCAGCTCTAAGTCACAGAATCTGTGGAAGAAATATAGCAGAGAAATGGGTGTGGTACAAAATTTACTGCCCAGTCCCATGAGGACAATTAGCTTTCTCAAAAAGGAAGCTGTAGTAAGAGGAGGTGACAGGGCAACCGTGGAAGGGACAGACCATCTAAGGTAAATTAATATAGCCATCACTGGATTTATAAATCAAAACCCTGCTACAAACTGCCTATAAGAGACTCACTTCAGCTTTAGGGACACACATAGACTCAAAATGAAGAAGAAAAATATTCCATACAAGTGAAAACCAAAGGAGAAGCAGGGTAGCTATACTTATAGCAGACAAAATAAGCTTTAAACCAAAAACTGTAGGAAGAGACAAGGAAGATTATTATATAATAATCAGAGCATCAATTTATTTAAAAGATATAATATTTATATACAGGAGTGCACAAAAGTAGTTTTACGAATTCACCTTTGTATAATTATTATTATTTTACCATTGTATTATTTATTATTATATTATTTTTTATACAAACAACTGTAAACATACTTTTGCCCCACCCTGTACAGAAAAACTGTACAACATCACATATTTGAAATCTAAAAATGTCAAACTTATAGAGATAGAGACTGGAATGGTGGTTGCTAGGAGCTGAGGGGTGGGGCAAACAGGGAGATGTCAGTCAAAGGGGATGAACTTCCACTTATAAGATGAATAAGTTCTGAGGATCTCATGCATAGTATGGTGATTATAGTTAATAATATGGTGTGTATTATATACTTGAAAATTGCAATGAGTAGATTTTAAATGGTCTCGCCACAAAAAACGAAGTGAAAATTATGTGAGGCAATGGAGGTATTAACTAACCCTACTGTGGTAATCATTTCACAAAATATAAGTGTATTAAATCATCACATTGAACATCTTAAAATTACATAATGTTATATGTCAATTAGATTTCAGTAAAGCTAGGGGAAAAATAAGTCCCTTTCTATTTGCTCAAAGAGGAAAAATCCAGACCGCAAAGATCATTAGATCATAAAAATGTAGTGAAGCCAGTGCCAGTCAAGTTGGAGTGAACACACCATGGCCTATCTCTCTCATTAATAACAATGTAAAATTCTCCAGAAAACACAAAAAGCAACTGAAGAATCTGAAAAGTCGAAGAAAGTGGGCAGGTCAGAAAGGGAAATCAAGGCTTGAAGAATGTCAGGTACAGCAAAGAGTTCCCTCCAGGTGGAGATGTTCCTTCCTTGTCTTCCAGTTCTGACAGAACAGGGTCCAAGTTGTGGGACTGTGAAACAGGCATGGAGAGCAAAACTCCAAGAGAAATCTCCATTTCTAGGGGAAAGACCCCTGGGAGCCTAAGAGCATGGGAGAAATAACCTTTAAAAAAAGAAACTCTTCCAGGCCTGACTTTAGGCCACCCTAGTTTTTGAGTAGCACAAAGTCCTAAAACCCCAAAAGGAAGCCTGTCTGCCTATCTCTCTGGCCAAAGGAAAAGAAATCCCTGTGGTCCAACAAGTGTGGAGGGAAATCCCTATTCTTTTTCCCTCACTACTTTGAACCTGAGGGCACTCTCAAGTGTTCTGAACTGCATGAGAGAATGGGGGCAATAGATTATCCCTGAGAGAAACCCATCTCTCTCTGACCAGAAGAACAGCAATGAGGAGGTCCCAGAAGCTAAAGAGTATGGGGGGAAGTCAATGAGAATAGAGAGTTGGAGAAATGAATCCCCTAATTCTATGCCTGACCAATACAACTCTGAGCTGCACGTGTATGTGGAAGGGACCCAAAGAAGCCACCAAAAGCTTTGAGGCCCGGCCAAGCCCCAGACTAATCCCCAAGTAGTTATGTAGAAGGAAGACCCAAACAGCATAGTACAAGAGTTTGTAAATATTTTTTAAAAGGGGAGAAAAAATAAATTTTAAAGAAGTGTTGAAAACTGAACTGATACTGAATTCAGAGCCCACATTTTGTGGGCAAGAACTCTCAGTCTGAACCTAATGCGATCGATGGCCTGCTAAAGCAAAAAAAGCAATCAACATTCTCTAGAGGATTTCAACAGGACTTAGATTCATGTGACATATTAGTCAAAATATCCAGGATACATTCCAAAATTGCTCAACATGAAAAAACAAAAATCTGACCAATTCTTAAGGACAAGGCAATCAACAGATGTCAGCCCCAAGATGACTCAGGTGTTGGAATTATCAGATAATAAAACAACTAGTACAACCATTCTCCATAACTGTACTGTAAAAATAAATACTATTGAAGTGAATAAAAAGAAAGTTGTTGTCAGCAGAGAAATAGAAATGGGTAATAAAAATAACCAAGCAGAAATTTTACATCTGAAAAATACAATATATGAAGTTAAAATTTTTTTCACTGGATGGGCTTAATAGTGGGTGACATAGGGAAAAGTTAGAAACTTATTTTTTTAAGATTTTATTTATTATTTTTAGAGAGAGAGACATCAATGTATGGTTGCCTTTCACCTGCCTCCAGCTATGGAGCTGGCTGGAGACCTGGCTGCAACCTGGTTATGTGCCCTAGCTGGGGAATCGAACTAGTGACCTTTGGGTTCACAGACCAGCATCTTAAAAAAGTTAGAAACTTTTAAATGGGTCAATAGCATTTATCCAATCTCAGAACAGAGAGAAAACAAATTGAAAAAAATTAACAAAGTCTCAGGAATCTGCAGGACAATATCAACGAATCTAACATTCACTACAGCAGAGTCCCCAAAAAATTTTATTTAAAAAGGTTGATGGAGAAAAACATTATTTGAATAAATAATGGCTGGAAAGTTTTGAAATTTGGTGAAACACACAAATTTACAAATTCGAGAAGTTCAGGTGAATCCCAAACTTCATAAACTAAATAAAGATATTCAACACAACATAATCAAATTGGGGTGGGGGGGGGGAATCAAAACAACAACAACAACAACAAAAAAAAAAAGACTAGAAAATCAACAGATCACATGTAGGGAACAAATGACTCCACATTTCTCCCCAGAAAGGGTAGAGGCCAAGAAAGAGTAGGCAACATCTGTAAAGTGTTGACAGGGAAAAAAAAAAGTCATCAGAAACACAAAAGGCTAAAGAGAAGTGCTATCAGAGCGATCTTTGAACTATACAAATAAATGCAAAGCAACAGGAATGGTAAATATCTGGGAAAATAGACTAAGTTTTTCTCTTAGATTCATTCAAATAATTATGACTGTTGACTGCAAATTTTTTGACATCTGATAGTTTTCAATGTATGTACATAGAGTACATATAACATCTATAACATTAAAGTAGGAGAGTAAAAGGAACAAAACAATGGAGAAAAATTAAAAAAAAAAAAGAAAGAAAGAAAATGGTGAACTTTAAACCAACCACGTAAAATACAAATAGTTTAAATGTGCCAGTTAAAAGATAAAGATTAACAGATTGGATTTTTAAAGACTAACTACATGCTATATTTTAAAAACTTATTTAAATGTAAGTAAATAATTGTGTTAATATTAAAATGATAGACTAATATATACCATGCAATGTTCATTTTTTAAAGCTGAGTGGTTCGATTAAAGTGAGGGTATCTGGTTCGATTGCCCAGCCAGGGGAATAACCAGGTTGCAAGCCAGGTCTCCAGCCAGATCCGTGGCTGGAGGCAGGTGAAAGACAACCATACATGATATCTCTCTCCCTCTCTCCCTCTCTCCCTACCCCTCTCTCCAAAAATAATAAATAAAATCTTTTTAAATAAATATTTTTTTAAAGATGCAAATCAACATAACTTACCTCTGATGAATTATCTGCTATATAAGAATGGGAGAAATATGCCCTGTTCTATTCTTGACACAAATTATCTTGAGTTCTTAGGTCTGAGAAAGAGAAAAAAAGAGAGAAGAAAAGAGGAACAGGGTGCAGACTGGAACTACCAGATCAGTCTACATTGGGATGGGGTCAATATTTGCAAAATTAACATCATTCTTCACAGTAATCCTTAAACAACATTTTAAACACCTCCTGGGTCCTCACCAATCAAAACTGATTTTACATGGTCCGGTGGGTGGTTCTATCTAGCAGGGAGGAATGAAAGAAATTTATTTCTTTGGGATGAATCATTATACATGGCTGTTCTTTTCTTTCCATTCTCATTGCCACCATTATCATTGGTCCTAACTCTCACCACCGCCCAGTTAAGGAATGTCTCACCAAGCCCTCCTTGGTGCCCTGACTGTGTTCTCTCCCATTTGAGCCCAACTTCCCCTATCCTAGAATAATCCTGCTAAAGGGCAGCTGGGGTTGAGTTACTCCCTTGCCAGCAACTGTATGATTCTCCCTATTCAAGGCCCTCAACAATATGATTCCAACCCACCTCACCCCACACTACTCACTCAGCAATAGCCAGCTCCCATCTCTCTAATCTAGCAAGTCTACCCATTGATCACAATGGTCCCCCAATTTACAGATGGGAATACTGAGTCTCAAGAGCCTAACCCCCAAAACCCTATGACTATGTAACCAACCTTACATGGCAAAGGGGGCTTTATAGATGGAATGATAAAGTTAAAGATCCGGTTTAACCCAGGGCGCCTACTAAAGTCATGGGGATCTTTACATGAGGTAAACAGGAGTACCAGAAGCAAAGAAGGTATAGCAACAGAAGCAGAGATCAGAGTAGAGAGATTTGACATGCTACTTTGCCAGCTTTGAAGACAGAAGGGGCTACAAGTCAATGAGCCCAGGCTGTCTCAAGAACCTTGAAAAGAATAGGGAACAGAGTCACCTAGAGCCTCCAAAAGCAGCACAGCACTGCCAGCCCCTTGATTTTAAGACTTCTGACCTCTATAACTATAAAAGATTAAATGTGTATTGTTTTAAGCCACTAAAAATGTGGTGATTTGTTACAGGAACCTAATACACTGAATATTCTAGACATCCATCACCCTAACATTCTCCCCAAACACACACACATATACACATGCATCATTACAGATTATACATATCATCCCCTCCCCAGGTCTTAATCTAGCCTTCACCTGGACCTGGAGCTTCATGGGTCTTAAAGGTATCTGCCCCAACCCTGCCTCTAGGACTGTCCAAGATCCCCATGAAAACCCTATTCCAGTCTTCAGTTCTATGGCTCTGATTCACTTATCAGTAGAGCTGTGCTTTATACTGAGCAATTAAAATAAAAGGCCCAGATTTTCCTAAGCCAAGCCTGAAGGTTCCACAGAAGGGCCTTTTATGCAAGATGTGAAGTGCATTACATCAAGGCCTTGAAATAGCACAACTTCCGTAAAAAATAAATATACAAATAAATGTTAACTTCCTCCAAGGAAGCTTGCAAACAAGGTTTATATAAAAGTAGACCACCCATAGTAGCTTTCTAAGTTTGTTATTTGCAGACCCCCTAAAAGAAAAACAGCAATCCTGGCCCCTTTTGGAACCATACCCCCTGCCTTAGGAAACTTTAGAACTTCCAGTACAATAGGACCTAAATCTGGTAGCATCTGTGGGACTTCATATGGAGGGCAAAGGCATCACACAGGATGTTCTGAAAGAATAGCCTCCTCTGAAATCTTTAGACATACTAGAAACAAAAAGGCAGCTAACAAAATCCTAAGGACAGTTCATAGGACCCAGTTTAAAGACCACAATGACAATGTAGCAACTAATGCACAGAATCACCAGAGTTAACAGTGATAGATTTTGAAACCATTAACCTCAACAAAGCGTCCACTGCTCTCTTTCCACTGCTGCGTTCCCACTGGTCTCTGTGTGGTTTGTGCTAATAACTGTTAGGAAAAGGAGAAAATAGCTTCATGAGAGCCCTGGCAATATCTAGTTTAGAATCTGGCCACATACTTCTTCCCTGGGCAGGGATCAGGGAATCTATTGCTTCTTGTAGTTGAACAAATTAATTTATGCCTGGGTGTAGGGTGCTTGAGTTAATACCTCATTGGAGAATTAACACTTAAACTCCTTATTACATCCACAGTTGATGATCAACTTTAAATCAAGGATATTGAGACTTGAGAGGGAAAATTGTACAAACAATGCTTTTATAGTCAGTGCTAACTTATGAATTTCAAAGATTCTTTCACACAGCCAAAAGTAAATAAAAATGTTTGTAAAAGCTCTGGAAAATAAATTATTTGGTGAGCAAAGGTACAAACTACTTAGAAAAAGCATATTGCCCCATATTTAGAGTTTTATAAAGACCTGATATCTTCTTTAAAAACTATAGATGTTGCAGACACTATGTCAACAATAAGAAACCATGAAGGATAAAACTGATACCTGACCATATATAAGACACTGAAGAAAGAAATAGAAGAAGATACAAATAAGTGGAAGCACATATGGTACTCATAGATAAAAAGAATTAATATCATTAAAATGTCCATACTACCAAGCAATCTATAGATTCAATGCAATTCTTATCAAGATTCTAATGACATATTTCATAGAACTAGAACAAATATTTCAAAAATGTCACAAAAGACCCCAAATAACCACAGCAATCTTGATAAACAAAGTTGGAGGAATCATGCTATCTAATATCAAACTATACTACAAGGCCACAGTAATCAAAACAGCATGGTACTGGCATAAAAGCAGACACACCAATGAAACAGAATAGAATGAGAAATAAACTCATACATTTATAGTCAATTAATATTTGGCAAAGGAAGAAAGCATATACAATGGGCTAAAGATAGTCTATTCAATAAATGGTGTTGGGAAAATTGGAAAGATTATGTGCAGAAAGTTGAAACTAGACCACTTTCTTATACCATACACAAGAATAAATTCAAAATGAATCAAAAAGTTAAATATTACACCTGAAACCATAAAAACCCTAGAAGAAAACATAGGCAGCAAAATCTCAGACATTGCTCATAGTAATATTTTATTGGATATATCTTCCCAAGCAGGGAAAAATAAAATAAAATAAACAAATGGGACAACACTAAACTAAAAAGTTTTGCACAGCAAAGGATCACCAACAAAATAAGAAAACTCACAGAATGGGAGAAGATAATCACCAATACATCTGATGAGGGGTTAATATCTAAAATTTATAAAGAACTTTAAAAACTCAACACCAAGAAAAAAAAACCACCCAATAAAAAAATGGGCAAAGGACCTGAATAGCCACTTCTCCAAAGAGGACATACAGATGGCCAATTGACATATGAAAATATGCTCATTGTCACTAATCATCAGAGAAATGCAAATTAAATCCACAATAAGGTATCACCTCACACCTGTCAGAATGGCTCTCAGCAATAAATCAACAAACAGCAAATGCTGGCCAGGATGTAAAGAAAGAACACTTTTGCACTGATGGTAGGAATGCAGGTTGGTGCAGCTACTGTGGAAAGCAGTATGGAAATACCTCAAAAAATAAATAAATAAAAATGGATTTGCCTTTTGACCCAGCTATTCCACTTCTGGGGATATATCTGAAGGAACCCAATACACTAATTCTAAAGAACATGTGCACCCATGCTCATTGAAGTATTATTTATATTTGCTAAGATATGGAAGAAGCCAAACATTCCATCAGTAGATTAGTAGATGAAGCAACTATGGAACAGTTACACAATGGAATACTACTTGGCCATGCAAAAGAAATTTTATCCATTGAAAACAGTATGGATGGATCTGGAGCACATGCTCAGTAAATTAAACCAGTCAGAGAAAGACAAATCCCATATGATCTCATTCATATGTGGAATCTAATGAACAAACTGAACAAACATAAATAACAAGGAAAATGGGACCAATCATAGATGGAGATTAGGATGACAGCTAGTGGGGGGAGTGGAAGGATTGAGCAAAAATGCGAAAGGAGTTATGGACATGAACAACAGTGTGGTGAATGCAGGGAGAAAGAGGTATAAGGGGACTAAACTGTAATGGAACACAATAAAGATCAAATTTTAAAAGAATGATAAATATATGAATATGTAAGTAATATTCAACTTTATTCATCCAGAAGTACAAATTAAAACAATAAGTTTTCCCATCAGACAAAACTTTAAAAATAGGCAGAGACTTCCTCACATACTACTGGTAAAATACAATTTCACAGAATGTTTCTATAAAGAAATTTGGAAACTACATTAAAAACCTTAAGATATGCACTTTTAACACTAATAACCTCACTTCTGTAAATATATTCTAAGAAATCATCAGAAATGTGGGCAAAGATATGGATGACTTCTATAATGGTGAAAAATTGTAAAGGACCTAAATACTCAAACAGAGAAATTACTTAATCAATTAAATAGTGAAATGCTATGTAGTTACTCAAAGAAATGTGAAAATGGTGTATTTATCGAGATAAAACAGCCCTGGCTGGTATGACTCAGTGGATTTAACACTGGCCTGTGAACTGGAAGGTCACTTGGTTCGACTTCTGGGCAGGGCACAGAGTGGGTTACAGGCCAGGTTTGGGGGTGTGCATGTTTCTTTCCCTTTCTTTCTCCCTCCTTTCCCCTATCTCTAAAAGTAAATATTTTTTTTAAGAAATAGAGTAATACTCATGACATGTTGTTAAATGAGAACAGTAGGTACAAACAGGATGCACAGTATGAGTCCATTTTTGTAAGAGCGAGAGAGAGTCAGGTGGGTAGATGGATGGCCGAGGGGATGAGGGGAGTGTGGAGGGCAGTGAGTGGGTGGATGGATGAATGGATAGTTGGATGGGTGGGTGGGGGGATTGATAGGTAGGTAAAGAAAAATACCTGGGAGATGCTACATGACTATTAAGAGAAAATAATACCTCTTCTCTACTACAGGTTTCCTTGGGGGGAGATTATCAATAAACTATCCTGGTCTCTCTCCATCCTCTTTAACCCATTCCATCTCAGGGGAGGAAGGACTTACCCAGTTGGTAAGTCTGGGAATAATCTAGGTATACTTGGTTTGCTTCTCCCTTCTTACTCCAGAGAGTGATTTGTTTTTGGTGAGCACACAGCCTCTACTGCCCATGAGCCAGGACTCTTACCAAGGCCAATGCCATCTGTGCCTGAATGGCTGTATCTTTCTAATTTGGGGATTCAGTTTGCAGCCCTACATGGCTGTTACGCTAAACTACATCTTTAACTTTTCCTTTATAAACAAAGAGTTTATCAGTACCCAGTAAAAAAAAAAAAAATGACCAGGGCTTCAGTTGTACTCTTGACCATATTTCTGATTGTTCTTAACCCAAGTAAGGACGTAAGGTAAAACTTACTGGATCTCCTCAAAGATACCCACATTTATCAGTCAGGCCATTGGGTGAAAAGTAGTAAAAGTTTATCTGGTGAACTGAGGCAAAGAAGAATTTATTAAAAGAATAAGTAACAGGGATGAGAAAATGGTTTCTAGATTAGACAGAATCTAGGCTTAGTGGATATCAGAAAGAACCATGTTCTATAAGAGAGTACCGAAAAGCAATAGGCTCATATATCGCCTCTTCGATATT
The DNA here is from genome assembly GCA_004026585.1 of Noctilio leporinus. NCBI lineage: Eukaryota > Metazoa > Chordata > Mammalia > Chiroptera > Noctilionidae > Noctilio > Noctilio leporinus. The sequence goes on from PVIW01001154.1 coordinate 16,490, forward strand.
CCCCTCCCAACTATTCCTTCCATTCTTACATGATATGCTCAAAATTGAAAGTTTGAAGAAAGAATGACCAAATGACCAAAGGACGCCTACCCAGTATCCATTCTGCACTTCCCTTCTTGAGCCCAGATTTCCAAGGATCCAATGCTCCTCTGTTTATTATTTAGCTTTTGGGAGGACCTTATCTTAAGTCCATTGACCCATCATATTCCCCTGTTCACGGCTCATAAACCCTCAGGCCATCTGGGCTGGACCAACCAAGCGATGACTTGAAATGCTGGGTGTGGGCAAAGAAGGAATTGTTGGCTGGCTTGAAATGCAGCTGACAGTACAGAAGGCCAAACAGAGAGCAGCAGAGAGCCACTCAACCAACCTGATGCCAGAGCATGCTAGGCAAGCCCAAGTGATCAATGTGCACTGATTAGAGAAGCACAAAGAGTGGAACTAGATTCAAACAACCTAAGCTTGGATCCTGTGTCTGCAACTTTTTTACTGGGTCACTGGGTAAACTCAGCCTTTCTGAATCTGTTGTCTAATCTGTAAAATGGGAATAAACATAGCACTTTCTCCTAGAGTTACTGGAGGATGAAATGAGCTAATCTATGCAAAACTCTTTGCCCTGTGCCTGGCTTACAGTAACTAAGGGTATGTTATTATTTTTGTACCAGATACCCCTCACATGCCAGTTCAGATTCTCTCGGCCTCACCTGTCTCATAGTCCACTCAGGCCAGTTCCTTCAGCTCCCAAGTCAGGCCCACACTGATCTTTCTTCTATTTCCTCAGGGGTGCACGCACTCCATGTTCATGCATGGATGACCCAGAAATGCAGGCGAGGTGACCTTCCACAGAGCAGATGTTCCCACAGTGGAGGGTGGAAGGCAATGGAGGTATGCTTTCCCTCTCTTCTGCCAGAAAGACATCCTGATACGCATCCCATGCAGCTGCAGGCCCCAGCGCAGTCAGAACGGATCCCGCAGCCAGTGGGTGACAGCAGAGGTAAGGTGGAAGGGGCATCCTTCTGTGTCTCTCCCTCTCAAGCTCTCCTTTTTGGCAAACCCAGCCTGACCTTGGAACACCTCGGAGTGGCACGTTTTTATGGTTTGTATTTATTCCCCTCTCCTTTTTCTCTATATTCTAATTATTCCTACAACAAACCGTTTCTATTCTCATGATTTGGGGATGGGGGATTCTTTTGTTCCCCAAACTTACAGTCACATCTTACAGGCTAATTTTCCTTTTTTATAAAGGGAAATTGACACCTGCCTATTCTTCGGCAGTAGATACTCAGAACAAAATGACATGACAGTGTGAACACCATGAGATTGAAAATGGCTGTGTTTTATTGTTTATTATATACACCAGCTAGCTATTCTATGAATATTGAATTATGATGTAAATTTTGAAAATTGTGGATACACTACATTTTGAGGATTCAGGAAATATATGAAAAATTCAAATAAAAAATTGTAATTCTAATCAAAGGTATTTGAGAATTAAAAAGTAAAAAAAAAAATGATTTATTTCAGAAAAAGAAAAAGAGAGGAACATCAATTTCACTTATTTATGCATTCATTGGTTGATTCTCATATGTGCCCTGACCAGGGATTCAAACCCATAACCTTAGCATATTGGGATGATGCTCTAACCAACTGAGCTACCCAGCCAGGGCCAAGGCTAATTTTCCTTTGTTATAAAAGTAATATGAAATGAGAGTTAGAGGGAAAGTATGAGACAGTGGCATAAAACATTGCTAGGGAAAAAGAAAAAGGAAAATGCAGTCCTCCCAGGAAGCAGGAAGCAGGAAGCAGAAGGCAGGAGAGAGGGAGCATAGTTACTCCTCTTGGCTGTTCCACAGCCAGCTCTGAGCCAGGCTTCTCAGAAAAGGGGAGAGCCTTGCTGAGAGAGAAGAGGAGAGACAGGGGGACAGGGAGTTGGGACATTGCCTTCCTTTGTTCTTCAGCCTGGCTCCCGGAGACCGGAGACTGGAATGAGCCCGGAGACTGGAATGAGCCCGCAGGGCGCCCTTCAGTTCCAGGCCTTCTGTTCAGTGGAGGTGCTGAGTGGCAGACCAGGGTAAAAGGCAGACTCAGAGAAAAGCAGAAGGCAGGAGGGGTGGTGACAAAGTAGGTTTGAAGGCCCCTGGAAGAGTGAGGAGAGTCATTCCCCTGTGGCGTTGATGGGCAATGAGCAGAATGCTCGGAGCTCTGCAACTCTGTGCTGAGGAGCAGGAGTAGCCTCAGGTGTCTCGTAATTAAAAAGCAGGAGACTGCAGAAGAATGAGACAGGCTCACCTTGACTGTAGACACCACTAAGTGGAACTCCAACCCCTGCTATTTCAGTGTCTACCTGCTCCCTGAGGACCAAGGCCCCGGGTCGCATGTGTCAAGGCTCTGGGCGTCTGGGCTTCCAACCTTCCTCCCACATCAGCCTGGCCTGCTGGCAGAGAGAAGCACACATGGTGGCCAGGACTGGCCATGCACCATGTATGGAGGACTCACTGGGGTGCCCCAGAATTTGATAACAAAATTAGTCTCTGAAACAAACAGGTGAAATCCTCAGAAACCAGCACAAAGCGAGAAAAGAAGCCACCTGAGCCCTGCTGCCTCAATCCAGCTTAGTCTGTCCAGGTTTAATGCACGCAAACACTTGTTTCTAATTCCCACTAATTACCTTTTGAAAATTGTGTTGAAAAACATATAACATAAAGTTTACCGTCTTAACCTTGTTGTGTACCGTACATTAGCATTAACTCCATGCACATTGTTGTGCAACAGACTCTAGAACCTTTTCATCTTACAAAACTGAAACTCTACATTCACTGAATGGCCTTGACCCCCAGCCCCTGGTAACCGCTAGTCTACTTTCTAGAAGTTTGAGTACTTTAGACAACTCATATGAGCGGAATCATACAGGAGTGGTCTTTGTGAGATTGACATCTCATTTAACATGATGTCCTTCTTCAAGGTCCATTTATATTGTAGCATGTGACAGGATTTTCCTATTTTTAAGTATAAATAATATTCCACTGTACATGTCATGGGAGATTTTGCTGCACCATCTTACTGGTGAATGGTGAAAAGGAATGGGCTTATAAAAATGCACCTATGTTAAGCTCCTGCCAGGGAGATAAGCCAGCTCTAATACTTGAGTTGGGCCTTTCATTTGCTCACAGATACTTATGTATCAAGTCTGTACTAAGAACTACCAGGTGGAGTCCTCACCCTCATAACGAACGCTTCACCCAGCAGGAGACAAACAGGGCCATAGTGAGAGGTGTACTAGGTGTGGACAGAGGACAAGGGGAAGGCAGCTCCCAGCTGGGTGGGGTGGGTAGGGTTCTCCAGTTGGTGAGAGGGAGATGAGCATTGAGATGGGAGCAACTGCAGGTACAAAAGTTTGGAGAACCTAGAGAACACACCTGATGTGATGGAATAGGAAGTGTGCTGTATCACTCACAAACTATGCTTGACAAAAGAAAAACTGAATCTACTCATATCTCTAATTCAGAGTTTCTTAACCTCAGCACTATAAATATTTAGGGCCAGGAAAAGGGTACGGGGGGATAAATGATAATGGGGAAAAAATACAATAAAAACAAAACATTAAATAAAATATATAGTTTGTAAAGATAGCTTTGGTTTTGTTTGTTTTTGGAGTATCAAATAAGTCAACCTTTTTTACTGAAATAAATAAGTATGTGTTTGGGGCCAGGTGATTCTTTGCTGCCTGGGAGGAGGGGACTGCCCTGTGTATTGCAGGATGTTAGCAACGTCCTTGGCCACTGCATACTAGCAGCACCCACCTAGTTGTGATGAACAAAAACGTCTCCAGACATTGCCAAATGTCACTTCAGGAGCAAAATCACGCCCATCTAAGAAGCAATAGTGTACCTGAAATGTTGAGCAGTAGTGAGGACTTCAGGAGTGGCATGATCAGGGCTCTGACTCTGTGTCCCTGCATCTCTTCCATCACTTGCCCTCTCCCTGTGTCAGCTTCAGCCCAAGCCTGCTTTACTCAAGTGATCAAAGTGGCTACAGCAGCTCTGGACCTCACAACCCCCTACACTAACCACGAAAACCAAAGTTTCTCTTCCCCTAACCACTGAGCAAAGGCCTGACTTCACTCTAATCAGACAAGCTTAAATCCTGTCTCCTTTCCTATCCCAGCTGTTGTGGTCAGGGAAGACTGCACTGACTGGCTGGAGTTCGTATAATACGTCTATTCCTGAATCAACTCATTCATTTATGTTTAAAATATTGAATGCCTACTATGATAGCCACCTATGTGGCCTTATAGTAATCTTTTGTTTAAGCTAGACTGAGGATGGTTCTGTTATTTGTAGCCAACAAAAAGGACTTAATTAAGACTCAGGCCACATCTGAAGCATTTTAAGAAAGGGCTCTGACGATCAGGATAACCCTAAAATCAATCATAATCCAACCAGTGTATTAACGCATTGTTGACCGGCAATTTTATACAAAATCTAATACAAGTGCAAGCACCAGTTAACTCATCATCAGTCAACAAAGTTTGGGCTTGGAAATATGAGTTTTTTCATGACCCGTCAACAATGTATTCGTTGTTTCTCTGAAATTCAAACTGGGCGCCCCCTATTTTACCTGGCAGCCCAATCTTAGGGCTGCTGAACATCCTTCAACTTGGCAGCCTCTTCCCCTAGAGCAAGCAATCCAAGAGAGACAAGAATGAGCTATAGCTTTTATGACCTGGTCTTGGAGGTCTCACTCTTTTACTGCCACCAAATTCTATATTCATTAGAGGCAAGTCACTAAGTCCAGCCCACACTCAAGCAAAAGGGAATGAAGCATCACCTCTTAAAGCAGGTATTGATTCAGCAAACACAGTTTAAACCATAATAATCCCACATCTTCCTTCCTGCCCAAGCAGGCCTCATCTGGTCTTCAAGACACACTCACACAACTGTGCCCAACAAACTTGGGGTGTGAGCACCAATCCACATGCAGCCATGCTCTGCTGGCTCTGCCAAAAACAGCCGGGTTTTTGGTTAGGAGTCCACAGTCCACCTTGAGTTGACACTGATCCTCAGTGTCACCCTCACAGAAAACAGTTTGCAGAGTTCTCCATGTGGTCTCAAGCCTGGGATTAAAGGGAAGCAACAACCCCCACCCACCCCAGGTCACAGCAACACCTCCCTCCAGAGAAATCCCATTACCATTGCTTGTTCTTTCTTTCTCTCATCACTCATCATTTTTTAAGGACACCTAAAGGTCAAGAAGCCGGTTCCCAGAGATTTCATTTGAGGACAATGCAGAATTGTCTGTTGCTCACTTTCCAGGAAAGTGTCAATCTAACATCTTTCACATTGGCATATGAAAAGACTTCATTCGGGATAAAGCAAGCATCCTAAACCAGGGGAAAAGATGGTGTATTCACAAATCATGTGAGCAGGACTGACTTTTGAATTTCAGACTCTTAAACTAAATACTATTCATCATACGCAAAAAAGAAAACTTCAGCTATGTTAAGCTTATTTTAAAAACACTTTATTATTTAAAAAAGAAAAACACTTTAAAAACAAAAACTTTTAAGTGGGTAACAATTTATTTTTAGAATAATAGAGAACTTTCTAAGCCTAAAGGCAAAGAGGGGGGAAAAGAGAAAGATAATAGGTTTAAGAGTTCTTTTTAACTAAAACACTTAATAGACACTGAGAATTTACTGTTAAATTGAACCTCATAAAATTGTCTCCTATGATCAGAGGTGGTAAAGATCCTAAGAAATCAACCTAACGTGTTATATGACACACCAAGAAATTTCTTCTTGTAATAATCCATGAGTCATCTTGAACTGAACCTAACATGCTCTAAAATCTCAATGATTATTAACCAATGTCACCCCAATAAATTTGATTTTAAAAAATCATAGTGAGACTGCTATTTTTTATCATATGGAAATCATATAATTAGCACAGACAAGGAGCAAGCTATATTTTTTTGTATATTCATTTCACAAAAAGTTGCCCAGCAATGTTTCAGGCTCACGAAACCCAATGGTGAACCAGACAATAACCCCTCCCTCCCTCTCTCTTTTATTTTACCTCCTTGGGAGGCAGAGGAACAATACATAAGCAAAGAAACTAACAAACTTTTTTTTTAACAATTGATTTTTTTTTTTTAAGACTTTATTCATTACTTTTAGAGAGAGGAGAAGGGAGAGAGGCAGAGAGGGAGAGAGACGTCAATATATGGTTGCCTTTCACCTGCCTGGAGACCTGGCTTGCAACCTGGTTATGTGCCCTGGCTGGGGAATTGAGCTAGTGACCTTTGGGTTTCAGAGGCCAGCGCCCTATGCACTGTGCCACCAGCCAGGGCAGAAAATTAAACTTTCATACTGCAAGAACCACTGAAAAGGTTATATATATGAAATAAACACTAGATGTCACTGTCCCCAAAGGTTTGAAGACAAACCATCCTCAAGTAGTCAGTGACTGTTCCACATAGGTAAACAGACTTTCCTTTGCCAGGTCTTGGACCCAAGGAAAAGCCCAACACTCAAAAATACAGCATTCCTCCATTTCTCTTTGACTTAAATGAAGCAAGTCACACAAAACCCAACATATATTTTTACTCTGTTTTGGCTGCCTAACAAAATACCACAGGCTGGGTACCTAAAACAACAGAAATTTATTTCTGGAAGCTGTAAGTCCAAGATAAAGGTGCCAGCTGATTTATTTTGAATCCTCTCCCTTTGACTTATATGTAAACGGTCACCATCACAGTGTCCCCACAATGGCTGTCCCTTTGTCTGCATTGTCTGTGTCCTAATCTGTTGTTACAAGTATATATAACAATATAACACCAGTCATATTGAATTAGGGCCCACCCTGAAGACCTTTTGTAACTTAATTACCTTTTCAAGGCCCTCTCTGCAAACAGTCATATTCTGAGTACTGGGGGCTTCAACATGTACATTTTTTTCCTTAAATATATTTTATTTATTTTGCTATTACAGTTGTCCTAATTTCTCCCCAATATCCTCCTCCACCCAGTACCCCCATTTCCTTCGGCAATGGCCCCCTTAGTTCATGTTCGTGAGTCATGTGTATAAGTTCTTTGGCTTCTCCATTTCCTTTATTCTCCTTAACATCCCCCTGTCTATTCTGTAACCGTCAATGTGTACTTTTTTTTCCTTTCACATCCAGACAATTCACCATTTAATTACTGCCTTCTAACTGTCAGCTTCTCAAATCATATTAATACAAAGTTTTCTTTTCATTATTTCAAAATGCCTACATTAGTTCATTTGTTTAAAGAATTACTCTTTTAAGTAATATCAATTGCAATATTACCAAACACATGCAAAAATACATTTACACACATACATATTTTCACGTATTTAAAGTACATACTAGATTCTGAAGAGTTAATACAAAAAATTTAAAATATCCCAAAAGCTTATATAATTTTTACATTACCATATAAATTTTGAGGGGACCAAGAAATCAAAACCAAAATCAATCCAGTTGATGAATTAATTGCAAACAAGATTTCCCAACCATCCACAGCTCTCTCACATAGTGACAATGGAGAAATAATTGGTGTTTTTTTTTAAGTCTCCTTTCCTAAGGCCACACTTGTTACTCAATTTTGATTCAGTTTTCTAAATAGTTTACACAAACTTAAAATTAAAATGTTCACTTGGTTATTTAACTCTATTTTCTGAACTGAGACACTAGAGCTAAAGAAGAAAAAAAAAGCAACATCCTGAAAGAGAGAGAACAGAGTAATGTTATTGTGAGGCAGTAAATTAAGTCCTTACTATTTTTTGTAAGACAAGCAATGCATGTTCCTTGGGGAAGAAAGTGAAACATACAGTGCAAAAACAATGCTTAAAGTCGTCAATAATTCCACCACCAAAGTAACACTTAGATTATATTCATTAAGACTTTTCAGCTTCCAGCCAAGATGGAGGTAGAGATTGACATGCTTCGCCTCTTCGAACAACTGTAAGGATTACAAGTACCTCAAAACAAAACAAAACAACCACAACTGCCGGGAAATCAGATTATAAGGAAGTCCAACAAACAAAAATTAAAAGAAGTAATACTCATCTAGACAAGCCGGAGGGGCAGAGAGGACTCGGTGTGGCAGCAGCATTAGTGGTGGCAAGGCAACAGCTGCAGCCAGGTGGTGGAATGAGCAGTCACAAATCATAAGAGCCTGGAGGGGTACTTGGGAAGTGATCCCAGCACTAGGCCAGACAACACAGCTCAAGGTTCTAGCATTGGGAAAATAAAGCCTCATTGCTTCTGGCTGTGAAAACCAGTAGGGGTTGGGGAGGCAGAAGAAACTGCTGGCCTCTCAAGGGAGTCTGTTTAGGGTGCCCCCACGGTCCTAGAACAGATGCAAACCCACCCACTATGGGAACCATCACCAAGGCAACAGCTAGAGGGGTTTCCGTAAATCTAGGAAGTAGGTGAAGTGACGGGAAAATGGGTGAGTGCCAAGCAAGCAGCATTGTTCCCTCTCTGACCCTGCCCCCACATACAGCTCCACAAACTGGTGAATCTATTGCCCTGCACTGACAAATACCTAAGGCTCCTGCCCTTACAGTACAACAGGTGGGACAGCTCTACCTAATACACACAGGCAAACACAGGAGGCTGTCAAGTTGAGGAGACAGAGAAGTATGTCCCATAAGAGGGAGCAAGCAAATCAATGCTCCAGAGGGAGAGCTAAGCAATGAGGAGATAGCCAACCTAACAGATGCAGAGTTCAAAACACTGGTGATAATAATGCTCACAGAAATTATTGAGTATGGCAAATGCATATAGGAAAAAGTGAAGGCTAAACTAAGTGAAATGAAAAATCCACATGAAATCAATAGTGAAGGGAAGGAAGCTGGGGTTTAAATCAACCTATTGGAACACAAGGAAGATATCAACAATCAAGCAGTATAGAATGAAGAAACAAGAACTGGAAAAAAAAACAAGGAGGTGCTTAGGAACCTCTGAGACAACTTTAAGCAAGTTAGGCCCAGAGAGAACCACACCAAGGCACATCATAATTAAAATGACAAAGGTTAAAGATAAAGAGAGAATCTTAAAAGCAGCAAGAGAAAAGAAGAGAGTTACCTACGAAGGAATTCCCATAAGACTATCAGCTGATTTCTCAAAAGAAACTTTGCAGGCTAGAAGGGACTGGCAAGAAGTACTCAAAGTGATGATAAGCAAGGACCCACAACCAAGAATACTCTATCCAGCAAAGCTATCATTTAGAATGAAAGGGCAGATAAAGTGCTTCCCAGACAGGGTAAAGCTAAAGGAGCTCATCATCACCAAGCCTTTATTACACAAAATGTTAATGGCTCTTATTTAAGAAAAAGAAGATCAAAACTATGAAGAGTAAAATGACAAAAACCCACAACTATCAACAACTGAATCTAAAAAACAAAAACAAACTAAGCAAACAACTAGAATAGGAACAGAACCATAAATATGGAGATCATATGGAGGGTTATCAGCAGGGAAGAGGAGCCATGGGACATGTCCTCAGGGATGTTCTTGGATCAAGAGGGAGTTTTGAGATGGAAGCACATTCTGGCTGAGGTAGTGGGGTATGTTAGCATCAGGAACACAAGCTTGGGGGACACAGGCATTTTCAGTAGAGGAGGAGCGGGGAAGGGACATGGGGTGGGGAGGCAGTGGGAAGTGCCAGGTGCCAGCCTGGAGGCCTGGGCTTCCTCCACAAGATGATGGGTCCCTTGAAGCGAGGACACAATGGCTGGGCTGGATTCAGGGTGAATGAGGAGGCAAATGAGGCATCACCTGCAAAGCAAAATTTAAGGTCGGGCCATTTAAGAGAAATGGATTTTTGTGTACATACGTGTATAGATATGTTACACATGTACAATCAAAATTTAAAACCACAGTGTAGGGTATAAACAAAAAACAAGGTTTTTTTCTCCTTTCCATTCCTACCCTCTCCCCTAAACTATTTATTCTGAGGTAAAATATTAAATAAGGACTGTCCTGAAACTCCATGCAATTTGATCCCCATATTGAGTGAACATATCCCTGGGCTAGATCTGTGTCCTAAAGACCGCAATGTAAGAATTGCCAAAAGTGCCCATCTATCACAGAATGTTTTTACTTTTTTTAGAAAATGCCTACACACTGGCCTGTGAACCCAAAGATTCCCAGCCAGGGCACATAACCAGGTTGCAAGCCAGGTCTCCTGCCAGGTCCGTAGCTGGAGGCAGGTGAAAGGCAACCATACATTGATGTTCCTCTCCCTCTCTGCCTCTCTCCCTTCCCCTCTCTCTAAAAATAATAAGTAAAAAAAAAAAAAAAATTTTTTTTTAATGCCTACAGCTGCATGTCAGGGTGTCTGAAAAGCCCACCACCAAAGCCATCCTTTATGAGCCTTCTGGAGCTTTGCCTGGTGTGGTTCAGTTCATTAGACTGTTGCCCTGTAACATGAAAGGTCACAGGTTCAGTTCCTGGTCAGGGTTCATACCTAGGTTGTGGATCCTTCCTGCCAGGGCCTTTCAAGTGGCAACTATCAATGTTTCTCTCTCACACTGATAGTTTCTCTCTCTCCCTCCCCTCTCTAAAGTCAATTTTTCTTTTTAGGGTTGTTATGCTGGTTGCCTTGGAGGCATGATTCATTTGCCAGTTAACACACTTGTACATGCTTGGTTGTCTGGTGAAATCATTCCCATCTACTGAACACTACTCAAGAGAAGGCTCCAAAACTGCACCCTCCAATACCAAAGCCATTAGATGCAAGTGGCTCTTTACATTTAAATTAGTTACAACAAAAAAATCCAGCAAAACCATGAAGTCTGACTGCCCCCTTTCCTGCACACCTTTGCTTTTACTGAGCCATGACCGACCCATGCAGAGAATGGGCCCCAGCTGTCCATAGCAAAGGAGCTGTGAGAGTTGCTGCTTGAGCACCAGAACCACAGTCACTCTGGCTCAGCCTCCAGGACTATCTCTGAAACCAATCCCCCATGTCTTTATTCGCATTTTCCTGGAGGAAGAGCCACTTAGAACCTCCCTGGGAGTCAAGAGTGTTGTGAGTACAACCAAGAGAGACTAACAAGAAGGGATCCCCTGTGGAGCTCTTGCTCCCACCTGCAAATCCCAAACAGCTTCTCCACATCCTTCGCACAACCTCAAAGGACCTGAACTGAGACCACAAACAAGCTCAGCACCTTCTTCCCCTCAGTCCCAAACCCTAGCTGCAGTCACCATGACCAGAGCGGAAGGCACCACTGTGTTAGAGGAGGGAAAGCAAGCCTGCTCCAACATCAAAGTCCCTCCTCCTGAGGACCATTGGAGAATCCCAGCCGAATCAGCAAGGTCATGCTGCGCCCCTCAGTGAGGGATTTACTCAGAAAAGAGGGCACCAAAAAACAAACAAAGCTAACTAAAATAGCTTCAAGACACACCAAGCAAAAGAGAAATTTCCCCAACCTTCTCCTGGACGGAATGTGTATAAATCACTGCCCCCAAAATCCCATGACAGCCATCTCCTTGTTGATTCATAAGCACCAACAATGCAACAAGCTCACGTGAACGTCAGGCTGCCGCTTGCTGTAACGACCCCATGGAGAAACCAAGAATTTTTCACAAAACCAGGAACCAGCAGCTTTTACCTGCACCACTCATGCGCACACGCTCACACGTGCACATTCAACTGAGGACTTTCGTAGCAAATGAAATATATCCTGGGAAAACTTCCACTGAGAAATTTCCTTCCAAGTTTCAGCATAAGCCAAGCAGGTTTCGTAGACACCACGAAGCACAAAAGAGGTTTTCATCATTCCCTGCTCTTTTCCCCCCGTTTCCCTTCTTTCCTGCTTTGTCCAAGGCCCTCCCAGCTGCTAACCAAGTGAACTGCACCACAGACGGCAGCTTGGATACATTTTAAGGCTCAGGATTCACTAGCTGCCCAATCCCACAACCATCTGGACCAAGGAGGGACGGGAGTATGTTCCATGGCACTGCACAGCGTCACTGGGGCAGAGAGAGGCTTGCTCAAGCGGGCGCCTGCGGGAAGGAAAGACAATTAAATCAGGTGTGAGAGCAGGGTGGCCCCTGTGGACCCTGGTCAAAGTGGTACCGCTGAGGCAGTTGAGAAGCCTGTGGGAGACAGTTCTGTTGGTGAAGTGCATTGCTGACTACAGCATCCAGTGCACCCAGGGTCCCTTTCCATACAGAAAGCTCACACCCAGCCATTAAATTCCTTAATGATTGGTGGTCTTAGTGGGCCCTCTCCTGGAAAGCAAATAGCCATGAGAGGGAAAACCTTCAGGTTTCTCTGCTGCCATCATCCAGTTGTCATGAGAAAATAGGAAGCAGGATGGAAGTCTGAGGGCCAGAAAGAACTCAAAGGAAACCTGAGGGATAAAAGAGGAGGCAGGCACAGCCAGGGGTGTCATTTTGTTGCGAATGACCTAGACACCATGGCCAAAGGCTACCAAGCTCTGGACCAAGCTCATGGCCCCAATAACTCAGACCACTGGTTCCCAAGGTGTGGAGCCAGAGCAGTGGCTCAGGTCAGGCTGCAAACATCAGCATTCTGTTGGGCAACCAGGGGAAAAAAGACCCAAACGGGTCAGTCGCCGGTCTGTCTGTCTATGTCTGGAGAAGCCTGCTCTTAGCCTGGCAGGCTGGATACAGAGGGAATCAGGTGAATGTGACTCAGAGGTGTGTTTGGTTTGTCTGATACGGTATTGACCCACACAGGTTTTTTAAATTTTGAAGTAGCTGCCAACACTTAAAGATCAAGTGTTCTCACTTATTATGTAAGATAGCTGAATGGTTAAGAAAACAAGACCCATGTACGTATATGCTGTCTACAGAAAACTTACCTCAGAACAAAAGACACACAGAGACTTAAAGGAAAAGGAAAATGGTATTTCATGTGGATGGAAAATGTTGTTTCATACTAATGGAAATAATTTTTAAAAAGCTAGGGTAGCAATACTTACATCAGACAAAATAAACTTTAAAACAAAGGCTATTATAAGAGACAAGGAAGGACATTACATAATGATAAAGGGATCAATCCAACAAGATACAACCTTTGTAAATATTTGTGCACCCAACATAGGAGTAACTAAATATATGAGTATAAAGCAAATCTTGATGGACATAGAAGAAGAGATAGACAGTTCTGGAAGCTAAAAGTCCACTTAGTGTGCCAACACAGTTGGATTCCTGTGAGAACTCTCTTCCTAGCTTGGAGATGGCTGCCTTTTTACTGCAAGAGAGAGGTCATCTCTCTTCTGTCTCTTCTTATAAGGGCACGGTGAGAGTTAATTTTACATGTCAGCTTGACTGGGCTAAGGGATGACCAGATTGCTGGTAAACATTATTTCTGGGCATGCCTGTAAAGATGCTTCTGGAAGAAATTAACATTTGGTTCAAGAGACTAAGAGATCCACCAGCTGTGTGGATATCACCCAAACTTTTGGGGACCTACATGGGATAAAGAGGTGACAGAAGAGTACATTCTTACTCTCTCTTCTTAAGCTGGTAAGCCCATTGTCCACCCTTGGACCTCAGAGCTCCTGTTTCTGGGGCCTTTTACATCAGGCTGGGAGTTACACCATCAGTTACTCTAGTTCACAGGCCTTTAAACTCAGACTGAATTATATCACTGGCTTTCCTGGTTCTTCAGCTTGCAGACAGCAGACTCTGGGACTTCTTGGCCTCATAGTCACATGGGGTAGGGACCACAGACAATCACCTCAGTAACCCTCAAACCCCCTTTTAGTTTCATGCCTCAAAAATACAAAGCAGCCTCCAGGCCAAAAACAGGCTGTGAGCATTGCAAAGTGAAGGGCATCCCTTGAATTTTCTTAGCTGACTTAGATAAAAGCCCCAGGGCTGGCATTCTACAAGGGTTTTGAGGACTAGGTGGAGGGTTTAGTGAATGCTTTCTGGTGACTTTTTTAAAGATTTTATTTATTTATTATTAAAGAGGGAGGAAGGGAGGGAAAAAGAGGGGGAGAGAAACTTCAATGTAGTTACCTCACACACACCCCCAACTGGGGACTGGTCCCACAACCCAGGCATATGCCCTGAATGGGAATTGAACCTGTGACCCTTTGGTTTACAAACCAGCACTCACTTCACTGAGCCACACCAACCAGGGCTGGTGATGTTTATAATGTTCTTTAATTTTTTCAGAGGAAACTGCTATTTCAAGATAAGGAATCTTTCTTTTCAAGCTCTTGGGATTACTGTGTAGGGACCAGACATTGACAGATTTTCACATGTTTTCCTCTCATTTCAAATGTTCACTATTTGAAAAAATATAAGGTGTGCATGATAAAGTGGCAAAATTTTAGTAAAATAAACAACATACTACAAAAGTGTAATATTTTGAAATACATTTATTCTTATATGTAAAAACAATACAGTCATTTTTTTTTTAATTGTTAAAAAAGTCTCCATTTACTGGAATAATAGACTTGATTAGACTTCATAATCTTGAGCACGCTTTAATTAACTTTTCTTTATCCATGGACATCATAATGTTTTCAATCTTAGCTTTAACAGCCTCTTTGCTGAAATGAAGTTGTTTATTAACTTCTCTCTCACAAATGCTCCACACATAATAGTCTAAAGGATTTACATCTGGTGAACTAGGGGGCCAGATTTCCTTTGACCAGAATTCAGAAACATTGACACTGAGACATTCTTACACATTTTTGGCGTTATGTAACGGTGCACCATCTTGTTGGATGAGAAAACCAATGTCTATTGCTTTATCCACAGCACAACTACTTCTCAAAAATTAAGGTAAACATCAGCAGTCACCTTCAAGCCTTACAGAAAAAAAATTGGGGTCATGATATCTCCTTCATTGCTGACAACACTTAACACCATCACTGTAGTGAGAAGTTTCATTTTCATGACAACTGGGACTTCATTAAGATTCTCACGGAGCCACCTGTTGTTTCTTTTGTTGACTATTCGCTCCTGCTGAAAATTCTTTTCATCAGAAAAGAAAATCAGAGTATTCTTTTCTTTGGGGTTTTTCCATTTTGTTAGCAGTTTCCTTGCTTTTTCAAAGCACCTTTCCTTTGTCTGCTGTGTCATAAACTGGCCTCTTCTAAGAACATACGATCTGTATCTGATATCTTCAGTAATAATCTTATGAACCGTTGCAACTGACATCTGCAGTTCTCTTGTACGGAGCACATTGTCTTTCCTGGATCTTCACTGATGATCTCCTGGATTCTGGACCTGTGCGATCCTTGCATTATCTTATGCATTTTCCTTGTTGGTGTGGCGGCATCAGGATCAGCATCATATACCTTCTTCATATTGTAAACTGTACGTAAAGGGGTGTTATTGAAGTCTGCAATTTCCTTAGTGGTTGGCCCTGCATGCAGTCCTGAAATTATGATTACTCTAATATCATATTCCTTCAACAGGACGGTTGCTCTCAGAATTTAATACTTTATATCCTGAAACAATGATGTTAAATCATAACCTTAGAAATATCGTTTTTCAAAATGAATAAGAAGCACATGAAATAAGGAGAGGCAACATTATTGCCAATTTATCACACGCACCCTGTATGTAAGTGTCTTCTCTTAACTGGTGCAGGCTTACTTGTCCTAGAAAGGTTGTCTTTTCACTCTGGCTTAGCCGGCTGCAGCCCAGCACAGGTGCAGGTGTGACTTCAAGCTCCTGCTCCCTGAGAGGGAAAGGTCTAAGGAGGCAGCTGCCTCGAAGCCATGGTTCCTTTGAGGATGGTCTTCTAAGTCCCAATCCACAATGGGGAGAAAAAGGGAAGAGAGAGCACTAGAGAGGAGAGTAACTGAGAAGAAAGATTTTTCTCAGTGGTTTCAATTCCACTTCTACACCTCTAATGTGACGTAGATGTACCATTCTTTTTTAGGTTTTATTCATTATTTTTAGAGTGAAGGGCAGGGAGGGAGGAAGAAAGGGAGAGACATATCAATGTATGGTTGCCTTCCACCTGTCTCCAACTGGGGATCTGGCTGGAGACCTGGCTTGCAACCTGGTTATGTGCCCTGGCTGGGGAATCAAACAAGCAACCCTTGAGTTCACAGGCCAGTGCCTTTCTGCTGAGCTATGCTAGCCAGGGCTTCCAATTCACTTCTTGGCTGAGAGTGGCAAATACCATGTTGCCTAGCTGACCACCCCCACCCATTCTCCCAGTGGGGAAACTATAAAATTAATTGTCCAAAAGAGGATACTTTTAAGACAGAAAGGAGCATTATTTAACATTACACTAATATAGGGGTCAACAAACTGGCTTGTCAGTCATATGTTGAAGTGCTAACCCTCAGTAGCTCAGAATGTGCTCTTATTTGAAGAAGGGGTCTTTACAGAGGCAATCAAGTTAAAATGAGGTCATTAGAGTGCACCCTACTCTGATATGGCTGGTGTCCTTATAACAGCGGGAAATTTGAAGACAGACATGCATCACAACCACAGGAAGAGACACCCGGAGAAGATGGCCAGCTACAAGCCAAGAGGCCAGAACAGATCCCCCGCTCACAGTCCTCAGAAGGAATCAGTCCACCAACAGCTTGCCTTCAGAACTGTAGGACAAGCAATTTCTGTCTATGGGACCATATTACAACATCCTTGGCAAACCAATAACACCCAATTGTTATTCACACCCGGATGTGACTGGCTCCCACAGTGGACTCCACAGCCAATGAGGATGCCACCCGGCCAAGAGGGTTCACCAGCTGCTCCTTATAAGGGACCTGCAGCCATCCTGGCACCAGAACCAAAGCCACAAAAGATGGGAACACAGAGATCTATTACTTCATCCATATTCCTCTTCACCAGCTGGTCTCTTAGGCCACTGACAACCATTCCATTTCCCGATCTCTTCCCCTATCCGGAAGGAACACTCTGGAACCCTGTTTTCATGTACAGAACCTCTTGCACTCCTCAGCCTTCCTGCAGAAAGCACTCTCCCCTCCCTTCCCCAAGCAGGGAGGCTGCTCTCGCACTCCCACACTCCCCAGACCCAAAATAAGAAGACAGGACAGACGTGCTTCCTGTTTGCAGTGTTCCACCCTTAGCCAGGCTTCTCTTCTGACACCCCAGCATCTACAACAGTTTCCCTTTCCAGGCTACACTGCCCTCCACTGAGAACTTCGGCATCTGCCATCATTTTCAAGTTTTGACATCCACCTGAAGGACCCATCTACCCCACCCCCACCAAAGCTCCAAGCTCCTCAACCCAGGACATTCGCCTCTACTTCATCTACCCACACTCATCACTGCACCCAGACCTGTGCCACCTCTTGAACCACTCCTCCTCTATCACCAGCAGCCATGGCCTCCTGCCCTTTGACCTCTCTTACTTCCTCCCTTCCACCAGCCCTGTTCTCCACCCTCCTCTTGGGCAATCCTGCCAGCCCAGCCTGGACTCTTCTTTCCCTGCCTGTTGGTTCCACCTCTGCCCCTCCCCGTCATGCTTCTCCTCTCGCTACCCGTCCCCCTCCTCCTGGAAGTGATCTCAGGCTACCAGTATTCCATCTGTCGTCACCTTTTTGTCTCTCCATGGTCCTTTCCCATCGGCATTTAAACTCAGCCAAATCTCTCCCATCTTTAAAAAAAGGAAGAGAGAGAGAGAGAGAGAGAGAGAATTCCATATGTGTGAAACATTTCTCTGGAAGATGCATAAGAAATTAATCATAATTGTTACTTGTAGAAACAGGAACCAGTGATCTGAGATGAAAGGTTCAGAGCTTTACTTTTCATTCTACACATTTGCTATAGGATTTTCATTTTTTACTGCTTACATGTAATATTTTTATTAGGATAGCAAATAAATCAATAAAAAGATAATGGCTTAAACATCACCTCTTCTTCTTAGAAAAAGCCCTCCATTGACGCCATCCTCTCATCTTGTCGTTCAAAGTCAACCTCCTTTGCAGTCACCTTTGCTCTCAGCCTCCACCCCGCTGGGCTCACACTTGTTCCTCAGCCCAGTGAGGGCAGGCGCCCCTCTCACAACCCCACTGAGAAAAGGTCCATCTTGGTCATAGCTAAACACAGGCCAGGCTGTAATCCTCCTCAGTCACTGCGTGACTGGGTCCCCCATTGGTTTCTGCAGTGGCTGCTGCTTCTCCCCCTTCTTTTTTTTTTTCCTTTAAGTATATTTTATTGATAATACTGTTTCAGCTGTTCCAAGTTTTATACCTTTGTCCTCCTCTACTCCGAACCCCCATTCCCTTCAGCAACCCCACCCTGCTTAGTTCATGTCCATGGATTGTGCATGTAATGCTTTGGCTTCATCCTTTCCTATTCTTTTTTTTTTTTTTTTTTTTCTTTCAGTTTTACCATTAAATTTTCTTTGTATATTTTATTGATTATGCTGTTACAGTTGTCGCCATTTCTTTTCCCTTTGCTCCCCTTCACCCAGTTACTCTCCTACCCTCCAGCAATCCCACCTGGTTTAGTTCATGTCCATGGGTCATGCATATAAATTCTTTGTCTTCACCCTTTTCTGTACTATTCTTAACATTCCTCTGTCTATTTTGAGCCCACCAGTTATGTTTCTTAATCCCTGCACCATTCCCCGATTTCTCCCCTTTCGCTTCCCAGCTGATAACCCTCTAAATAATTCCCATACCTGTGATTCTGTTCCTGTTCTGGTTGTTTGCTTTTGTTTTATTTTTTTAGATTCTGTTGTTAATAGTTGTGAGTTTGTTGTCATTTTAATGCTTATAGTTTTTATCTTATTTTTGTTAAATAAGCCCCTTTAATATTTCATATAATAATGGTTTGGTGACGAGGAAATCCTTTAGCTTTAATTTGACTGGGGAACACTTTATCTGCCCTTTCATTCTGAATGATAGCTTTGCTGGATAGAGTAATCTTGGCTGTAGGTCCTTGCTTTTCATCACTTTGAATACTTCTTGTAAGTTCCTTCTAGCCTGCAAAGTTTCTTTTGAGAAATCAGTTGATAGTCTTATAGGCACCCCTTTGTAGGTAACTTCTTTTCTCTTGCTGCCTTTAAGATTCTCTCTTTATCTTTAACTTTTGGCATTTTAATTATGTGTCTTGGTGTGATCCTTCTTGGGTCTAGCTTGTTTAGGGCTCTCTGTGCCTCCTAGACTTGTATGTCTATTTCCGTTGCCAAATTTGGGAAGTTTTCCTTCATTATTTTTTCACATAAGTTTTCAGTTTTTTGCTCTTCCTCTTCTCCACCTGCCACCTCTATGATTCAGAAGTTAGTACATTAGAGGCTCCTAAGCCTCTCCTCATTTTTTTCAATTTTTGTTCTCTCATTCTGTACTGCTTGGCTTTTTATTTCTTCCTTCTGTTCCAAATCATTGATTTGAACCCTTCCCTTCACCACTGGTTTCGTGTGGATTTTCTTTTGTTTCATTTAGCATAACCTTTACTTCTTACCTTCTGCGTTTGTCATACTCAAGCATCTGTCAAATCTGTGAGCATCTTTATCACCAGAGTTTTGAACTCTGCATTTGTTAGGTTGGCTGTCTCTTCATCACTTAGGTCTCCCACTGGAACCTTAATCTGTTCCCTTTTTTGGGCCATACTTCTCTGTCTCCTCAACTTGACTGGCCCCTGTGTTTGCCTCTGTGTCTTAGGTAGAGCTGTCACACCTGTTATTTTGTAAGGGACAGAATCTTAGGTGTTCATCATTGTGGGGATGACCTGTTTCACCACTTTGTGGGGCTGTATTGGGGGGGGGGGGGTCGGAGAGAGCTTGCCCCTTTTATACTAAACAAATGGTCTCTGTTGAGAGATGGGCAGTTTCTTCTGCCATCCCAACCCCCACTGGGGTTCACAGTCAGAAGCAATCTGGCTTTACTTTCCCCCACTGCTGGAACCATGAGCTGCCTGGTCAGGTCTGGGGCTGGGATAGTTCCTCAGAATTTCTTCCTGACTTTTGTAATCTGTGGCTGTGCTTTCCACCCACTGGCCCCAGCCCCTACACCACCACCATAGCTAGTGTAGCTGCCGAAGGTACTGATGCCACTACCTGTGTGGCCACTGCTGCCACTGGTGTCACCACACCCCTTCCTCTCAGCCCCAGCTCTACCCTTCTTACCTGCCTGGGTGAATATTTCTTCTTTATTCCTTTGCTGGACCTCCCTTCAGTTTGATTTTCTGTAGCTTTTGATTGTTTGTTTGTTTTATCGTTTTTAGTAGATGTATTTCTGCTTAGTCTGAAGGGAGACACAGCATGTCTACCTACACTGCCACCTTGGCCAGAAGTCCCGCCAATACTCTTCTCCCTGTTCTTGCTCTGGTAGAACCGAGATGGCGGAGGAGTAAGTGGAGCTACACCAATCTCCTTCCAACACCAAACTGGAATTACAACTTAACTGGGGAGAAATCATCCAGAATAACCAACAGAACACCAATTGGAGAGAAGTCTTATTACCAAAGAAAGAACTGTAGGGCCGATAAATCACAACAGGGCTGGTAGGAAGTGTGGACATGTGAGAGGCTGGTGGGGCTCCCATGGGTGGCAGCTGAAGGGATGGAGAAACATCTCAGCAGCTAGGGGCTCCACCTGAGAAGGGTGGGATCTAAACCCCCAGCTGGGCTTCCCAGCCTACAGCAACACAGCTGAGAGTAAACAGTATCCAGCTGTGAAAAGCAAAAAGCCACCAGGTTTAGCCACTTGAGGATAGACCGAGTCCTTAAAGGGATCAAGACGATTTTACAGAGGCACCCACCTAACCTGGGTTCCAGCAGAGAAAGGGCAGACTAAGTGGACTAGAGACACTTAAGGAGGGTTTGGGTGAGTGGTTTTACGGGGAGAGCTGAGGGAGCAGCCCATGAGTCCAATGCTGACCCATCCCCCATACAGCCAGCAGACCACTCTTCTGCAAAGGGTGGGAGCCTAAGGGGAAACCACAGCCCCACCCATAAGAATTAATCCGCCCCACCCAGAGGTGCCTAAACCTAACCTCAGATCCCAGGTTGATTGATCTAGATGATGTGGTGTCTCTGGTTTACCAACCCTCATCCTTCCCCTAAACACCATGTGACTTTTTCCAGTCTCATGGCTTCACCTATACTATGC
Source organism: Noctilio leporinus (assembly GCA_004026585.1). Lineage (NCBI taxonomy): Eukaryota > Metazoa > Chordata > Mammalia > Chiroptera > Noctilionidae > Noctilio > Noctilio leporinus. The sequence continues at coordinate 37,550 of PVIW01001154.1, forward strand.
TGGGGCCCTCATGTGTCTGTATTCAAGCTGGACTTCTCCTTATCTAACTGCCGGGGTCTTTCCTCTGCTTCAATGGGTCATCTTCCTCTGCACGTCCCGAATCTGCCTCATTGGTAGTACACCCTCGATTCTTCCCCCACTGTCTTATTTGCAGACCTAGTTCATCTCCAAATCCCACTGAGGGTATCAGCAAAACACTTCTCTCACCTGCCCTCTCCCTCAGCCTCAGTTCTGCTGCAACTGCCACAGACCCAGCCAGCCTGCACCACCTCTCTCCTGGACTAGCCTGTCCTGTATTTCCGCTGCTGTAAGCATGTTTGTGGTGAACATCTTTGCCACAGCATTTGGCCTGCACAACTAATTCATCGCAAGGCAATTTTGCTATAAAATATAAAATAACTGGTAGACCATTTGGTTTATATTGGCAGACAATGCATTCAAGCTGGTTGTGAGTTTGGTTTCATTTCTGCATTAACAAACTTCTCACAATGACTCCCCTTTTTAATATTATATATGAATTTTAGCCCTCATCGTGGTCTGTACAGTGACGATGAACATGGTGGTCTTAAAATAGTGGGTGTTAACAACTCCATATAAAGCCAGATTGCACAGCTACATGTGAAGCCAGATTGCGTACTGCTCTGAAAAACAAGCACACAGAAGTTTGAAAATTCTTCAGTGAGCACCATCATCCCTCCCACCATTCAAAATCAAAAGTCTGCCAAGCTATGGCAAATATAAAAGACGCAGCCACTAATTCAGCCTTTAAAGTGTTAATTAGCAATGCTTTAGCCAGCAACTCATTTTGTTTTGCTTATCCTGAATATGTTTATTAATTTTAGAGAGTGGGGAAGGGAGAGAGAAAGAGAGTGAGAAACATCGATTGGTTGTCACCCATACACAGCCAGGGATAAAACCCATAACCTAGGTATGTGCCTTGACCAGGAATCAAACCTCAACCTTTTAGTGAATAAACAATGCTCCAAACAGCTGAGCCACTCTGGCCAGGGCCTGATGCCTCTTTTAATGAAGGAAAAGATTATAACAAAGAAAAGAAAAACTACTATATTGAACAAGGAGATGAAACAAGCCAAAAAAATGTGTAATACTATGAACAAAAGACTTTGAAGACAATGTGTTTTCATCTTTCACAATAAAGTCTTTTCAATTCTGTTATTTAACTTTCACATTTCATGAGGTCATTTTTTAATGTGCTTCTTTTATCTTTTATGATTTTATCTCTTACGGCAGCATTGCCTTACAGTCAATTAGTAATAGTCCCACCGTGAAAATGCTTGCAGCACTAAACAAATGGTCTATGTCTATGGCAAACATGCTTATTGGAGAAAATACCTAGGAACTAAAAGCTGACTGATCTCTCTGATCCAGTCCTCTCACACTCAGATCTGTCCTACCCACAAGCTGCTGGAGTGGTTTCTCTGAAAATGCAAAATCTGGTTTAAGATGCTCCATGCTGCCCTGGCTGGTAGCACAGTGGATAAGGTGCCGGCCTGTGAACCCAAAGGTCGCAGGTTCGAGTCCCCAGCCTGGGCACATAACCAGGTTGCAAACCAGGTCTCCAGTCAGGTCTGTGGCTGGAGGCAGGTGAAACGCAACCATACGTTGATGTCTCTCTCCCTCTCTGCCTCTCTCCCTTCCCCTCTTTCTGAAAATAAGGAAATAAAATCTTTAAAAAAAAAGATGCTCCATGCTGACTGACAACAGAGATCTCCCTGATAACGGCTGAATGGTGTAAGTCCTCCAGGACCTGGGTGGTCCAGGCGCCAGCCTCATTTCCTTCCACTCTCCACCCCAAATGTTCAGCTCATGTTCACTGAGAAACTTGAAGTTGACAAAGCATCTGCAGCCATTTCACACCTCCGTGTTCAGGCTCCCCAGTAACATGACAGGGCCTCAGGGTAAGAGTATAAATGGAAGTCCATGTACCATGTGTCTAAATGTTAAACATTTCAAATCAAACTAACAAACTGTCCAATAAATATTTTCTCCTTTCTAAACAGGGATGTAATTCACACATTGTGAAAATCATTTTAAAGTGTATAATTCGGTATTTTTTAGTATATTCTGAGTTATGCAACCATCACCACCATCTACTTTCAGATTTTTATCACCCTTAATAGAAATCCCATTAACATCACCATCCCTTCCCCCCACCCACCCTCAGCCCCTTACCACTCACTACTAATCTTTTTAAAGATTTTCTTTCATTATTTTAGAAAGAGGGGAAGGGAGAGAGGGAGAGAGACATCAATGTATGGTTGCGTTTCACCTGCCTCCAGCCACAGACCTGACTGGAGACCTGGTTTGCAACCTGGTTATGTGCCCTGGCTGGGGAATCGAACCTGTGACCTTTGGGTTCACAGGCCAGTGCCTTATCCACTGTGCTACCAGCCAGGGCCTCACTACTAATCTTTATGCCTATGTGGACTTGCCCATTCTGGACATTTCATATGAATGGAATCATATAATATGTGGCCTTTAGTGACTAGATTCTTACACCTAGTATATTTTTAAAACTCATCCATGTTGTATCATGTGGAACTGCTTCATTTCTTTTTATAGCTGCACAATATTCCTTTGTATAAATATAGCACATTTCATTTATCCATTCGCCAGTTGATGGACATTTTTGTTGTTTCTTCCTGTTAGCTATCATGAATAATACTGTTATGAACATTCATGTACAAGTTTTTGTGTGGAGAGATGTTTGCAGTTTTCTTGGGTATATTCCTAGGAGTGGAATTGCTGGGTCATATGATAATTCTATTATCTTTCCTCAGCAGCTGCACCCTTTTTCATTCCACCAGCAGTGCACAAGGGTTCTAATCTCTCCATATGCTCACCAGCACCTTTTGTTGTCCATCTTTTTTATTATAGCCATTCTAGTGGGTTAAAATTCTGTCCCTATCTTGACAAATACCTTTCTAATGATGAGAAAGACCAAGTTTGCATTCAGAATCCATCAAACTTCTTGGGGTTTAGCACTGGGATGTGGCATGTGGGGAGAGCCAGCCCTTGGCCCCCAGCTCTTGCTCTGCCCCTTCACTATCCACCCATGGATTTGCCCTGTACCACAGGCTCTCTCATGCATGTGTGCAGACAGTCCAGCACTAACACCCAAGCTTCACCCACATAACCCCAGACAGCTGCGCTTTGAGCCTAGAGATTTGTGCAGCAGCACAGCCTGACCCTGGGAGGAGGAGCCCAGGCCCAGGAAGCAGACTCAGGGCACTTGGGCAGGGAATTCTGGGCTCACAGAATCCAGAGATGGTCTGGGAGGTGTAGAGTTTGCATGGGTATGTCCCCTTGTCCCACGGTCTTCTCATCTCTGGGGCAGCAGAGGAGCTGAAGGAGGGCAAAATGGTCCTCAGAGGTGCAGTGCACAGTTAAGGGCCCCTTGTGCTCACATCTAATGATGGCACCCTCCTGCTCAGGTTGTTAGCTCTTGCTAGAATGCTCTATCTCCCTGGAAGACCCCTACTTATTCTTGAAGACATAGCTCACGAGCTATATCATATGGGAAGCTCTCTCTGACACCCCTCACAGTGTACCAGGCAGGGTATTAGGCCCCAGGGATAGAATGGAAGAAAGATAATTGATGCCAAGACAGGGAGCCTGAGGGGGCTGACAGCCAAGTAAACTGACAAAGTGCAGAGTGATCCAGGCAATAATCAGGGTGTTGGCAGGAGTTAGGTGGGGGCATGTGGGAGAGTTACCTCACCCTGCCTTGGGGGTCTTGAAGGAGAGCCTCCTATAGTAAATGACTCCTAAGATAAGACCAGGAAGACAAGCCAGATTTAGCCAAGCAAAGAGGTACACCCCTAGCAGGGACTTCTCCAGTATTCTCCCAGTTAGATACATTCAGTTGTCTCTCTGCCATCAAAATTATGAACCACGTGGTTCATTCCCAGAGGCTGACCTTGCCAAAAGCTTGGTGCATATGCATTGGCTGTGATAATTAGACATGGTCATCATTGCCCATTCTGTTCCCACTCCCTTCTGGGGGACTCACTCTTAACCTCACACCCCCAAGTCTAGTTAGAAGAAGGGGAGGCACAAAAGGCCAGCATGTGCACTGGCGAGCGACCTGGGGCCAGGCTGAGAGGCCTGGTGGGCTGGTTAACTGGCAGAAGAAAGAGCTGACAGAAAGGGAACCAGAGACCCTGTGTCCCATGCCAGCCCCCAGGCTAACTCAGGACCCTTGGAGGCCTGGCTCGTCTGAGGCTGGGTGAGCTGAAGTGCCTGCCTGCCTCTGCCAGGAGCAGGAATCTTTGCCGTGAGGTTCTCTGGATCACTCTGCTCCTCCTTTCACCAAGAGGAAGGAAGCGGGCAGGGTGATACCTGAACCACTTTGTTCCTTGTAAGTTGCTCTGGTGGAAAATTTTACTGCAGACAATGAAACCATCAGCTGAAATTTGGATTTTAATTACACATCCAAAAAAATACAGCTTCGGCCCTGGCTGGTGTGGCCTAGTGGACTAAGCAACAGCCTGTGAACCAAGGGGTCGTCAGTTCAATCAATTCCCAGTCAGGGCATATGCCTGGGTTGCGGGCTGGGTCCCTGGTTGAGGAACATGAGGGGAAACCATACATTGATGTTTCCCTTAAAAAAATACAGCTCCTCTTCAAACCATACCTATTTCACAGATTTTGTTTTTTTGGGTCTGTTTCAATAAAACAGTGCTGGCCAACACAGAGCAACTTTTCTTCCCGTGTGTGTTCTCGCCGCTCTCCACAAGGGGGAGCCGCAGGTCCTATTTGGACGCGCTTCTTTTCCACCGCTCCGCTAACCCCTAGGTCCACTTAGAGCCAGGGCGGAATATTACAGACCCGGTGCAGCAAAACCCGCGATCCGGCCTGGCCTTTATCGTGCACGGTGCCCTGTAGAACACTAGGAGTTTGGGCCAACTTATTTAAAGAGAATAAAATGTCCCTAACTTGGGTAGAGTTAGTTTCACGTGGTTTGATGGTGCTTGTTTATCAGCCAGGGACAAAGCAATTCCTTGTTTATCCCAGGTTAGCTTTAGGCTTGTACCCACGCCTGGTTCATGCCTCTGACATAGAAAAAATAAAGAAATAAAGAGAATAAGAGATGAATACCTTTTCTTTAAAAATGTGAACGCTGAGCAAAATGAAAAAAGTTTTCCACTCATACCATTGCATGTAGACATATGTTCACTAAACATTTTAATTCTGTAGAGTATGATAAAATAACAATTCTACATGGTAATTATAAACTATTTGGTATTTTAATAAGAAACCTAAACCTTATTTATTTATTTATTTATTAATCAATGTATGGTTACCTTTCACCTGCCTCCAGCTACAGACCTGGCTGGAGGCCTGGCTTGCAACCTGGTTATGTGCCCTGGCTGGGAATCAAACCAGCAACCTTTGGGTTCGCAGGCCAATGCCTCATCCACTGTGCCACCAGCCAGAGCCTAAACCTAATTTTTATTTTTAAAATATTAGACCATAGGAATGATAAGGTGACTCACATTTTGTGCTCAAGAAGTGGTTCTTAATGCCACACTGTGAGGCATTTTGAATACCAGGTTAAGGAGATTGAAGTCCTAAATATTTTTAAGCCACAGAAATGTACGGATGATGAGGAAGATATACTGAACATGATGGCAGTGAACGAGGTGATCTGGAATAGAACCTCAGAGCAGAGCAGGTGGGCAGCTTTGAGTGGTGCAGTGGCAAGGGGCAGACTTGGGTGACAAAAGTGGGTATGAAAGGAAATGTATATGGGATCATGGAGGAGTAAAGGACAAGGCCCGGTTACTGGTTGAAGAAGTAGGGATGGGAACGGATTGGAAGCAAGCAAGGAGACAGACTCAAAATTGGCTGTGATCCAAGGCAGGAGTAGCAAGGGAATGACAAGTCACTCTGAATTCAGCACCTCAATATGGTGTAGACATAGCAGCATCACATACATTTAAAAATAGTAGAACAATACAATACAGGAGACTAATGAACAAGACAAACAAACAAGCAAATAAGAACCAGAGGCACGGAAATAAGGAACAGACTTTCAGTTGTGCAGAAGGGAGGCGGGAGGGGGAGAAGAAGGCAAAGAAGGGGAACAGTTTAGTCGAGGAACTAGCATGGATGACCCATAGACATGGACAACATGTGGTATTGACTGTGGTGGTAGGGGTGGGGAAGGGAAGGGTCGGGAAGGGGAGAGCAGAGGGGAAGAAATGGGATGAATGTAATACAACCACAATAAAATTAAATTTTAAAAAATAAAACAGCCCTGGCTGGTGGCACAGTGGTTAAGGCGCTGATCTGCAAACCCAAAGGTTGCTGGTTCGATTCCCAGCCAGGGCACATAACCAGGTTGCAAGCCAGGTCTCCAGCCAGATCTGTGGCTGGAGGTGAGTGAAAGGCAACCATACATTGATGTCTCGCTCCCTCTCTGCCTCTCTCCCTACCCACCTCTCTAATTAATAAATAAAAAATCTTAAAAAATAAATAAATAAAACAAATAGCAGAACATGCATGTGTGAAAGTTATATATTTGACCTACAGACCCCTTGCAATCATTCCACAGCACTTTTCACCTCACCTTGGGCTCTTTCTCATGACATATAAAGATTATTAATGTGTGGTGGTAAGAGATAGGATACTGTAAGTTCATGAGCGAACGGATTGCCCTAGCATTCTTGTTCCAGTAGATTGGAAATGGGGACATACCCCTAGATGGGATGGAATGGGTAGGTTTAAGCAGAGCTCATGTCTGCTGACTTCTCCAGCTCTCTCAAGCCTGAATTCCTCTGCAGAACAAACTTTCTCAACCACTGAGCACTTGTGGTTCAACGTGCAATCAAGGGAAGCTGGAATGGTGGAACTGTGAGAGGCCCAGATTTTTCTCTTTCTCCAAAACTCCTTGGCCAAGACACCTTCACATAAGAACTCACCCCTGAGCAGAGCTTCCTGGAGCCGGATGTGGGGGCTTTTCAGCAGAAATCTGCAGTCAAGCATGAATAATCACTATTGAGCAAGAGAATGAATTCCAGACTCTCAGTCTCATCTGAGTCCATCTCAGTTACTAAAACAAGTCTGCCCTTTGGAGTGGGAAGCTGCATGGATGAAAAACCAGGAAGCCTTCAGAGCAGCACCCTAGGACAAGTCATAGCCCCAGAACCCGGTCACAGTAGAGCCCACAGGGGAAGTGTGCCTCGCTCCTAAATGGACATAGGCACTTGTTGAGAACAAAGGCCACATTTGGGCACCATTGCTAATGCTGTGAAAGTCCAAGAGATGCAGCACTCTCCATGAGAGCTTTCTATCTAGAAAAAAATGACTAAACGGTTGTGTCCTTTCTCCCTAATTGGTCTTAGTCATCTTTTAGCCTCCCACTCGGCCAATCACTGTGTCTGGCACACAAACAATGCCCCCAAAGTGTTTGGGGATCAGACCATTACACACAAAATGCAAGAGGCAGCTGGTAGGAGAAAGTGAACATGTGTGTGCAATTGCTGTGCTTTAGGGTCCATTTACAAACAACAAAAGTGACACTGTTGACATTTTGGACCAGATAATTCTTCACTGTGGTTGTCCTGTGTATCATAGGATCTTTAGCAGCATTCCCATCTTCTACACATAGAACCCAGTGGTACCTTCCCTTTCAGTGTCAACCATAGGTGTCTCTAGCCTTGCCAAATGTTTCCACGGGGACTGACACCCCTAGTAGGAATCACTAGGTTATGGCCTTTATGTCATCACACTCCCCTCACCCATTCTCCAGGGCCCTGTGTTCTGGGATTTCTCTATCCTGTTTCTATGGAAATTATGTTTCATGAAATCTGTCGCCTCAGAACCTTATTCTCCCTTTTTCAAAATGTTAATCAATGTAATATAATCACTGAATGCAAATCAAATTGTGAATGAAAAGAAATTTCAGTGCTTCCCTCACCCACTATCACCTCCATAATCCCTTATTTGTCACTGGAACATCTTAATAGAAATCATGTGCAATCAATCGTATGAGCATCCTAGAACAAAAATACCTACGATGGCACCAGGGCGTCCCAGAAACAACGCTTTACAAGAGCTGCCTTGAGCTTGAGCTCAAAGTAACCAGCTGGCTCCCACCAAACAAACTCAGAACTCAGCAGACACCAAGAAAAATCAACTACTACTCCCCTATGATTTAAAATGGAGAGAATTTCAGGCTTCATCCAAATCTGGTCTTGAAATCACTTTTCAAATTTCTGTGTGTCCCCTCCCACATCTTTTGCTGCAAAGACCATCCTAGAGATTGGACGCAGGGTGTGTGATCTCAAGGCCCAAACCTCTGATTTTAAACCCCTTCCACTGAGTTTCATTGGCTGACCCAGTGAGGAGAACTTCAACCATATTCTTCTTCTGAAGGGATGGAGGAAAAGTAAAGAGATAAACCAGTGACCCAGATTGTCTGGAGATATGACATAAGGAAAGGCACAGTCGGGTTCCCCATTAAGCCTTATCTGCTTTTCTTCTCTTGCCTGAGTTGCATATGACATGAAGACATCCTCAGACCCTGTCCCAGTGACCGGCAGTGAGTCAGCTCAGCCTAACGATTCCAGTTCAATGCTTATTCACACATTATAATTTTAGTACAATAGGACACAGCTTTAAATAAGAGCTATGAGAAACCCACCCACCTATGACATGACACGCCAGCAAGACTGCTCATCTCTCATCTTCGGGTGGACATTCTATTAGTCATAGGGAAGCATCTGGGCCCAACTCACTTCTCCCCACTTTTTGTATCTCTAGACATTTTACAAAACAGATACTGAGTCAGAATAAGTGGGTTTAGCAATTAAAATCTGTGTGGAGGCTGCCTGGAGAAGCCTTTGGTGGATTTGGAAATAAATATTCGTTCATGGCAAATCAAACACTTATTGTCAAATCCTGAATGCAATATGCATGAAGACAACTTGAGCTGAAATCTCACAGCATCATCTTTTTCTCCCTCAGCAACAAACACAAGGGACTTTCATTCGCTGGCCGGGAAAGCTGAGTCATTCAGAGCAGAAGTGTCTCTAAATACAAGGAGCAGTGAGATCCTGTCCAAGGAAGTGTATCTGCTTTTGAATGAACACATTTCCATCAGGAGCCTTGTTCAGCCAAGGAGTAACCCCATACAACAACCCATATGACCAAACCCAGTGTGTTAAAATGAAATGGGACTCAGATAGACTCAATGTGCAGTCAATAGACATTCCCCTTCAGTCTCTGAGAAGAACTGAAGGCTGGGTGTTTTCTGTACGCTGAACGTCCCTGTGAGGTGGGCAGGACAGACCCTCTGCAGATGCTTCTCCTGGAACCAGATGAGAAGAAAAGCTGCCCCGGTAGCCCTTCCACCTACAAGCCTGTCCTCATGTTCCTCCAGGACAGGTCATCTTGGTTTTCTTCACGTCTGCTTTAAGAGCTAGTGAGCCACCTACAGCTACCAGACTGTTTTAACTGTTTTAATGAGGGTGGTTAGAGCCCTAGCTTACTAAGACCAAGACTTGTCTTTCATTTACATGAGGATCACTGGTTAGCTCTCTTCTATGAAATTCCTGGACCACAGACTGCACCCCCTACCCCAGCAGCTGGTGCGAACACCTGCCACCCAGGATCCGGGCAGATACACACACACAGCAGAAGCACCCTTCCAGAGCCTGTCTACAGGCAGTACAGCACCTATCTGAAGGTGGGAACTGGGAGTACCTGGTAGAACAAGACCTGTCATAAGGGCATCGGCATTAAAAGCCAAATTGCTTCCCATGCCAAGGATCTCTCGTTTTTTCTGTCTAGATGTTCTGAACCATGCTGCAGGCTCGCAGTGGATCTGGGCTGGGACTGACTTCCACTCTCAGTGCTCATGCCCTAGGAAATTAAAACAACAACACACATTCAAATGTCTCCAGTTTGTAAGACTCCAGGCTACTGGATCTTAGCATTTTTAAAGTCATAGACCCCTCCGAGAACCTGAAAAAATCAAGGTCTCTTTCCTCCAAAAAATGCACTTTTGCACAAACCTGAGCCTTGGCCGGCTTGGCTCAGTTGGTTGGAGCATCATCCTATAAACTGAAAGGTCACCCGTTCTATTCCCAGTCAGGGCCCATGCCTGGGTTGCAGGTTTGGTCCTGGTCAGTGTGTGTGGGAAGCAACCAATCCTTATTTCTCTCTCGCATCCATGTTTCTCTCTCTCTTTCTCTCTCTCTCTCTCTCTCCCCCTCCCTCCCTCCCTCCCTTTCCCTCTCTCTAAAATCAACAAGCATGTCCTCAGGAGGGGATTAAAAACAATTAACTACAATTTTAGGGGGTTTAAAGAACCCCTGAACACCATGCCTGAGCCAATGGTCATCACTGAATTGTAAAGCTAAAGGGCATTTCCTTCATGTGACTAATCACCTCACACCTGCCCAGCTCCAGAGACCTGCAATTAAACCATGGCTTGGGGTGGGGTAGGCAACAATATTATCAAGACTGGCCAAGGGTTAAGCCTGTATGGAGCAGGAAGAGCCTGGCTCACTTACTTCTCTGTCCTGCAATGGGCCACACCCCTCAGCAGCTACTTCTTATTAAGTGGCCCCAGCAGTGCTCTAAGACATCTCATCCTTTAACCTTTATAAAAACCCTGTAATTCAGGGTCATTGTTTCCGATTTATAGATGAGGACACTGAGGCTCAAAGAGGTAAAGTACCCTTCCCAGCATGGCCCACCAGCCCCTAGGCTTGACTGCGGAGGCCCTCAAGGCCCATCTGATTGCCCCAGGCACCATCCAAAAGCCAATGCCTTTGTCTAAATTGGTAGGAAGGGACTACCCTCCCAAAGCACTTGGTGAGAGAGTTGCTAACGATGTTGACTCAGCTTGTTTGCTAACTGGGATTGTCTTCATTTTCATCTGCCCTCCGATTTCCTGTTTGGAGAGGAAAGTAAGTGTATCACTTTCAGGAGGTCCACTCTTTCTGAATTTGTAATGAAACTACAGAAAGCACTAACTTCAGGGCGTATGCCTCCATCCCTGTGATACAGATGTCTGATGAATGACCACAAAAACTTAGCTCAGTACAGAAATTGATCAACTGATAGGCTATTTTCTTAGTTGTAGTCACATGAAACTAAGAACACTAGGAGTCTAGTATCTGGGGGATTTTTGGTTTCTTTGTTTTTTGTGTTTTTTTTTTTTTTTGGTTTTGGTTGGTTTTGTTTTTTAATACCAGTTCCCAAGCAAGCTTGATGAGGTCATTAGAGGAACAAACATTCAAGGGGTGACTCCTCTGCCCTGGAGAGACAGAGGTGAGACAGGGAGAAAGGCAAGGTCCTGTCCACAGTGCACTCATCAGCTGGCCTGGGAGGAGAAGTCATGTGATTAACCAGAATAACAATGTGACTACTGCCTTAGCAGTCAGTGACAGGACCTACGTACCCAAGGTCAGAGAGCAGGAAGTGACTAACTCCAAGGAAAGGAGAGGCAAGGTCTTGGGGGTTCACGGGAGCTAGGTCAGGGCATCGTGGGAAGCGGGCACATGGTGAGCTGAGACCTGGGAATGAGGGCTGGCGGCTGGCCAAGGAGAGGCACCGGATGTGAGCCATAAAAGGTAGGGGGAGGTCAGATTAGGAAGGCTTTTTTCATCTATGAGAAATCACTAAGAGATTCTTTTCCTGGAGGAAGGACTGGGTCACATTTGCATTGTTAGGAGAATCATTGTAGCCGCTGCAGAAAGGTACTCTGCCCAGAGAATCGGAAGCAGGAAATGGGATAGAAAATTGCCTCATTGGTTGAAGTCAAGGATGAGAAGGTTGCATTTCATTCTAGATGGCCCCGAGAAGACAGGCTGGATGTTGACAGACAAGGCAGAAAGCAGAAAAAGTGAAACCTCTGAGGTTTCCAAGTTGAGCAATTGGGTGGATGGTGATTCTGTTCAGAGAGGAAGCCTGAAAGGGAGAACTGGTTCCGGTGGGAGAGAGAGAGACAATGGGTGCACCTAGGTGAATTTTCTGCAGATGGTAGCATGAAGCATGAACAAAGAGGAACAAGAAATATAGCCTGATATAACTTGAGGAATATTGATATACGTACTTAACGGGAATTTAGACCTGGCCGGTATGGCTCAGTTGGTTGGAGCATCATCCCATAAAATGAAAGGCTATAGGGTCAATTACTGGACAGGGCACGTGCCTAGGTTGTGGGGTTCAATCCTGGTTGGGGCACATGTGGGAGGCAACCAACCCATGCTTCTCTCTCACAACAATACATCTATCTTTTTCGCCCTCCTTCCCTCCCTTTCTCTCTAAAATCAATAATCATGTCCTCAAGGGAGAATAAGTAAATCAATACATACATGGAAATTTAAGGAAACTTAGTATGAACAACTAAATGTAGGTTGTGGACAAGTCACCTTCCAAGGTGAGTCAATATCAAAAGCCAAAGAGAGAAGTCCCTTGGAGAAGGAGATTAGAAATTCCTAACCAACTTTCCAATTGCAGCAGAACCTCATGGGATTGGGATTGGGAGTGGAGGCAGAAAGTTTATACTACCCTTCAAAGCATGTTGGCTGAGGACAGTAGGAGAGGTCTCCTCCCATCATCAGGATACATGGTTTGCTCTCTGTAGTAGGTGATCTATCTAGTATACGACAGGCCCCATAACCCCACCAGACTCACCCCTCACACTGGTGGTTGAACAAGGCAGGAGAGTGGGGGGTGTACCCACAGAGACTGACATCCAGAAGTGGCTGATGTCGAAGCTGATGAATAGTTTTGCCAAGCATTAGTAGTGTAAGATTTAATAAGTGGGATGAAAACAATTGTCCATTACAGTGAGATGTTGAGACTAAAAATGTCAGTAAGAAGAGCCTCATCTGGTAAACAAACAAACAAACAAACAAACAAAAAAAAAAAACACAAAACCAAAACTGAAAGTGGCAAATGCACTGTTGTTGTTCATTTTGATAATACCTAGTTGAAGGTACTGGAAAGCAGGCAACCTCGGGTGCTACTGGCAAGGATTTAAATTAGCATAACCTGATCAACAAGTAACCAAAAAATAACTCACAAGCTTGTGTAATAGCGTGATTTTAATAAAAGATATGTATTTGGTATTGGTTGGTTCTGGCACGGAGCTGCAAAAACCCTTGGAAGTAAAGAGGCTGATAAAGGTGTCTTTTGTTATGTTAATGAAGTGACTTTTGGAAAACACCTAGGTCACCTAAGGATAGGAGCTGGTTGCCAGGGGAATGAGCCTTGTGGTTAGAAGATTGGAACTTCAGTCTCACCCTCCAAGCAGTAGAGCTGGAGACTGAATTCAGTTACCAATGGCCAGTGACTTAGCCCATCATGACTAAGTAATGAAGCCTCCATAAACACCCCAAGGGACAGGGTTCAGAGAGCTTCCAGGTTGGGAGGCATGTGACGTTGCTGGAAGAGCATGGAAGCTCCTTCAACTTCCCTGTGCGTCTCTTCCATCTGGGTGCTTGTGAGTTAGCTGTGTTTATAATAAATAGATAATCTAGTGAATAAAATGTTTCTCTGAGTTCTGAGAGCCACTCTAGCAAATGAATCGAACACAAGGAGAGAGTTACCAGTCAGCCAGAAACACAGGTAACAACCTAGACTTGCAGTTGGCATCTGAAATGGGGGACAGTCTGACGGGACTGAGCCCCTGACCTGTGGGGTCTGGCGCTGGATCCAGGTAGACATGTCAGAATTGAGTTGAAATGCAGGACACCTAGGAGGTGTCTGAGAGGCGAGTGATGTGGGGGAAAAGAAACTCACACATTGGAATAGAGTTAGAATCAGTATCATAGTGCTCACATACACTTTAATCCAGCAGTTCAACTTACACAGACTTACCATATAAGAGTCATAATCGATACTGCAAAGATTTATTTACAAGAATATTCACCATAGCTTTCTCTGTAAGAGTAAAAAACTGAAAACAGCATAAGCATCCTATAACAGAGGATTGGTTAACCATATCATCATAGATTTCCATAGAATACAATACTATGCAACAATTTAAAATGTTGACTATTTAACAACCCAGAAAAATACGATGAAACAATTTAAAATGTTGACTATTTAACAACCCAGTACATTATACATTTTTTAAAATAATTTAGAAAAGATAATCAGTATATTAAATATTTTTGTGCATATGCATATATCATATTCATGCATGCACTTATAGATATTCAGACAAAAGACTAGAAGGTTATACACCAACATAGTATCACATTCAAATGAAAGATTGGAGACTAGGTACCAAAATAGGAACAGTAACAAAATTTCTGGGTGGTATAATTATGGGTAATATTAATTTACCTTCTCTTTCTCTGCATTTTCTAAAATATTTATGTATAGTTTTTGTTATTAAAAAAAGTCAATTACTTTTAATATAATGAAATTTACTATAACAAAAAATAGCTTACTATAACAAAATTGCCTTTTTAAATACTTTATTTATTTATTTTTAGAGAGAGGGGAATACAGGGAGAGAGAGGGAGAGAAACATCAGTGTGTGGTTGCCTCTTACATGCCCCCAACTGGGGACCTGGCCTGCAACCCAGGCATGTGCTCTGACAGGATTCGCAGGCCGGTGCTCAATCCACTGAGCCACACCAGCTAGGGCCAAAATTGTCTTTTTTAGTATAAAAGTGATAGAATATGCTCACTAAAGATTTTAAAAGTATTAAAACATATTAAGGAAAAAAATTTTTTTAATTAAGTGTTTCATTTCCCTAATTCTTCCAAATCAAATTTCCCATAGGAAATCACAAATAATTTTGTTACATCATTTCAGACTTTTTCTATCTAAATATATGTATACTTTTTGAAGTAATTGAAAACTTTATCTTTTAGCTAACGTGGAAGACTAGGTCAGGGGTCAGCAAACTTTTACTGTAAAGCTTAGTAGTAAATATTTTGGCTTTGTGGTCAGTCTCTGTTGGAGACTGTAATGCTGCCATTATAGTGTAAAAGTAACCATAAAATAATATGTAAACAAGTGAGTATGGCAGTTTCCCAATAAAACTTTATTTACAAAAACAAATAGTGGGCCAGAGTTGGCTCATGGGCCATAGTTTGCAGACCCCTGGACTTAGGTGAACAAATAAACAAATAAACAAAATGCCAACTTTCTGAGTATGCTAGCCAAGGAATACAGCTTATGTGGTTCCTGTTTCATGTTTACATCAGCTTCAGTTCCAAAGTCCACGTTTCTGGGCTGCCACGTAGTACTTCTTCTTATTCAACATCAGTAATAATGATGCCCTTTTACAGTCTGATTTATCCACCTTACCAAGTTGCTGAAATCCAGACTGCCTGGATATGAGTCCCACACCAACCAGCAGGGATCCCTGTGCCACCTTGGTACACTTATTGAGCACTTACTGTGTGCAGACACCATGCTGCTATTGCAGCCTCACTGGCATCGTGATCAGGGCCAGCATCTTTTTAACTTTTGTATTCCCAACGTCTGGCCCAGTGCCCAGCACGTATGGATCTCAAAAGCAGAGTTGAGTGAATGAATGAGCTATAAGCAAAGTAAGGACGCTCAGGCCTGCAGCTTAAAAGTGAAAAAAATGCAGGTATACGATAGATGTTTCACAGTTGTGAGTCTCCATAGCAACTGTATATAACAACCTAGGGCTTTAGACAAGTGTTCCTCCAAGTCCTATGTGAATTGAAATCTCTTAGGCTTCATAATTAAAACAAACAGTTTGATTCAAGAGGTCGGGGGTGAGGCCAGAGAGTTTGCATTTCTGACCTCCCAGGGGATGCTGATGCTGGCAGCAAGGTTATGGGAGGTCCCAGGCAGAGGTAACAGTGGAGCCCTGAGGACTTGGAGATGCTACATGCCTCCCCCAAAGTCTAGGCCACCTGCCCACTGTTCCTTGAGAAGCTGAATTATGCTGGCTCAGAGAAGAAGCCCCTGTCAAGATGGGCCTCACAGGGAGCCTTACCTGTGCAGTCCTCAGTGGCCCAGAATTAAGTCCTCAACTTTACAGATCTAGAAATTCTATTCTATTAGTCTTTGGGGCATAACAAAACTGACCTGACCACAAAGCATGCTGGAGGCTTCCACTGAAAAAGAAAAGGTAGACTAAAGAAATCAATCAGGACAGAAAAGACTGTTCTTTCCTTCTCTTTCCCTCAAGAGAGAGTCCAGCATTTCAAGTGATCAAATCTCAAGGAGCAGAGCAAACTCTGAAAGACGGAGCGCAGGTCTGCTACCCCAGGGTTCCATTGTTTCCTGATTTGGGGAGCCAAGGCTCCTTGGGGCAGGTGGATGTGTAAATCAGAGTTCAGCAAGGCTATTGGAGCTGCTGAGAGAGATGCCAGGAGCCAGTACCGGAGAAAAGAGAAACAGTGTTAATTCAAAAGGTAAGGGCCCAGGCCGTAGGCTGTCAGCAGACTGGCTGCATGTGGGAGGCTGTCTCTGATGAAGGTAGGCACCCACAGCCCTTGAGACACTCAGCACAGACAAAGAAGACAGCCTCCAGATCCACACCTCATGGGGAAGAAGCTAGCACAGCGTCATCGCAGGACTCTGGGATCCCAGTCTGGCCTCAATGGAGCCTACTGCAGGTAAGTGTTGCTGACAGCTGCGACTGGCAGGGACCACAGAGAAGCCATCTGGTAATGCTGAGTTGAATCCTGCTAGCCCATCAGGAGAAACATCACTGCCAACTGAGACAGGCAAGCCTTCAGCACGTCCTCTTCCTGGGGGAGGAAGCTGAACTAGTATCCCTAGATTGCTGGATGGACCAGGTCCTTGGGATCTGCAACATCCCAGTCAAGGGTGTCCCTAGCCCTGCCAAGCCGCTGGAACTCAACATGCAGCCAGGGGTGCGCTTCTGGGGCTTGGTCAGCCATTTAGGAAATTCAAACTGTCCATCTCTTTCCTAGGCCTAAGCGTAACCACAAGCCCCCTGCTTTCATTGCTATTAACACTCCAATTTTTCCTTATCTCCTTGTTTTCATTGCATGTTGTTTGTTCCCAGTGTCTCAGAATATTTTCCTTTGGTTATATTTTGAACTGGATGATTCCTACTCATATACTCTTTATTTCACCAGTAAACTGCCCAGGAAGGAGACTAGCATCCAGGAAGGTTCATGTAAGCATGTCCCCTTCTCAGATATAATTTGTGGGCTCTTGGTAACATTGTTCAGTCAATAAATATTTAGTAAGGACTTAGTTTATTCCTCAGATGATCTGAGGCACAGCAGACCGAAATATAAATAAAATATTCATTTCATAAGTAGGGCTTCCTGGTCCAGAGGGAGACGATATGTGAACAAGTGTAGATCCTACAGCCACAATAGGGAGATAATAGGGTTTTGTCCAAATCATCACGGAGATCAGAATGACCCCCATGACTCCACCCAGGGAACTGAATAAGGGAGTGAGTCATTGGAGACCAGCAACTTTGGAGTTGAAGCAGGACTGAATTCTAAGACCACACTTTTTCACACTTTAACATCCTTATATCAGTACATGTCATACCCATTACAGGTGGCCAGACAGGTGAGTCATCATGTCCAAGAACCCAGTAGCCAGTGTGATAGCTACAAAGAGCAGACTTGCCAAGGATTGGTCCCAGGTCTTCCTTCCAGATGAAGAGGTCTGACTCCTTCTGGGAGTCCACACAACCAGCATCTGGACTATTCTTAAAGCCAACGGAAGACCTGGCATCTCACTCCCAGCATTAAAATGGCAGTTTCCTGCCCTGGCTGGTGGCTCAATGGATAAGCATGGGCCTGTGAACCCAAAGATCACTGGTTCAATTCCCCAGTCAGAACCCATAACCAGGTTGCAAGTCAGGTGTGTAGCTGGAGGCAGGTGAAAGGCAGCCAGGTCCATAGCTGGAGGCAGGTGAAAGGCAACCATACATTGATGTTTCTTTCCCTCTCTTCCTCCCTCCCTTCCCCTCTCTGAAAATAATGAATGAAATCTTTAAAAATAAATAAATAAATAGAAGTGGAAAATGAGAATAATAGAGAGCTAAAGATGACTGAATGTTGCTAGCTAGTTAGTATGCCCTTTAGCCAAATGGGCATCCTGACTGGAAGTCAATGGTCTCCCTCTTGAAATTGGACTTGGTCATCTCATCCTAAGATCTGAGAGCCCACACTTACAGATGCTCACAAGGCATCTGTAAACTGATCACAAGCATCGGGGCCACCATTAAAGGCCTCAGTCAACTCCTTGAATCTACATTTACACTCTAGAAATTGTTCAGGTAGAAGGATGATGTGAGCTCCTCATTTCTGCCCTTCAAACACAGCACACTAGCCCTTTTGGATATCTGTACTTAGGATGGAATTTGAGTCAAACATTTTCATGATCACTTGTTGGCTTTTTGCCATTTCGCCCCAACACTTCTTTTCTGATCAAATTTTTATCATTTCAAGATGAGCACCATCTTTCTTTAGGGCTGAAAACAGCACCCAGACTCACAAGTGCTGACATCAAGAGATGGGTTAAAAGAGAATAAAGGCTGCTTGCTGACACACCTGTTCTGTCCTTCCCAAGACTTCCTCTCACGTGCCAACCAAGCAATGTTAAGTTTAGAAGCACAGAGCCCCTTAGGGACAGAATGGCACCCTGGTGAAGAGTTTGGGTTGTGGAGCCCAAAAGAACGGAGTCTCTGTCTGCTAATTATCAGCTGTGGGCCCTTGGGCCACCAATTTCACATCTCTGAGCCTTCATTTGTCTTTAAAATTAGGAAAGGAACAATGCCCACTTTACAAAGGTTCATGTCAAGATTAAATAATGCATGTAAACTGCCTAACACAGTTAATGACACATGATAAACACAACATAAGATTAAACATCACTGTAGGTGAGTTGAAATTGGGTCCAGTTTGACAAGCTTCTCTATTCCCCAGCAGCAAGTGGAGCCAGAATGATATGGGGTAAGCAGTATTTTTCAAGTGTTTTGAGCACAATCTTCATAGAAAATACTTGTATGTTGCAACCCAGAATACATAAACAGGTAAGTGACTTAAAACAAGTTTTACCAGACAATAATTACCTTTACTGCATGCAAGAGATGATACATTCTGAGACTTGATTATTCACTCATCTATTTTGTTTCATTTATTTATTTACTTTTGAAATTTACCAAACCTCCAGGAAAGCTGAAAGAATGGTAAGAAAACACTGTTCAACAAGAGCAGGGTGTTTCATCCTCAGCAACATTGATATTTTGGGCCAGATAATTCTTTGTTGTATGGGCTGTTGTGTGCCTTGTATAATATTAGCAGCATCCCTGACCTCTACCTACCAGATGCCATTATCCCACACATATACCTAGTGTGACAATTAAAATGTCTCCAGATATTACCAAATGTTCACTGATAGACAAAATCACTCCCTTTGAAAGCCACTGACCTAGACCTACCAACAGTTATCATTTTGCCATATTACTTTATCTTTCTCTCCATACACACCCATGCATGCACACACACAGAGAAACAAAATTTTTGGTTGAACTTTTGAAAGTAAATTACGGATATATGACACTTCACACCTAAGCAGTTCAGCATGCATTTCCTAAGAATAAAGACATTCTCTTACACAACCACAATTCTATATCGCACCTAAACAATTAACATTAATTCAATCTATCTTTCTTCCATCTTCTTCTACGCTGTTCATAATCCACTAAATTGATTTCATGCTCCACCTATGGGTCATGACCCAGTTTAAAGATTAGAGAAGGGGGCTTATACAGAAGTGAGCATAACTGTGTCCAAAAGATCTTTGAAAACCAGAATAGAAGTCCATCCTCACTTGCAGAAGTGCACATGAAGTCACAGAGCCAAGCCCATGTTTACAGACACTGCTGTTTTTCCCTTCCTGGCTGCTTCCACCTCACAGAGCACGGCCTCCATGGCAGCGCAGGGAGCAGAGGACCCAGCCAGCCCCACCCTGCAGGGGACCCAGGAGCTCTCCCAGGCGCTCTCCCAGGCGCCTGCGGTGTGAGCCCTGGCGTGTCTGCCCAGGGCTGGCAGGGCCAACCAAGTTGGACGCACAGTGCCCTGACCACATCACAGGCACGGGCTCAGGTCTGGGCTCAGTCAGGCCGCCCACCCCTTCCCTGTTTGCTAAGCTCCTTTCCTTAACCTGCACTGGCTCCAGAAAAGTGGTTACAAGTTGATCCAGAAACTGCCAACAGGCAAAGGCTGAGACACATGAAAGTGTGTGAGTCACTGACCGTCTTTGATTTTCCTGACCTTATAAATCTGGCCTTTGAATCTAGCACCAGCATCCAAAGAACAGCGAAACTTGAAAACTGGTACTACTGAACATGGAGGGACAACTGGCCACCAGAGTCTACTGTGAAGTCCCCTAGGAGTCTGGAAAGATCAGTGAGGGGCAAGAGTAAAGAAAAGCTTCTCAGATGGACTCTGCACAACACCTTCCATTATCCTGACAAAGAAGCCCCTTTTGTGTTTGGTCTTGCTTTAGTTTCTTACAAACACCTGAAACCTATACACGCCTGACTTCCTTGAAAGTCAAGGCTTTCCACAACTTTAAGTTGAGAAGTATGGGAGTTAGATTAGCTCTGGCATTTGAAGAGAAAGAAAAAATAACTACACAGCCCTGGCTGGTGTGGCTCACTGGATAGATGCTGGCCTGCAAACCCAGGGTTTGCTAGTTCGATTTCCCAGTCAGGGCATAACCAGGTTGCAAGCCAGGTCTCCAGCCAGGTTGATAGCTGGAGGCAGGTGAAAGGCAACCATACATTGATTATTCTCTCCCTTTCTTTGAAAAGAATGAATAAAATCTTTAAAGAGAAAAAAGTTAAAAAAAAGAAAAAAGAACTGCAGTCTGAAAAGCCAGTGATAAACTTCCAGTGTAACTGATCATTAAATCCAGCAGTCAGTTGCTATGGCAATAGCCCCTCACACCCAAGAAGACTCCAGAATACACACTCTGCACCCCTAAGCCAAGAGTGTTGGAAAGACATGCTACCTGACACAGAGCACGATACAGATGGGGAAGTTTAGTGATGGGCCACAAAACGAAATGAATTATCCCAGAAACAAAGAAGTGCCTTCTCTGTAGCTTCTCCTACACTGCTCCAACGAATCGAGACAAAGAAAAAGAAGACATTTCCAAAGCAGGCCACAGAGCAGAACAGTGATCAGAAGCAGCTATGGGCCACAGTGCCCCAAATATTCAGTCATCGAAAACTGCTTTCACTTACTGTTATGCGCACAGTGTCGCCAAGACAGTTTCACAATACAAAATTAGCTCATTCATTTAGTTTTCTGTCTACCCCACTGATTATAGGGACATGAGAGCCTTGTCTGTTTTGCTATCCTCATTTCTGAGAACAATGCTCACAACACAATGCGCAGCTCTCGAAAGATATTTGAACAAAGAGTGAGTGAGTGAGTGGGCGCTTGAACACAATCTTTACCAGTCAAGTGCAGTTCCCCACTTAACAAAAACAGTAAAGCCCAGAGATGTCACATTCACCCAGCTAAGCAATGGTAAGTCTGAGCCTCAGAATCAGAACTCCTAACTCTGATTTCCACACACCTAAAACTAACAGAGATATGAAAATCAACTCTATCACTTACTTCTTTCATCCCCTTGGTCCTACAGTTCGGCAGGACTCCAGGGGACAATCCCAGAGATGAAGGTTTTGCTTCCATCATCTTCAGTCCAAAATCAATAGGACACTTTTTCAAACGTGAACTTTCTTTTAAGAAAGTTCTCTTAAAGGTGCTTCACCATGAGCCCAGGGCTTGCCTTAGGATAACTTAATGTTGTCTTCAACATCCCATGCAGCCATTTCCCCACCTACAGAGGTGGACACTTAGCACCCTGTGATTGCAAAAGATGCCCAACCAGAGCCAACACCCAGGGTGGTAACAATCTTCTACATTCAGAATGGAGGAGCTGGTTGGTGCTGGAGATTAATTAGATAAATACCAAATCTTAGGAGGCCCAGAGGGATACAGTGACTCAAACAAGGTCACAAGCAGGGTAAATGGCTTGGATGTGTAGTTAAAAGGAAAGAAGGAAGGACGGAAGGAAGGAAGGAAGGAAGGACGGAAGGAAGGAAGGAGCAGAAGAAAAAATACCATGTTGTTTCAGGCATTTTAAATTAGTAAGTGAAAGAACGAACATCTCAGGATATTTAGGGACATGGGAATCTTCCCAGAACCTTACCCACTACTGGCACAAGTGATCATGCCCCTACCTCCTCACATCCAGCTAGGATTTCTTATCAATTGATCTAATTCCATCTCTCCTAAAAGCACTGAGGACCATGCTGATTTGTCATCACAGAGCCCAAGTCTCTGATAACTCAAGGATCTTATATAGGAACAAACTTAGACAGAAATAAATTCTGTGACGTCCCTCCAAATCCCTGAAACTTGCCAGGCATGGGCACACACACACACACACGCACCTCAGGCCCCACCAGCAGTAATTCTCAGCCCAGCTAGAGTCACCCGCAAATGGGGGTCCCTGAGAGTTTAAGATCTGAGGCGACCATCTCCCTGCAGCTGAGCCCTGGGCTGCTCTGGGGCACCCTACCAGAGGCAGAGAAGGACAGCATCCTCTGTTGATGTTGGCTGACCCAGGCCTGGGCTGGTGCTTTACAAATGGCATTTAATCTACCCAACAGCATGGCAAAAATCCCCTTTTAACAGACAAAGAAATTAAGTCTCAAAAAGGCAGATTACTTCACTGAAAACACAGCTAAAACTCTGACTCTATTATGAAATAAACCCAACTCCCCCCGGGCTCCTCTCACGGGGGTTGGCTGTTGGTGGCTTTGTGGCTAAGCTCTTGTGAGGTGGTGGTGTCAATGGCTGCAGGGAGAGAGGCTGGCACCATGTCTCACACCATTTCACCGGGACAGCCCACCATGAGGCCAGAAGGCAGAATTTACGCTGACAATGAATCAGTGAATGAACGCATGGAAGGCGTCTGTAAAATGTATGAAGAACATCTGAAGAGAATGAATCCCAGCAGCCCCTCTATCACATATGATATCAGCCAGTTGTTTGATTTTACTGATGATCTGGCAGACCTCAGCTGTCTTTTTTACCCAGCTGATACCCAGACATACCAGCCTTATAACAAAAACTGGATTAAAGAGACGATTTACGTGTTCCTTCATAGGCAGGCCCAACAGGCTGGGAAAAAGCTGTACTGGAAGCATTAGGGGTTTGAGGGTGGGCTTGGAGCACAGGTGTGCACAGCGATCTGTAGTGGAAGTTTGTATCAGAGTAATTCTGTTTCCATTTTGGTACGTTCTAGTCAGAATTGAATATGCTAGATGAAATGTGGGCATCTTACTCAATTTGAAACTTGGGCATCACCCTCCATTTTTTCCTTTTTTTCTTTTCTTTTCTTTTTTTAATTTAACATTGTTACAATTTTGAAGAAAGTTTTTGTCAGTTCATACCTGCTCTTTAACATTCACTGTACTAACCCTTCTTCAGGTTGGAGTAGGGGTGGTGACACAGCTCAGTTATGTCCTAAGATACAGTCTTGGTGCAAAATAAAAAAATAATAATAAATGTTCTTTAGTTTAAAATAAGAAAAAAAAAGGCAGCTCCCAACTCATCGTTCTCATTTCCTTGAAGCTGAAAATACACAGCTTGGTAGTCTCCAAAATAACACTGAGCATATGTACTTTAGAAAATGAAAACTTTAAACTACAAATAACATTAAAATAGCAAATTAGGGTGAAAAGTCAAAGGCAAATGCTAAGATTTCTAACTCAATGTAAAGTGCCCGTGTGGACAAAAGACTGAGTATTTCAGCGTCTTCTCAGAAAGATCCAGAACATAATTCGTTACCAAATCAGGCAGTATCCCTGACTGCAGCAGTGTAGGGGTAGATCCTTCATGGGCTGTAACTGTAGCCTCCCCGCACTGGGCTGTGACTCCAAGGCAGAAAGAGCACATACAAGGAGACCCCCCAAAATGGCATTTATTTATTTAAAGTTGTGGATTTATTCTTACATGTTCAAACTTCAGTTACCTTCCACTCCACTTGATACAATGCACCCATCAAGATGTTTTTCCACTGCTCAAAACAGTTTTTGAACTAGTCAATTTTGATGCCTTTTAGTGCTTCTGCCATTTTTTGTTTTGTTTTGTTTGTCTCACTTCTTCCACACCAGCAAAATGTTTCATCCAGGGAAACAAAAAAAAGTTGATAGAGGTGAGATGGGGTGAATAGGGAGGGTGGGGCACAGGGGTCATGGTGTTTTCGGTCAAAAAACTGCCAAACATTCAGCAGGGTGTGGGCAGGTGCACTGGTAAATCACCCATCAGGAAATGGACAAACGTGTTGAAAGAGCTTTCAAAAAAATTAACTGAAGCTGAACGCAGCTTCTCACAACAATGCCAGCTGATACATTGATAAAAGTGGGTTCCTAGAATACTCACCTAGCAGCAGAAGCCTGAACTACAGGGGGCCTGCCCTCTAGAAGATAATTCTGTTTTTTTGGGGTCCTCATTCATAATTTACAAAGATTGACCTTTCTCATTACAAAGTAGAGAGAATTCAAGATTTTCCTCTGTCTGGAAAGCCTTCTCACTCAGTTTGTTGTTTGGGTAAAAGAAGAAAAAGGCAGAGGGTAAGGTCAAGTGTGTCAGAGTTGAATATATTTCACAGAACATCCATGGGAGGACTCATCTCAGAGGTCTCATTCATTAAAAATAAAAAGTTACTGGCTCTGGCTGATAGCACAGCAGATAAGGCATCGGCCTGCAAACCCAAAGGTTGCAGGTTCGATTCCCTAGCCAGGGCACATAATAAGGTTGCAAACCAGGTCTCCAATCAGATCTGTGGCTGGAGGCAGGTGGAAAGCAACCATACATTGAAAAAAAAAAAAAAAGAAGAAATAAAAATAAAAAGTTACTGGCCATTGGTGCAGCATGGAGATTCCTCAAAAAATTTTAAAAGAAAAATTTCATTTCTGGGTATTTAGAGGAATAAATTGAAAATATTAATTTGAAAAGATAACATACTCCTATGTTCATTGCAGAATTACAACAGCCAAGATATGGAAGCAACCTAAGTGTCCCTGGTTAGAAAATGAATAAAGATGATATGATACATACATATGGTGGAATACCACTCAGCCATAAAAAAGAATGAATCTTTCCACCTGCAACAACATAGATGGATCCAGAGGGTATCATGCTAAGTGAAATAAGTCAGACAGAAAAAGACAAGTACCATATGAATTCACTTTTAGGTGGAATCTAAAAAGCAATACAAATGAACAAGCAAGGCAAAAACTTCATAGATAGGAAAACTGAAAGTGGCCAAATGGGAGGGGGCTGGGGGCTGGGAAAAAAAGGTAAAAGGAATTAAGAAACACAAACTGCCAGTTGTAAAGTAAGTCACATAGATGGTAAGCACAACATAGAATACATAGTCAATAATATTGTAATAGTTATGTATAGTGCACTTCATAAGGTATATAAATGTCTCATCTATTGTTTTCCTTTTAATGTCAGGTTATTCCTCAGCTCTCCAATAACAACTGTTATGGTCTAATGTATACAATTAGATTAGAAATATGCCAACTTACTGAGAGTAAATATAGCACGTAGATGCAAACATATTAACAAATCAAAATGCAGCATCTGCACAATATTCTAAACTTCACGACTAGGGAGTATTTTTCAGTTGATAGATGGATGTAGCAAGCAAGTTTGCTGAGACGGTCTCATGTGGGGAAGAGTGGTAAAAGGATTGAAAAAGGAATTTGGGGTTCCAGGAGGAAGAGCCCTAAAGAGGATGATTTCTGGCCGTGGCTGGTGGTTCAGTGGATAGGCGCTGGCCTGCAAACCCAAAGGTCACTGGTTCGATTCCCAGTCAGGGCACATAACCAGGTTGCAAGCCAGGTCTCCAGCCAGGTCCATACCTGGAGGCAGATGAAAGGCAACCAGACATTGATGTCTCTCCCTTTCTTCCTCCCTCCCTGCCCTTCTCTCTAAAAAATAATGAACAAAATCTTTTTTTAAATTAAATTAATTTGGACATGGACAACAAGTGGGATTGACTTGGGTGGGGAGTGGGTGGGTGGGGAAGGGGACAGAGTGGAGGAAAAAGGGGATGGATGTAATTTAACAACAATAAAATTAAATTAAAAAATGTCTTTAATAAAATAAAATTTAATTAATTAATTATCACTTTTAAAA
Organism: Noctilio leporinus; assembly: GCA_004026585.1. NCBI lineage: Eukaryota > Metazoa > Chordata > Mammalia > Chiroptera > Noctilionidae > Noctilio > Noctilio leporinus. The sequence continues at coordinate 63,761 of PVIW01001154.1, forward strand.
GATTGCTTTTTCTTCATGCTAGATTTGAATTTTTTACACATGTTCAGGTTTATAGATCTTAATTGTGTTTACTTATAAATAACTATGGGTTGCATGGCATTGGGTGTTCTTAGACAATAACTTTCATACAGTATTTGTTGCTGGACGAGAGTCAATTCTGTGCTCAGCTGTCATGGACTGAACCCTCTATCTGACTGCCTCTTATAACGCAACTTCATTATCGTTCGTCCCCTCCCTCCCTCCCTTCCTCTATTATCAATGAAATGACCTGTCCTGGTTTCAGCTAAAAGAGAAATCTCTGAGCTGTTAAAAAAACAGATGAAAATGAGACATAATTATGTATGGTAACAACCATAAACATAGGGTTGGTGGGTATAAGTGTTGCACTATTTTATGGGTCAGCTTCTGATTCACCACATGAAACATCCTATTTTTTTAATTTCAAACACTTCTTCCACCTCCAGTCTACATCATCGTTCCAATCCTCCTTTCCAATGGACAAGACAAGAAGTTTTTTTGCAGCATCCCAATGAAGGAAGGGTTTCATTAGCAGTGATGCCTTTTGTTGCAGGAGAGGAAGCATTTATAGTTGATGGCTTTAATATTAGTTCTAACTCATTTTCTGGCCTAGAACAACACCTCAGTTAATAATTAGTTCCACTCTCGCTGTAGCATCATATACATGCCACTTTTTAAAGTACATGAACAGGGACTGTCAAGTGTCTGTACAGTTCAAGGAAATTGAATTCCCAAATTTTATTCCCTGAACCCAATTGGATTCCAGTAGCCTGAGATGTTCTTTCAACAAACAAATGTTTTTCCTCCTTGTCATGAATTCCATTCAATAACAATGTTTATCCAAAGAACAGAGAAAACTAGCTCTGGAAGGAAGGAAGGAAGGAAGGAAGGAAGGAAGGAAGGAAGGAAAGGAAGGTAAAAAGGAAGGAAATAATTAGGTTCCCCATGAAAACCCAGAGGAAGGCTCTCCATGTGAGTGCTAAGATAGCCCCCTTTCAGAGTAGCTTCTGAAAATATACTCCGTTCTTGCAAATGAAAACTGTGCAGCCTTTCTTTCAAAAAATATCCCTCCATGAAATAACACATGTGCCTGGGGTTGGTCAACAAAAAAGGCCATTTCTGGATTAGTCAGCCCATATTCTGAAGACTCTGTAGACTGAAAAGACTGGAGGCCTAAGGGGGGAACTTCTGCCCCCAAGGAAAGATGGAATCCAAGCCAGGGATTCTTGGCTTGGTTTTAATAGCATATAGAAACCTCAGAGTTGGGAAGGAAAAACAAACAAACAGCTGAAAAATCAGCTTTTTCTTCCCCCCTACTTAGACTTTTTTGAACCAAAAAAATAATTTAAAAAAATCCTCCAATGTTTTTCAAAGTTTTTAGACCTCTAAACATACTGATTAATAATTTTGTAAGCAAATCAATTTGTTCATCACACAGAAGTATATTCTTAAACAATGACATCTTGAAGCTATAAAAATACATTGTGTTTTATGTTGTACACATTCAGATTTTCCCAAATTTTACACATCTAGCAATACCTCACATTGTTTCTAGTTATGCACGATTCATTCAATAAACATGCATTGAGTTCCTGCTACTTGGCAGGCGCTAAACTAGAATCTGAAGATAAAACAGTGACCAAATACTGACACAGCCTCTGCCCTCATACACCTATAGTCAAACAGAAGAGAGGACCTTTAAGCAATAATTACACAAAGAATTTATTGTTTTTCTCCCATAGATCTTAAACCTTGAATCAATTTGCACCTACCTGGCTGTAAACATGTCACCGATGTGGGATACTGTTACTATAGACAAGGTGCCTCACACAGGCTGGCAGACAGGGAAGGTGCAGTAAGTGTGCTCCAGAAGAAACTGTTGGTGCCACACCTATTTCCTTCTCCCTTTCATTTTAGGGCAACTGCCCAGCCTCCAGCTGCCAACCTACATCTCTTTGCTTAAAGGCTTTTGCTGCCTGCTGGAGTTCGCTCTACAAGGTAGTTTACACCCACCATACCACCAGCGGCCCTCAATGAACAAGTGACAGCCCATGTCCATTCTAGTCTAAAAATCCCAGGGAACAAATCATTGGCTCAAATCATCAGGTGCCACCAGGTAACAGGGTCATGGGAACATGTGGCTGCTTCTGAGGGAAGCATATAGGTATATAAAAGAGTTGGGGGTGGACAAGGGGGTTTGAGGGCATATAAAATAATAACTATATTAACTGAACAATAATTAATTGAATACTATTTAGGTAATTGCTGGAGGAGTCATATTAAAAATATTTCCATAAACTGGGTACCAAGAGATATGAATCTCCCAAATAAGGGAGAACATGGGGGAGTAGCTGGGATAGGCTTGGTACTATACCACAGTATTTTTAGAATCAGACAGACTTAATATCTTAACTTCTCTACCTACCAACTATGTGACCATGGACAAGCCTCACCACTCAGAGGTCAGTATCCTCTTTCACAAAATAATGCTAATTCCTACCCACCGTGTTGTTGTGGAGCTCAAGGAGAGGAAACATGTAAAATGCAATGCAATCTCTGGCCCGCAATAAGTAGGTACCACTACTACTTGCTCCTGCTTTCCTTCCTCAGATAAGTAAAGTGGAGCTAAATCATAGTAATGGGTTAACGCATAGCAAGTTTACTCATAATAATGAAAGAATGCTCAACATCACTAGTCATCAGAGAGATGCAAATGAAAACCACAATAAGATACCACCTCACACCTGTCAGAATGGCAATCATCAACAAATCAACAGACAACAAGTGTTGGCAAGGATGTGGGGCAAAGGGAACCCTCATGCACTGTTGGTGGAAATGTAGGCTGGTGCAGCCACTGTGGAAAACAGTATGGGGTTTCCTTAAAAAACTAAAAATGGAACTGCCTTTTGATCCAGCAATTCCACTACTTGGACTATACCCAAAGAATCCTGAAACATCAATTCATAAGAACCTATGTACACCTATGTTCATAGCAGCACTATTTACAATAGCCAAGTGCTAGAAACAGCCTAGCTGCCCATCACTGGATGATTGGATCAAAAAACTTTGGTACATTTACACAATGGAATTCTATATGGCAGAAAGAAAAAAGGAACTTGTACCCTTTGCAACAACATGGATGGAACTGGAGAGTATTATGCTTAGTGAAATGAGCCAGTCAGTGAAGGACAAATATCATATGATCTCACCCATTACGGGACAATAATGAGCAAAACTAACAACAAGCAAAACAGAACCAGATATATGAATACAGTGAATAGGCCTTCAGTGGTCAGGGGGAAGGGGGTTAGGGGGAGGGGGGAGGCAGAGGCAAGGAAGGGGAGCAGTTTAGACAAGAACCTAGTATAAAGGAACCATGGACATGGACAACAGGGGGGATTGACTCTGGGGGGAATGGGTGGGTGGGGAGGGGGACAGAGGGGAGCAAAAAGGGGATGGATGCAATACAAAAACAATAAAATAAGAAAAAAAAAGTTTATTCATAATAATCCTAACTGAAAAGAACCCAATCTGGTGAAAAAATATATGATGGGTAGTACATTCACACATCAGAATACAACTCAGCAATAAAAAGGAATGTATTGTGATACCCTGCAACACAGGTGACGTTCAGACGCATTCTGCCGCATGGAAGAAACCTGACTCAAAAGGGTATAAGCTGTATTTCCTTTATATAAAATTCCTTTTTAAAGGCCAAACTATGGTGATAGAACCAGATCAGTTGTTGTCAGAAGCCAAGAGGTAAAGAAGGGGATTGACTATAAATGGGAGGAAAGGAACTTTTTTCTTTTTAAAAGATTTTGTGAATTTATTTTAGAGAGAGGACTAGGGAGGGAGAAAGAGAGAGAGAGAAATATTAATTGCTTGCCTCTTGCCCGTGTCCCAACCTAGAGTGAGGCCAGTAACCCAAGGCACCCAACTGTGCCCTGAACCAGTGACCTTTGGCTTTGAGGAACAATGCTCAACTGAGCTGGAAGGAACTTCTGAGGATGATGGACATGTTCTATATCTTGATCATCATGACAAGTGTATATCCCTTTATCAAAACTCATCAAGTCATGCACTTGAGATTGGTGAAGTTTATGTTATATCAGTTATACCTCAATAAAACTGACAAAAATAAAGAAAAACAAAAAGCCCTGCTCACTCTTTCCTGCCCCCTCTGAAACCCTCCTGCTTCTGCTTGTGCATTGTATGAAGTCTGGGATGTCCTCTTTTGAGCTGTTGTTTTGTTTCTTTTTTCCAACTGTTATTTCAGTCATTAACCTTTCTGGCTAAAATTCAAATTCTCTGCTGGGAGGGAGTTATTGAAAACTGACCTAAGGCAATTTGGTTATACACAACATTGGGGTTTTTTTAATGAAAATAGTAGCCACTGAAGAAGCTGGAGATGGGAGGGGATTAGCTGCTTACCCACATCCTCCCCACCCCGTTACGTTAAAGGGAAACCTCAAACCAAATTCTGCCATATATACAAACATTTACTAAAAAACAACTCATTAATAAGCAAGCACAAAGCCATTCATAAAGCCTGTTCCATAAGTCCCATGAAGTCTAAGCTGTCTAGCTTGTAATGTTTTGACCACCACTTCATATGAGCTAAGTAAGGGCAAGATTTCAGAAACAAGATTCTGTTACTTACACAGGTGGCATTAGGTAACCAGCCATCCTCCTAAACCAGTGGCTGCATATGGGATCATTTAGGCATGAAGTATCTGTTGCCTGCCCTGAGGGTGCAGGCTACCTACAGAATCCTGTTAGATTCTTCTACCTCCCTTTAGCAAGTGGCTCTGAAATTTTAGCTCATCCATAAATGTTATATATGTTCAACTTCATCACCTGGACAGCCTACTTTCATTATGCAAGGCTACCAGCTTCCACTTTTAGCAATAAACCCCTTTCTGACATTCTCTATGCCAATTAGCAGAGCATAAGGTATTGATCAAGATCCGAGTATCATTAGTGCTGGTAGAGGCTGCCTGAACTTCCTGATTAGAATGAAGCCGGCCACACCCTGGACTCTATGTTCTTGGCGAGAACTACTGCTGCCCTTGGAGTTGGAACTTAAACCAAATAGTACAAACTCAAGATTCTCTACGTTGAATGTTTTGAAATTAAAACAGAGATGTTTATAAGAACATATCTTCTCTTCTTTTAACTCTTCATAAAATGTTTTACTTCTAATAGATGTTTAGTAACTATTAATAACTGGAAGCCAAACAAGTTAAGAATGGAGGGTTTTTAATCAGAAAGGAAGAGAAGGAGAGAGGAAGGGAAGGAGAGGGAAAGGGAAAGGGAAAGGGAAAAGGAAAGGGAAAGGGAGGGGAAGGGGAATAAGGAAGAAGGAAGAAGAATGGATGAGACTTCTAGCCTCCAGTCCCTCCTTGTCTCTGAAGTAAATGCTCAGCCCTGGGCTATGCCTCAGCTTTTTGGGAGGCTTTGGGGGCCAGCGGTTTTTAAAAACAGATCCAAAAATAAAAAAGATGATGTGGTCTGTAAGAAGGCTAAGTCACTCTGTAAACAAAACGGGAATTCTCGTAGTGAAAAATAATTGCCAGAGGCTAATTAACTGCCTAAAATTAGTCCTATTAGCCCACAGAGACAAGGCTCCTCTAAGTCACTGAATTTGCCATTTCAAGGAAGCGTACTACCCCACCCACCCCAGTTCCCTCTAAGTCCCTTCTTCTACTGGACCAGTCTTAGTGGTCATGGTGTCAGAGTCGCCCAAGGCCAAGATTAAAGGCAAGAGGAAGAAGTGACAGAGTGGCTACACAGAAGGCAAATCTACTAGCTAAGCCTCAATGAGTAGGTGAGATTTGAGCATTTGGAGGAGTAGAGAACGTTATATTTGAAAAATCTATGGGAAGTTTCCTGGGAACAGGGAACAGCTCATGCAGGGGTCCTACCAGGTATTTTGGAGGAGCAGCTGGGTTAGTTTGAGTGGGGTGGGTTACTGTGGGAGATGCAGCAGAGAAGTGAACAGGGCCAGCCACAGGGAAGCCATGAGACAGAGTAAAGACTTTGCTTTTTTTGCTCTATGTGGAACAAAGACCTAAAGCAGGGTTTCAAGCGTAGGAGTGACATCTGGCTTTTGTTTTTCAAGATCACTCCAATTCTTATATTAAAAGTGGACATCAGCCCTGGCTAGCGTGGCTCAGTGGATTGAGCATTGGCCTGCAAACCCAAGTGTCCCTGGGTCTGATTCCCAGTCAGAGCACATACCCAGGTTGTAGGCCACGTTTCCAGCCAGGTCCCCACTGGAAGCTGGTGAAAGGCAACCATACATTGATGTTTCTCTCCCTTTCTTCCTCCCACCCTTCCCCTCTCTCTAAAAATAATTAATAAAAACCAAAAAAAAAAAAAGAAGAAGAAGAAGAAGAAGAAGAAGAAGAAGAAGGATGTCAGGGAACAAGGGTAAGAAGCAGGGAGACTAGTCAGGACATTGTTCAGTGTTCAGTGGAGAAATAATGCATCTTATGCTCTCAGACCAGCTTCATCCTGATGAAGCAACAATGTCTGCTGAGGGCTTCAAAGCTCACATTCTCACAGTTTATAACCAGAAGACAAAGCTCTGCTTCCCTTTAATTCTCTTTCATCCCCTTAACAATAAATAAGTAAAGACCAGAGAAAGGTATGCTACCATTCTATATTCCTCACCATCCTGCCGTAGGCCTGGCACACAACTGACACTCATTGAACGGATTTGGAAATTAAATAAGTAGCATATAAACACACAGATTGCTAATTATAATGCATCGTTTACATCCTCTTGCCTTTTTAACTTTATGACCAATGGCCATATGTGCAAAATGACCAGGTGAATTTCATCAGGATGGCCAATGGCTACAAGAAGCATATGATCATATCTAGAGAATTAAATTTCTTGCCTCATGATCATCATCTTTTTGTTGAATTATTCTTTCCTAGACAAAGAGAAGAAATATATAGGTTGAATCTTAGGCAGTATAATTTGATTCATGGGCAATAATATGATACCAATGAAAGCAGGAAGCCACTTCCAAATATTTCATCATTTTCATTCAAAAGAAAAATTGAGAATCAAGCAAACCACAGAAGAGAACAAGAAGGATGTGGAGAAATATGGAGCATTTAAATCAGACCCTGAAATCAGCAGCCTGAGAATCAGATTTATAGACATGCATTGTTTGGCCTGCATAGTAGTGACCAACTCATTGATCTTAATTTTTTTTTTTAAAGATTTTATTTTATTATTTTTAGAAAGAGGAGAAGAGAGAGAGGCAGAGAGGGAGGGAGACATCAATGTATGGTTGCTTTTTACCTGCCTCCAGCCACAGACCTGACCGGAGACCTGGTTTGCAACCTAGTTATGTTGCCCTGGCTGGGAATTGAACCTTCGACCTTTGGGTTCACAGGCCGGCGCCTTATCCGCTGTGCTACCAGCCAGGGCTTGATCTTAATTTTTTTAAATTGGGGAATAATATGTAAAAATCAGGATCTTTCCTATGCACTTTGATCTCTGGTTTCTCATTAAAATACAGTTAAAATACGGTATTATTCTGTGTAGCAATGTTGAACCACAGTTCCTTCAAGGCCACAATCAGCTGCATTTCCTTTATCAGAAATGGCCATCACTCCCAACATTTGTTCTGCCTCTGAAATTTATAATAACTCCCAAGCCCCCATTAAAAAAAAAAAAATTAAAGTTGTAATCTCTAATTCTCTGAGACACCTTACAAATAAAGTCCAGAGTCGTGTTCTAGAACTAACATGGTAAAAGAAATCTCAAACCATGGAAATGTAAAATGTGAGTAAGAATAAAGACATTTTCAATTGGGTGCATTTAAATTATAGAACATGAATTAAACAGATGAATGTGTTGATTTTGGCATATCTATCATAAGTGAGACCTGTAGCCATGCCAAATCACAGAGATAAATTTAGAATCATTTAAACCATTAAGATTATTAGTTCCCACATATGAAAAACAGGATTAATAAACTCTTGCCTAAATGGAAAGCAATTCTTTGGCCTACCTGTGCTGCTCTAAATGATAGCTGCAAAATTCCTAGTGTAGAGACATGATAACCAGGAACTGCAATTGACCAAGCTATGAACCAAAAATTGGAAAGGATCACACTAATTTGTGAAACCCAGTACTGAAGTAAAACCAAACGTTTTTAAATTGTGGATGTACCCAAAAAGAATTCTATGCAAACCAATAAAAGCCTATTGAATTACTATGAACTATAACTGAAGCCATGATTTCTAAAGCAATTGAGCCAAAACATTAGGATATTATCAGAACGGAAATGTTTTCCATTTGCATCTCTTCTGCTACGTATCTTTAAAGGCCTTTATATTTTTGTTCTGGTTATTGGGCATAACAAAACTACGGGAAATATTTCAATCTATTAGCTCTTTTTAATTCTGACAGTGTTAGATGCCTACCAAATACCCATTTTACCCTATTTCTTTCATAAAGCCCAGATTTATTCAAGGAGACAATGCATCCAATTTCGTTTTACTAGTCTCTCTTGGAACCAAGTATGGCCACATGTCTACTTTCAGACTCTGAGATACAAGCAAAGTTGGATGGCCCTTCCAGGAAATCTTTTTGCTATTGACCCATTCTATATTCTTCCATCCTGGAATTCAAGTATATGACTAGATCTCCAGTACAATAAGATAAATTTAAAAACAGAACTTTAGCACTAAGGATGACAAAACAGAAACCAAGAGATGGTGATATTGTTGACATCCTAAAGGTGCATCCTAGCTTCAGAGTTCTTTCACATGAGAGCTAAATGTTTATTGTGTATGAGCCTTGTTTTTGAGGATTTTCTAGTATATGTTGTTAAACTTATCCTAACTTATAAAGAAAGTATGCTAACATTATAGAAAACAAATCAGTATATCTTTTCACCCAAAAAGTATTTATTTACCAAAACAGTTCATATTCTGGGCCATAAAATTAGTCTCAGTAAATTTAAAAGGACTCAAGTCATACATAGTATGTTCTGAGGCCAAAAGGAAATTAAATTAGAAGCCAATAAAAAAATATATCTTAAAAATTCCAAACGTTTATTTACCCTGGCCAGGAAGCTAAATTGGTTAGAGCATTATTCCAATACACCAATGTCATGGGGTCAATCCCCAGTCAGAGCACATGTAAGAAGTAACCAATAAATGCATAAGTAATTGGAACAGTAAATCTCTCTCTCTCTCTCATCTCTCTCTTTCTCAAATCAATAAATTTTAAAAATAATAATAAAGTGTAATACCATTTAAATATGAAATACTTAGGGATAAATCTGACAAAAGATGTGCAAGTTCTGTACAATTAAAATTATAAAACGACTTGGAGATAAATGAAGGAATATGTAAATAAATAGATATACTGCATTCTTGTGTTATAATACTCACTATTATAAGATATAAATTCTACCCAATGTGATCAATACAATTTTAATCAAAATCCCAGTAGTGTTTTACACTATACATAATATAATTTTACATATTATTAATTTTATATTAACAATATAATTTTTTAAATTGACAAGCTGATTCTATAATTTATTTGGACATGCAAAAGATCTAGAAGAGCCAATTCAACTTTGAAATGTGGAGGACTTATACTACCTAACTTCAAGATTTAGTATAACACTACAATAATATATACAGTGTAGTACTGAATTCAAGATAGACAAATAGAACAATGAAAGAGAATAGAAAAAACAAAAGTAAATACTTGCAAAAGTACAAAAACAACTTGGTAGGAGCAAGCCCAGTTTTTATGACAAATGGTGCTGAAACTATTGGATATCCATTTGCAAAATACAGACCTTTGACCCATATCTCATACCATATAGAAAAATTTAACTCAAAATGGATCACAGACCTAAATCTACACCTAAATGTATAAAACTTCTAGATGAAAACAGTAGAAAGTCTTTGTGGCCTTGAATTAAGCAAAAATGTCATATACAACACCAAAAGCACAATTAAGTTTTAAAATTCATAAGTTGGGCTTCATCAAAATTAAGAACATTTGCAGCCCTGGCTGGTAGCACAGTGGATAAGGTGCCGGCCTACGAACCCAAAGGTCACAGGTTCGATTCCCCAGCCAGGGCACATAACAAGGTTGCAAACCAGGTCTCCAGTCAGGTCTGTGGCTGGAGGAAGGTGAAAGGCAACCATACATTGATGTCTCTCTCCCTCTCTGCCTCTCTCCCTTCCCCTCCTTCTAAAAATAATGAAATAAAATCTTTAAAAAAAATAAAAAAGAACATTTGCTCTTTGAATGACATTGTTAAGAGAATGAAAAGACAAGCCACAAGCTGGGAGTAAATATATACAAGTAATATATTTGATAAAGGATTCATATTCAAAATATATAAAGAAATCTTAACACTCAATAAGAAAACAAAATAATCAAAATTTTTAAATGGGCAAGAGATTTGAACATAAAGATGTTCAACATTGCTAGCCATTAAGAAACGCAAAGTACAATAAACCCATGAGATACCGCTCAACACTTACTAGAATATCTACAATTTAAGTGACTGATAAAATCATGTGTTGACAAGGATGTTGAGCAAATGGAATTTTCTCCTCCATTGCTGGTGGGAATATAAAATGGTACAGCCACTTAGGAAAACAGTGCGTCAGTTTCGTTAAGTTAAAATAAACGTCTTCCATATGGCCCAGCCATTCTTCTCTCAGGTGTTCTTCCCTAAAACATGAAAAACTTTATCCACACAACAACTTGAATGTGAATATTTGTAACAGCTTTATTTGTAATAACTAAAAATTAGAAACAATCCAAATGCCTATCAACAAATGATTGGATTAAACCAATGTGGTATATCACTACAATGGATACTACTTAGCAAGAAAAAAGTCTGAACTATTCGTACACTCAACAACACAGGTCAATCTCAAAATAGCTGTATGGAGTAAACAAAACCAGAACTCCTCCCCCTAAAAAAAAGTACATAATGTATGATTATATTCATATAAAGTTTTAGAAAATGCAACCTTATCTATAGTGACAAACAGCAAACCAGTAGTTTCCTGGGGGAAAAGAGGAAACTCTGGAGGGCAGTTAATGTGCTCATTATCTTGACTGTGGTATTGATTTCACAGATGAACACGTATGTTAAAACTTACCAAATTGTACATTGTAATCAGGGGCTATTTATTTTATGTCAACTGTACCTACATAAAGCTGTTTCAAAAATATGTAACAGTTTGATCCGTAAGTTCCTTCCCCAACACTGTACAACTGGGCTACTGCTGTTTCATAATCCTGCTGTTATACTCATGCTTATTCTCTGAGGCAGTCACAGAGGGTCTGTGGGCTGGAGGACAGCAGGCACAGTTTGATGAAAAGAGAATTATAACAAAAACAAGAAAGTCCACATACTGAATGCTGAGACTCAAAGCCTTCTAGCCCCACTTAGCTGCTGGAACCCTGCACCCTCCAAGCATAATACTAGAAAACTCTTCTCTAAGCAATCTCATTGGCTGAGGAGAAAGACATCAACATGTTGACCTTGGGGGTTCCCTAAAGGAAGAGTGCAGCCAGATATAACTCTGCAGTGAAATTGCTGTCAACAAGCCTTACTGGTGAGATTAGTGCTTCTAATGGGCTTCTTAATGTCGTTCTCTTAAACATGAGCAATGGAAACTAGCATTTATTCTGAGAACATAAAGGGATAGGACAGGTGCTTGCTTGCACTGGCTGGAGGCACACTGGATAAGGCACCCAAAGGTCGCTGGTTCAATTCCCAGCCAGGGCACATAACCAGGTTGCAAGCCAGGTCTCCAGCCAGGTCTATAGCTGGAGGCAGGTGAAAGGCAACCATACATTGAAAAAAAAGAAAAGAAAGAAAAGGTGCTTGAACAGGGAGCCTGGGGAATGTTATTGGAAAAATAGAGAGATTATCATATTCTTCAGGGAGAAGTCATTAGAAAATGCCCAATATTTAATTGCCCCAAAAGTAGCAATTTAGGCCCATCATTAGGTATAGAAAGATAAATATTAAAAGAACCAGCTGGAAAAAAAAAAGAAATTGGTAGGAACAAGGAAATTGTTATAGTAATAAGTCTAGGAGAATTATGAGACACTTTAAATTATGTGCCCATGTAACTTTTATAAAAACTGGGAGAAATGTCAAAGAAAATAAATTAGAGCTAAATAAAGCTCTTGAAAAAGTCAATGGATAGCATAATCAATCACATGTCCCTGTTTGCCAAAGACATTCTCAGATTTTTTATCTATTAATGTCTATTAATAATGCTCTCCATTACTCTCCAACTCTTCAGTTGGGCTAACTTTATAATGGATGTCAGGCAGACACTTCGTGAACCCACTGATTAATCTTAATACTAGAGTTGCTAAAAATTCACATCTTGGGATACATAATTTCTTCTTGTGTGGATAAGATGTCTAGCAGCATTCCTGGCCTCGACCCACTAGATGCTAACAATACCACCCAGTTGTCACTATTAAAAATGTCTCCATATTCAACATAGTTTTGGAAGTTCTAGCCACAGCAATTGGACAAGAAAAAGGAATCAAAGGCATCTGAATCGGAAAGGAGGAAGTAAAACAATCATTATTTGTAAATGACATAATTGTGTACATAGAAAACCCTATAGACTCCACTGAAAAACTACTCAACCTAATAAGTGAATTTGGGAAAATATCTAGATACAAAGTCAATATCCAGAAATCAAAGGCATTTTTATACACCAACAATGAAACATCAGAGAAAGAAACTAGAAAACAGATCCCATTTTACTATAGCAACAAGAAAAATAAAGTACCTAGGAATAAATTTAACCAAGAAGATAAAAGACCTGTACTCAGAAAACTACAGAACACTGAAGAAATAAATTAAGGAAGATACAAATAAATGGAAGCATATACCATGTTCATGGATGGGAAGAATTAACATCATTAAAATGTCCATACTACCCAAAGCTATCTATAGATTTAACACAATCCCTATTAAAATACCAACATTATATTTCACAGACTTAGAACAGATACTTTAAAAAATTTGTATGGAGTCAAAAAACAGCCCTAAATATCTACAGCAATCTTGAGAAAGAAGAATGAAGTAGGAGGGACCACAATACCATATATCAAACTATATTACAAAACCATAGTAATCAAAACAGTCTGGCACTGACACAAGAACAGACATACAGATCAATGGAACAGAATAGAGAGCCCAGAAATAAACCCAAGGTTCTAATACTTGACAAAGGGAGAAGGAACATAAAATGGAATGCAAATAGCCTCTTCAACAAGTGGTGTTGGGAGAATTGGATAGGCACATGCAAAAAAAAAAAAATGAAACTAGATCACCAACATATACCATACACTAGAATAAACTCAAGATGGATAAAAGACTTAAACATAAGCCATAAGCCATGCCACCATAAAAGTCCTAGAGGAAAACATAGGCAAAAAAAAAAAAAACCTGCAGAAATCCCTCACAGCAATGTTTTCACTGATATCTCTCCATGGCAAGGGAAATAAAGGGACAAATAAACAAATGGGATTACATCAAACTGAAAACTTTCTGCTCAGCTAAAGAAAACATCAACAAAATGAAAAGGGAACCAATCATATGGGAAAACATATTTGCCAATGACACCTCAGACAAGGGTTTGATCTCCAAAATATATAAAGAATTTATATGGCTCAACACAAGGAAGACAGACAGCCAATTAAAAAAATGGGCAAAGGACCTTAACAGACACTCCTCTGAGGAGGGCATACAAAGGACCCTAGGCATATGAAAGAATGTTCAACACCACTAGCCATCAGAGAGGTGCAAATTAAAACCACAATGACATACCACTTCACACCTGTCAGAATAGCCATCATTAACAAATCAACAAGGGCTGGCGAGGATGTGGAGAAAGGGGAACCCTGGTGCACTGTTGGTGGGAATGCAGACTGGTGCAGCCACTGTGGAAGATAGTATGGAGTGTCCTCAAAAAACTAAGAATAGAACTGGCTTTTGACCCAGCAATTCCACTGCTAGAAGAATCCTGAAACACCAATTCAGAAGAACCTGTGCATCCCTTTGTTTATAGCAGTGCTATTTATAATAGTCAAGTGCTGGAAACAGCCTAATTGCCCATCAGTGGATGAATGGATCAGAAAACTGTAGTACATTTACACAATGGAGTTCTATACAACAGAAAGAAAGAAGGAACTACCATTTTCAATAGCATGGATAAAACTGGAAAGTATCATGCATAGTGAAATAAGCAAGGCAACAAAAGATAAATACCATATGTTCTCACTTAATACAGGAGACTAATGAACAAAACAGACAAGCAGAACGGAACAAGAGACACGGGGTTGTGGGGAGGAGCAGAATGGCAGTGACTAGTGAGGAGGGGAGGAAGGGGAAAGCAGGGGAAGGGTTCAGTTGAGGAGCTAGTGTGAAGGACCCATGGACATGGATAACGAGCTGGGGACTGACTGCAGGAAGGGGATCGGGGAGGGAGGGCAGGGAAGAGCAATGGGAGAAAAAAAATTAAACAACTGTAATACAACAGTAATAAATAAAATTAATTTCAAAAAGGATCTTGACCCCCCAAAAAAATCTTCTCCTCCTCTAATTAGCATACTCTTGAACACAGATTTTTTTTCTATGCATCCTCCATTAATTCCCACATCATGTGAGTATCTCAGTAGTGGATGTGTTAGAGCACTACACTGAAGTTCATGTGCCTACTTTGAAATGTACTGCATCTTATTGTTATCCAAATGAAAAATAAATAAATAGTCTCTTCCTGAAAAAGAAAAAAGAGAAATGCCTCCAATCCTGGCCAGGTGGCTCAGTTGGTTGGAGCATTGTCCAGTACACCAAAAGATTGTGGGTTTTATCCCCCCGCCCCCATCAGGAAGCAATAGCACAGGAAGCAATAGCACAGGAAGCAATGTTTATTTCTCACATCAATGTTTCTCTTTTGTGAGGATTTAAAAAATAAAATGTTTCCCACACATTGTTGGGCCCTGGGAGGGCATGAATTTTCCTCAGCTGCGAACCACTGCTCTACAACTAAATATCAATTTACAGGAAATGGGATGTAGAAATATGTTTTAAAAATACCAGCAGGACACAATCACCTAAATCCAGAATATGGGAAATTCTAAAGGACAAGGACCCAGCTTTTCGAACAAACATATAACATGGGACATGAATGGGAGGAGGTACTCTTATAGTTGAAAGGCCCTTTTTTATAAAATCAACCAATACAATGTGTCGACATTGCTTGGAATGCTGATGTAAAATACTAAAGACCTTCTGACACATTTGGAGAAAATTGAGTATGGGTTATGTGTTATGACTCTAAGAACCTTTGTTAACTGTGAGTATGAAAATGGTACCGTGGTTGCATTCTTTTTAAAGCTTTCTGTTAGAGAAACATGTTGCTGTATTCGCAGAGTAGTATGAAGTCTGTACAGTTGCAAAGGGACAGATAAAATAAGCATGTCAGGACAAGGATGATTTTGGCCATGGAATGATGGGTGTATAGCTCTTCATTATACTCTTCTCTCTACATTTGTGTGTGTTTAAGTTTTCCTGGAATAAAGACATGAATGAAAGAAAATCCGAGACATTAATAAAGTCTGGCTTAATAGGAGAGGATTGGGAATCCAGTTTTCAGGGTTATATTCTCCGTCCTTCCACTGTTACCGGAGAAATCCTGGTTCTTCTCGCCAATGCAGTAAAGAATTACAGATTAGCAAGCCTATTAGAATGCATACAAAATTTATTAATGAATGGGAAAGCAAAAACAAGGGTGGCCAAAGGCCAAGGTGGCAAGCTTGCCCTAGTGTGGCCAAAAGCCCAGGAGGCTGGGAGGGCCAAGGGTGCCAAGGGAGCAAGTCCTTTGTTCTAAGGACTTACATAGTTGACAGGATGAGAGTGAAGAAGTACATATTACATATTGATTGACAGGTAATGGTGGTGCCAGCCTTAAAAAACTGGGGCATGGATACCCAAAGGTGTTAATGGGCTTCTTCCCGTAGGCACTATGGGCACTTTCCTGACTTAAGGGCCTTGGGATGTAGACAGTTGCAAAGGCTTTCCTTCCTAGATAGTGGAAAGTACACACACATACAATTCCAAGGACTTTTCTCTTCCTGTGCAAACATAGTGTTTCTTGTGATATTGAAACACCTGGCCATGTTATCAGACAAGGCCCAGGACTGCTGGGTTAGCAGGTGAGGCATGTCTCCCTCTGCTTCTAGCCTCCTGTAACGTAATCAGTCTGGTCATGTTAAGCAGGAAAGTTACTTCTCTGACCTAGAGAATGGGAGTCTTGAATTCCATGGTCCCCTGCAGGTGAGGTTTCCAATGATTTCATGACACAACTTGAGAACCAGCAGTTTCAAAAGCCTGACTCAGTGGTAGAGATGCTGACTCGTTGATGGTGTTCTGGCCCAGCGTTCCGTTCGGGCTCTCCTCCTCTGCTGGCCCTTGACTAGTTTAGAAGGAGCAAGATCAATTGTGTTGGAACTTTCTGAATTAGAAAGCACCTGCTGAAGAAGGCTGGTGTCAAATCCCTTTTTAAGCACTGCGGCTGCAGTTTGAGTGACTTGTCAGGAAAGTGCCGATTACAAATCAGTATTACGGAAGTGCTTATTTTCAGTCTTTTCAAAAAACAGTGAGAAAGAAGGAAGCTTGCATAATAAAGCAGTCCGGTAGCTGAGGCAAAAGTTTACTTTTCCGTATCCCCTCCCTTCCTCCCAATTGAGTCTAGTGAACTGAAAGAGGGCAGGTGGAGAGGGTCAGAGGAAGGAGGTACCCATCACTGGGTGGGGTTGCAGAGCTCACAGTGGCAAAGAAACAACGGTCTGTTCTCCCATCCCCCCACCCAGATCTGCTGCAAAGAATGATTAACAGGGGACTGACTGCAAACACCACAAAGGAAACCCTTATTAGAGAGAGCTCCCTGAACCACCCTCAGAAACAGCATCCCAAAGATCTGTACCCTTGCTGTGCATAATGCAGAAAACTTGCTTTGCCACCATGTGTAAAGTTTCACCTATGGTAATGGGAAGAGGGAAACACACCTGTTGCCCTCCTATACCCCCATCCTGGGTCCCGAGTAAACCCTCAGCTTCTCTTCCTCAGCCTATCACAGGGGCCCCCCAACAGTCTTCCACCTCCCGGGTGATGGGTGATATTATGCAAATATAAACCTGCCCAAACCATTCATTCTCCTCTTGAAGATATTTTCACAAGCCCCATCCCTGTGGGGGTCAAATCCAGTGAACAGGGCCTCCAGCAGAGGCAGTGAATACTAGCAATTTAAAAGCATCCTCAGACATCACAGGAGCTGCCAGACTTCCCTGGATAAAGCTAGAAGGAACTTCTTTATATTCAATAATAGACATACACCAGGCTTAGGGGCAGAACAAATCCTACTCTTAGCTTTAGGCCTGGATCTTCACACCTCACCCACTCTGCATGTGTTACAGGAGGCTAGAGGCAGAGGGAGACATGTCTCTCCTGATAACCCAGCCTGAGCCTGGTCTCCTAATACTGACAGGAGTTTCAGTATCACAAGAAACACTATGTTAGCACAGGGAGAGAAAAGTCCTTGGAATTGTATGTGTCCTTTCCACTGTCTGGGAAGGAAAGCCTCTGAAACTGTGGATACATCCCAAGGCCTTAAGGGCCTGTAGTGCCTAAAGAAAAAAGCCCATTAACACCTTTGGGTATCAATGCTCCCAGTCCTGAAAAGCTGGCACCACCTTTACCTGTCAATCAATACATAACTTCTACACCCCCATCCTGCCAACTACACCAACATAGGTAAGTCCTCAGAACAAAGGACTTGCTCTCTTGACGCCCTTGGCCCTGGGGTCCTCAGCCTCTGGCCACACTAGGGCAAGCTTGCCACCCTGGCCTTTGGCCACCCTTGTTTTTCTTCTTTCATTCATTAATAAACATTGCCTGCACACTAACAGTCTTGTTGATCTGTAATTCTTTACTGCATTGATGAGAAGAACCAGGGTTTCTCCAGTAATACTTGTCTCCCGTCTCCCCCAAACATCTTTTTTTACCAGATAGTAGGCCCCTCCCTGCAGAGTGCTGTGGGAAGGGCAACCCCAGTTAGGAGGTCCCTCAGCCTGAAGAGGTGCAAGGGATGTAGCAGCCCCAGGAGCTAGAGAGGGTGTGCATTCCAAAGTCTTGTTCGCCTGAGTCATCCATCAAACAGCTCAGCAGGCAACCCTGAGACAGGCAAACAAGGACCCAAAGGGTAGAGGGAGCCTTGTCGAACAGTGACTTAACCAATGAGGGCATTGAATCATCTCAGGCAACAGGAGATGTGAAGAGAGTGGCTTCTGCTCTGGAACAGCAAGACTTCAGGGTGCTGGAGTGATGCCTCCACGGTTTCCTGGCCTTTCCCTCCTTGTCGTAAGATGGTTGCCATAGCTCCAAGCATCACATTTTCAAACATCACTCCAAGACAGAAAGGGAAGGAAGAGGCAGAACTCCTTGTCAGTTATACTCTTTGTTATCAGAGAAAAAAAATTCTAGATGTCACCAGCAAACTTGGTCACATGGCTACCCCTAGACATACCACAGGCAAAGAGGAATTGTGTAAGTATACTTGGCTTAGATCAGTCATGATCAGACACCTGGACCCACTTTTCCTAAGCACAGTGCTCTCCTTTGAAATATGGACAAAAGTTGAACCATTAGTACGAAAGAATGGGAGGAAGGTAGGGAATGGCTGCTATTAGGGAATTAATGGTATCTACCACACCTAAAGTCCCCTTTGACTATCCCTGAAATCCTTACCCTCCTCCCACCTCCATGCAAACCACCATTATCATTCCAGATTATATATGCATACATATACTGTACATATATGTATACACAACATACCATAATAGAAATAGATGAGGCATTTTATAGACTTATGATAATATGTGTGTGCGCTCTCACGCATGATAAGCACACTATCCTATATTAAGTGTCTTTCTGCAATTTGCTCCACCATTCAACATGTCTCAGTGATCCATCCACATCAGTACTTACTGATCTAGTCTATCTTTGCAGTTGCTGCAAAGTGTTCCTTGGTATGGATATTATAGTTTATTTAGATATATCCCTACTGATAGCCACTTGGTTGTTTCTGGAGCAGCTTCCAAGCACTTCCATGGAGAAAAGCACTGGGTATTCTCCATCTACCCCTTCAGATCCATCTTTCTCAGCTCATAGCATGGGCTGGCTGTCTTGCTCTCTGGCTTCTGCTTGGGTGAAACTTCCGTGAGAGGCAGGAAGTCAGAGGGTACAAGAAAGAGAAGTTGGGATGTTAACCCTCTGTCTCTCTTCCTGCCGAGCTGCGGGTTGACAGTAGTTATGTTCCTCTACCCGAGGTCATAGCTCCAGTCAACTGGCCTGGCCTCCAGCTGAAGGTCCCAGGATGATCCAGCATTTGCTGTTGCTCCTTGTAACTCCAGTCCCAGTGCAAGTAGCTTTGCTCTCTGCTGTTAGGTCTACTGTGTTTCACCATCCAGTGTTGGTTTCCCTGACATTTTAGTTGAGAAATGGCTCTTTTACTAAGCCCTACTTGACCATCCCTGCATCATCCTGACTGATGGAACTAATAACACTCACTTAGAAGCACAAAAGCAATGAAGACCTGATCCTTCCATTCAAAGCTTCTTTTGCATCCTTCCCCCAATCCATCTATTTTGCCCAGCCTCTCCTGTCCTCGTGCACAGAACCCACAGCGATCTTTAACTGGCTCCCGATAAATGAGAGCCAGCAAGTACTCTAAGTTCTCACAGTTCAGTCAGGAAAATGCACATGGTCCCCAAATATAGAAACATCCCCCAGGGACATGACAAGAGCCCAAGGCCCCTGATCATTTCTCTGTGTTCCATCATACTTCATCTCATGTCTTCTCTTAAACTCAACACTAAGTTGTTCTCTGCTTTAGACCCCAAGATGAGTCAACAAGTTCCCGGCGCTCCCAGCAGAGCACCTAAGATGAACTCTGAAGTCACATAATCAAGGCTCAAGTTCTGACTCCACTATTCAACAGCTGAGAGAGCTCATAAGAGTTATTTAACTGCTCTGTGCCTCAGTTTCTCATTGTAAAATTCAAATTATAGTATTCCCTACCTCCTAGGGTTGTTTAAAATATCACAAAATAGATATATCTAAATATATATCTAAAGGACCTCAACACCAGGGAGAGTCCTCCAAATATGGTAATAGATGTGATTCATTCAACACAACAGAAGTTGCAGTGCAAGGTAAAAGATGCCACATCTTATCATCAAAGAGCCTGCAGTCTACTCTGAAAGATAAGAACATTCTTGTAATAATGAACAACACGGATGATGCTATATGGTTAAGTGGCAAATTATCTGGTGTAAATTCCAGTATGATAGTCATAGGATGAGCATTTTTATATTGCCTGACAGGTTCTTGAGGGTCAGCACCAAGCATTGCTGTTCCTCATATGCCCAGTGCTCAGCACACAGTAGGCAATCAGACATTACATGTGTGCCTAAACCCAAAAAATGCTTGGATAGCATGTTAGAACAAGGGCTTTGTTCTTTACAAAGCACTTTGAAAGTGAAGCATCATTTAATTGTCATAGCAATACTCTGAGATAGTTAACTATTATCATCATCTGCATTTTCCAAAAATAAGAAAATTGTGGCTCAAAAAAGCTTAGCATCTTTTTCATGTCACACAGTCAGCTTATGGTCTGGTACCCCAGGCCTTTGACCATAAATGTGGAGCTTCCTCTTACAAGAGCTGCAGAAGTCCATCAGCCAGAGGAGTCTATCCTCTACCAAGTGGCCTTTTCTGGCCTCAAGTATGCTCTCTTTTTTTTTCTTTTTAGCTTTTTTCTTTGCTCTCTTGAGCTGAGACAAATGACTTCAGTTTTTTCTTTTAGCCAAAGAGAATTCAATTCACTAGCATTCTTTTTCCTTAGGGAGGCAGAGACGCTCCTGTTTATCCAGTCTCTATCAGACATATTAATGTATGATAGGCATTAAACTCTGGAGTACATGACACAGTCATAACCACACACAAGCTATTAAAAATTTTGTTATCTCCAGTGGGAAATACATATTTACCATGTTTACTGCTCTTTCCTCTTCCCAGAACAGAACGTGGGTTTCTGGTTAGGGAAAATCTTTCATTTTTGTCTAGGAATCTTTCTATCAGCAGTTATATTACTGATAAATCCTAGTTTATTGTATGCTTCTGAATGCATCGGAAGGCAATATTTTTAAAAAATATTTTAAGCACACAAAACACTACATGCCCCTTGGGAGGAAAAACAAACAAAACTGATATGCATAAAGTAAAAAGTGAAAGTTCTCAAGAAAATGAGAAAACAAGCCATAGGCTGGGAGAAAATATGTACAAAAGACACTTAATGAAGGACTATTATTACCCAAAATAAACAAATTCTTATAACTCAACACCAAGAAAATAAATGGATTTAAAAATGGGCAAAAGCTCTGAGCAGACATCTCATCAAAGAAGGTACACTCTGCACCTTCTCATACAAGCATGGAAAGGATTACAACTAGATCTCTCTTAAAAAGTAACACTCAGAGCCATCAGAAAATCAAGCTGTATGGAAGTCTGACAACCAAGGATTTAAGAAGCCACATTCATCCAGGTGGGTAGGAAGGGTGGTGGTGCGGAGATGGGTGGAGAGCTGCAAGGTGTAGTGTGGCTGTGGAGAGGTGGTGGTTACGATGGCAGAATGGACAATCCCACATTCATATATGGTGGATAAAAATCAGGAGGGATACCTTGGGAGCCAGCGGTCCCAGCCCCAAGCCAGACTGCACAGCCCAGGGTTCCAGCACTGGAAAAATAAGTCCCCATAACTTTTGCCTGTAAAAACCACAGGGGTTGGGACAGTGGAAGAAACTGCCAAACTTTTAGACTTGACTTAAAGGGCCTGCATGGACTTACAACATACGTAAACCCACCCGCTCTGGGATTCACTGTAAAAGCAGTACCTGGAAGGATACCAGTTGCATACAGGAAATGGGTCAAGTAACTGAAAATGGAGTAAGTGCTAAGCAAACCTTTGGAAGCCATGTACTGCATTGTCCCCTCCCCAACCACACACACAGAAACACAAATCAGTGAAGCTGGTTGCCGTGCCCTGACAATTACCTAAGGCTTCACCCCACACAAATTGCAGGTGCCTTTTCTAAAATAGACCACACTCCTAAGACAGAGAGTCAAAGCAGTTTTACCTAATACACAGAAATAAACACAGGGAGGCTGCCAAATCAAGGAACCAAAGAGATCTGGCCCAGCTTTGGCTGGTGTGGCTCAGTGGTTTGAGTGCTGGCCTGCAAAACAAAGGGTCGCCAGTTCGAATCCTAGTCAAGGCCTAGGTTGCAGGCCAGGTCCCCAGATGGGGTCATGCAAGAGGCAACCACACATTGCTGTTTCTTTGCCTCTCTTTCCCTCTCTCTAAAAAATAAAAAAATAAAATCTTAAAAAAAAAAAAAAGAAAGAAAGAAATATAGCCCAAATGAAAGAACAGAACAAACCCCCAGAAAAAGAACTAAGCAAAATGGAGATAACCAATCCATCAGATGCAGAGTTCAAAACACTAGTGATTAGGATACTCAGAGAACTCATTAAGTACAGAAACAACATAATGGAAGAAATGAAGGTTACACTAAGTGAAATAAAGGAAAATCTATAGGGAACCATCAATGGAGGGGAGGAAGCCAGGATTTAAATCAACAATTTGGAACATAGGGAAGGAATAAGCATTCAACTAGAACAGTAAGAAAAAGAATTCCAAACAACAAGGATAGTATAAGGAACCTCTGGGATATCTCCAAACATATCAATATCTGAATCATAGGGATTCCAGAAGGAAAAGAGGAAGAGCAAGAAATTGAAAACTTATTGGGGAAAATAATGAAAAATATTTCCTTAATTTGGTGAAGAAAATAGACATGCAAATCCACAAAGCACAGAGTCCCAATCAAGTTGGACACAAAGAGGACCACATGAAGATACATCGTAATTAAAATAGCCAAAGGTTAAAGATAAAGAAAGAATCTTAAAAGCAGTAAGAGAAAAGAAGAGAGCAGCCTACAAAGGAATTTCCAGAAGACCATCTGCTGATTTCTCAAAAGGAACTTTACAGGCTAAAAGGGACTGGCAAAAAGTGTTCAAAGTGATAAAAAGCAAGGACCTACAACCAAGGTTACTCTGCCCAGCAAAGCTATCATTCAGAATGGAAGGGCAGATAAAGTGCTTCCCAGGCAAGGTAAAGCTAAAAGAGTTCATCATCACCAAGCCATTATTATATGAAATAATAAAAGGATTTACATAAGAAACAGAGAATCAAAATTATGAACATTAAAATGACAACAAACAATTTTCAGCAACAGAACCTAAGAAAATAAAAACAAAAACAAACTAAGTAAACAACCAGACTAGGGGTCAGAACTATTAAGTATGGGGATTAGTTGGGAGGGTTAGCAGCTGGAAGGGGGTGGAGAAAAATGGGGTAATGGTGCAGGGATTAGGAAACATAATTTGTGGGTACAAGATAGACAGGGGGATGTTAAGAATAATATGGAAAAGGGTGACATTAGGGAACATATGCATAACCCATGGACATGAACTAAGGGGTTGGGATTTCAGGAGGGAAGTAGGCTCTGGATAGAAGGGAGCAATGGAAAAAGAAATTGGGACAACTGTAATAGAATAATTAAAGGCTAAAAGGGATAAAGTAACAAAGTAAAACAAAAATAAAGCTTACATATACACAAACACATTATGAGTGTGAGAAAAAAGACTGCAAGAAAATACACTAAACATTTACCAATTACACAGGCTAGGGGGAGTGGTTTGGGCCATTCTAATTGTTGTGTAGTGGTCTTTCATTGTTTTAATTTGCAATTTCCTAACAACAGATGTTATTTTCATATGCTTATTTTTCCATACCATCTTTGATGAGTTGTCTTCAGGTCTTTTGCCCATTTTAAAATCAGCTCATGGGCCCTGGCTGGTGGCTTAGTGGAAAGGGGCTGGCCAGGGAACCCAAAGGTCGCTGGTTCAATTCCCAGCCAGGACACATAACCAGGTTGCAAGCCAGGTCTCCAGCCAGGTCTGTAGCTGGAGGCAGGTGAAAGGCAACCATACATTGATGTTTCTGTCCCTCTCTGCCTCTCTTCCTTCCCATCTCTCTAAAAATAACAAATAAAAATCTTTTTAAAAAATAATAAAATAAAATCAGCCCATGGTTCAATCTATAGTACTGCAAGAACATTTTTAAAAAGTAAAACCTTTAGTCTTGTATTATAAACAAATATGTCCTATAATCTCATGAGCCAGAGAAAACCGCTGTTAAAATCTTGATCTTACTTCTGTGTGCATATTTCCCTATGCCTGCATACATGTGTCATGCACATATTACATATCTAAGTATATATTTCCATATACAATATCCTTTTATTGTATCAATAAGCAATCATTCATGACATCATTTTTAATGGCTGAATAGAATTCCAGTGTCTGGCTAAACCATACTTTTTCTAACTGAAAGTCTAACGTCAAACATTTGGGTCATTTCCAAATTCTTGCTATTAGAAACAGTGCTGCCGGGAACTTCCTGAGAGCCATGCAGTGAACTTCTGCTCCTCTTTCACAGAAGGGTGACAGAGAACAATGGGCTATTTCTAAAGTCGACTTCAACCCCAAACCACCACCCTCTGTTCCTCAGCCTTAGTGATACCCATCCTCCAGAGTCCAGCTGGAGGAGTCCATGGTCAGGACCTTGAATTCTTGAGGATTTGCTCCACTCCCAGGAGGTGTGTCTGAGCCTTTTTGAACCCACATAATTAGATATGAGGGCCTGAAACCAGGCCAGCGCTAGCCAACATTGGGAAGCCAATGAAGGCAGCCTTGGCTCATTCTCAACCCCCTTTAAAGTGTTTCCCTTCCCTAGTGCTGTCCAGTCCTCCCAAGAGACAACTGTGCAGTGCCCCAAACCTCTAGTTTCTGCAGCTGTGACAGCAGCCAGGTGGTAAAGGCCATACCTTCCAGTAATCTATATGTTTCAAAAGTTCCCTTGAACATCTTGAGTTAACCAACATGCTTTGAACTATAAACAGCAGCAGGGCACAGGTGAGGAAGACATTATCCCTGCCCTCTAGCAGTTTATAGCTGCATTAGTTTCCTAAGGCTACCATAACACAGTGTCACAAACTGTGTGGCTGCAAACAACAGACATATATTATCTCACATTACCAGAGACTACAAGTTGGCAGAGCCATACTTCCTCTGATGGCTCTAGGGAGATTTTTTCCTTGCCTCTTTCTGGCCTCTAATGGTGGTCAGCAATCTGGCTTTCTGCCATCTCCCAGAGGTCTCAACAAGGCTGAGCCCCAATTGCCCACAGTGGTAACTTTCTTATTCAAGTGTCATGTGTTGTTTTCCCCTCATCACTCCCTTCCCATGCTTCCTAGGCTCACTTCCCAAATGAACTACTTGCACTCAAATCCACGTTAAATCCAGGTCAGCGTCAGGGTACCCAACTTAAAACACAGTTCTATTCCTGTGTATGTCCCTGTTGAGTAGCAAGTTCTCTAAGGACAGGTGCCAAATTGTATTCCTTGGAGCATTTACTGTTTGGTCCCTGGCAAGTGCTTTATATGCATTATATAGGCCTCACAACCCTTAGAGGCCACTGCTATTATTATTCCCATTTCACAAATGAGGAAGTGAAGCTCTGGGAGCTTAAACCACTTGTCCAAGGTCACACAGCCAGGATTTGAACAAAGGTAGACTCTTTCTGAAGCTGGCACTATCGATTATCACCATTAGGGCCATTAGAAATGGTATTCAATAAATATTTATGGAAGGAAGGAATATACTAGCAAGCACACTCCACAGGTACTGTACAAAGTGTTCATTATTTGGATGCTGGCAATAGGGCCCATGACCAACTAATTTCACAAACATATTCAATATCCAGTGGAGAAAAAAGCCATCAGAGAGCCCTTCCCCAAAATTTTACACAAGTCTCTTTTTCTATTGATTGATTTAAAAAGTATTTATTGATCCCTACTGTATCTAAGACATCTGTCTAGACCTTGTGGAGGTTACAAAGAAATTTAAAGCAAATTCAAGCAGCTTACAATCTCCTGGGGAGAAGTTGTGGGAAGAGAATGTGGGAAAGGCATAAAGATAAGGCAGAAGTATCTGAAAAGATATATTACAAAACCAGAGCTGTCATTGGGCAGAAGTGATGTATGGCCTAGTGAGCTGAGCAGACAAGCACTATGTTTTCAGAGGAGAAGATGACCTCTGGGAAAGAGTAGACAGACAACCTGGAGGAAGTAGGGCTTAAAGAGCAGGTGGGGACAACTTGGTGACTAGTAGCTGGGACAGGGAAGGAGAATAAAAGGGGACTACATGAGCAATACCACACAGCAAGGGAAATCCAGGGGATTCTCTTCATCATTCTCCCCTGTCCCCTTCCTCAAGTCAAAGCTATTGATGAGGAAAAGGAGATATTTGTTTACCAAGAGCAAAACCAAGGTTCAAAAGATAATCATGGAGGATTATAGACACATACATAGTAACTGGCAACTGCTTTTCAAGCTAAGGCATGCATAAAAGAATACAAGTCCCATATTAACAAGGTCACCTTTCCCTCAGGTCTAAGGGCTGATTGAGTAAGATGACGCATGTGAACAATTGGCACCAGAGGACACGGCGTAACCACCAGCTCTCAATGTTGTGCTTGGATCACACCACCTGGAGCCTGGGTGTCCCAAACTTCAGGGGTGGAAGACATTTCCCTGAAGGCTTGGCAACAGAGTCCTCACTTCTAATGCTGGGAGGGGATTTCTCCTTTGCTCACCTTCACCTTCTCCCCAGTGCAGGACTAGGCAGGCCAGGGTGGAGGAGGAAGGAAATGAGCACAGCAAGCACTCTGCACAGCTACATAAAGATATCAAGCACAGAAAGCCTTGAAGACTCTGGGCTGCAGGGGCAACACTTGCTTTGGTGGCTGTGTCCAGAGCTAAGAGTCCCCATTATCTTTCAACCACCCCCCAAACACCTAGTGTCTAAGTAAAATCAATGTCTGCTACGCAAACACAGCTTTAAGACCACCCCTGGATCCCAACTAGATGGCCGCTCCCAAGTTGTCTCCCAAGTCAAAATTTCACAGCCACCATCTTGCCAGCTCACTCAGAGCAACTAGTTTTAGAACCAGCCTATAGGAAGATGATGGCTGGAGCCAAGTCCCAGGAGACTCCAAATAGCTTTTCCATCTACTTAGTAAGAGAGCCTGAAGTCCAACTACCACTGGGGTTATTGGAGCAATATTGTGTAGACAAAGGGCCTATGTGAGTATCATGCTCCTGACATTCCCCATATTCCATCACAGATCAGGTAAGTAAAGGCATGTTGATGCCCATGGGGCAGCCATTGCCCACTAGAGGCTGGGAGAAGGAGGATAAATTGCTTTCTTATTACCTCTCCCCAACCCCGAGATGTTCCTGAGATGCATTTCACAAAGCTTCTTAGAAGGTCCTGCTTAGTGATGACCAATTTAGTAATTCATCACTCTATTGGCTCTCCCTCCTCCCCTGTTTCACTCTCAAATGGACTACTCACACATAAGCATCCCTATCAAGCTCTGCTTTGGGAGGAACCCAGCCTAAGACTCTCAGGAACTTCAAGTAATATCACTTGGCTTCTGAAAATGAGGGCACAGTGGTGAGGGTTTCCTAGGTGCTACCTTATGTTTGTATTGAATGTGGACCTTCCTATGGGAACTGATGAGAGAGGTTCTCAATACACCTAGCCCAAAGGAGGAGAACATGATCCTTCTATTTACCTTGGGGAGGTATGGCAGGTAAATTCTCCTCACCAAGTCCTATTTCATTGTATCCATTCACTAGAATCCATCTTGTACAGGGCCAGTGAGTGACTCACCATGTAAAAAATGGGAAGAACAGTTTCATTAGAAGTGGGGTGTTTTGCATACTTCTTACGTAGACACATCAGGGCACAAAGTGGGTGGTGTGGTTTGACTGATGTGTGGGTGTCCACTTAATACAGAGATTCTAACAAATATAGCAAGGAGGCTTGCATTTGGAAATCTAGCTTCCTTTTCCAAAGAAGTAGGTGATGGGTGAGGATAAAGGAGAGGACTGGAGATTTAGGGAAGAGTGAAATTGGAGTTAAAATAAACGTAAGAAGAAAGAGCAGAATTCTAAAGAGAAGAGGGAATGAAAACCTCATCTACACCTTCTGTTTAAGTGTCTGGTTCTGGTCATAATAGCTTTCAAAGTGAAATAAGAAACATCCAGAAATGTCATAGGATGAAAACACAAAGATTACAAATAGGAAAAATAAAATAGAGTGGTGTTTAGTTTCAGCACTCATCACAGATAAAAAATTATGTTTTAAACTTAAGATTTTGTTATAATTATAACATTATTAGTTCTTTCCACATTAACCATGTGAAAATTAAGTTTCTGACTGGGTAGCTCAGTTGGTTACAGTGTCATTCTTATATGCCATGTTTGCAGGTTCTATCTCTGATCAAGGTACAAGAAGCAGCCAATGAATTCATAAATAAGTGGAACAACAAAACTATGTGTTTCTTTTCTCTCCCCTACCCCAATCAATAAATTAAAAAAAAAAAATTTAATGTGAAGACTCAAACAAAAAAATTCTGAGATTTTCTGAAAGGAAGTAAATCAGAAAAAAACATTTTCTCTATACCCAGGATTGTTAACATCTCTAGGGTCCTGAATGTTCACTCCATAGCATCTTGGAACCTGGCTGGACACATGAGATAGGCAATCCTCACTCCTAGGTATGTATTTATCTAAGAGAGAATGAACATTTTTACTCATGAAAATCTGTACACAGATGTTTATGCATCTTTATTCATAATCTCCCCAAACTGGGCACCACCCAAATACCCTCCACCTAGTGAATGGAAATAAACTAGAGTACTTGTATATAAGGCAATAGTACTCACCAATAAAAAGGCACAAACAATAGATGTGTGAAGTAACAGGATAATGAATCTCAAATGCATTTTGCTAAGTGGAGGGAGCCAGTCTCAGAAGTCTATATGATTCCATTTATAAGACATTCTGGAAAAGGCAAAACAAGCAGAACGGGAATCACTGGAAGTCCAGGCTGGGGGCAAGTGAAAGTAGGGGATTCATTACAAAGAGGCAGCAGTGGGCTTGTAAGGGTGATGGAACTGTTCTATGTGTTGACTATGTTGGTGATAATACAACTGTATGTATTTGTCAAGTCTCACGAATTGTGCTCCACTAAAAAGGGTAAATTTTACTGTATGTAAATTATATCTCAATGTGAGAGAGAGAGAGAGAGAGAGAGAGAGAGAGAGTCCCACTGGCCTGGGAAAGAACCTCAGCTCCACCACGTCCTTTTGTGTGACTTTGGACAGGTTGCTAAGGCTTTCGGGGCCTTGGTTTCCTCATCTGTACATGAGGGTTTACTAGCTTCCACTTAGCAGGACTGCACAAAGATTTAGTGAGCCATACAGTGCCTGCCACCCACTCAGCATTAGATCTTATTATGACTAGTCCCAGGAGTCCCTCCTTAGGTGATCCTGATATTTGTTTGCCCTGCACCCCAGACCTCCTGCCTCCTGTCCCCTGCCCCCTACCCAGCCTGGATTCCTGAGGAGACATTCATACCATAACCTGAGAACTCAGGGAAGCATCCTGGGCTGGATTAGAGCTTGGTGCCCCCTGAAACCTAGCTTTGAGTCCCAACCAATAAGCTGTCCTGTTTTTCCCATTTTAAAAATGTTATTATTAAAGTACAATTGGCACACAATATTAGATTGGTTTTAGGTTCACAAGATCGTGTTCGACATTTTTATTCCTAATTGATTTAGAGAGCTCTGATCAGGTCACTGGGGAGAGGTAGGGAGTTAGTCGGACATGGCAATGGTAAACAGTCTAGGATGGGATCGGCTGAGAAGCTGATGCCCCCAGAGGGCACAGAATTATGGACAACAAGACTTGAAGTAAAAGAGGCACTCTACGGCTCTGGGGTGTGGGGCTGGGTTTGGGCTTTTCTTTCTCAAGGATATATGAATGATGGAGCGGTAGCTGCCTGCATTTTCCAACAGACAATATTTGGATGGAACTCCGAGCTCAGCCTAGGATCAGGCTTGCCCGGCAGAAGGTGGCAGGTTTATTTTTCTGTG
The DNA here is from genome assembly GCA_004026585.1 of Noctilio leporinus. Lineage (NCBI taxonomy): Eukaryota > Metazoa > Chordata > Mammalia > Chiroptera > Noctilionidae > Noctilio > Noctilio leporinus. Next base: position 94,076 of record PVIW01001154.1, read on the forward strand.
GGTGTTCTAGAGGGGACATAGAAGTCTGCCATTCTTCCAAAACTGTGTAGCTTTTGGATCTTACGGTGTTTTATCACAATCTATGGTGGGTAGGGGGTGTTTTCTTATCAGAAATGATGACAACGGAGGTGGAGTTGATAACCTTACTGACCTAAGAAGAGGAAGAAATTAAAAGAATGTTTTCTATGATATTAGCCAAGTTCATAAGTTTTCATGTCTCTTGCTGCTTTAAAATTGCTTATGATGGACTGGAAAGATACACTGCTCCTCAGGTGGAGCGGGGTAGTGGGGAAAGAGCACAGGAGGTCTTCAATTGGTATTTGCAATGCTCCATTCCTAAAAATCAGTGAAAAAAGGAGTTCAGCAGGACTAAATGTTAAATCAGGACGTTAGGCGTTATAGTCATGAGTTATAATGTATGTAGTACTTTTTCATGTTTGAAATATTTCCTGATAAATTTTTTAACTTTTAAAGTTGATTTTTAGAGAGGAAGGGAGAAAGAGAAATATTGATTTGATGCATTGCTTCCCATATTTTTCTATTTCTCCGTTGATTCTTCTCTGCGCCCTGACTAGGGATCAAACCAGCAGCCTTTGTGTAAGGAACTGATGCTTGAATCAACTGACCTACCGCTTGGATGAACAAATGGAGCTCAGATCTCAACCATGACAGCCAGAAGCCCCCCACAGCTCCATACTCCTGCCTGCCAGACCCTTGGCCCCCACACCCTGCTCAGAGAGCAGCTTTGAGCTTGCTTTGCTCAAGGATGGTTAGCAGACAACTCAGTGCCCTAGCCAGGCTGGGAGCAAAACAGACTCCAAGTGTCGAAGGGGCGAGGGGAGGGATGAATCAGCCTCCACTCAAAGGCTAAAAATAATTTGCCTTTGTAGACTTGTCCCTAAGACAAATTCAGAAAAGGGGATGGGGGAGGAGGAGAGAGAATCTGCTTAGGTCCTGACTATGAAGCTTGTGCTGGTCAGAAAAAAGTTAACCTGGGAGCCTCCATCCTAGGCTCTTTCCTAAGTTAAGTTCTTAGGACAAGAGCTCATCTCTCATCTCTTTGATAATAGATGTGATTGGAACCCGGTGGGGGTTCTGCCCCTCTGCCTCTCTGTTTAGAGGAAAGCCCAGGGCAGCCTCCCTGAGCTGCATCCTCACTGCGCCTGAGCCTGGCACAGGCCTCTCCCAACGTAGAGTCCCAGCTCTCTATAAAGGCTGCCTGGGCTGATGGAAAACCTCCCTCTCCCTCTAGATGGTTTTGTAACAAAGAGAATAATGGACAGGAAGTGCTTTTAACCTCCTTGTGGAAACCCAAGTGATGTACCAGCCTTCTTGTGGTCAGATGGATTTTTCTCTTCACTAGGTTCCCTTTACTCCTGGCCTGCGAATTTTTTTTCTTTTCTTATTTCTTTTGTTTTGTTTTGTTTTCTTTTCTTTTCTCTTCTTTTAATTTTTAAAAATATGTCTATTGATTTTAGAGAGAGAAGGAGGGAGAGAGACACACACACATCAATGTGAGAGAGAAACATTGATTCGTTGCCTCCTGTAAGCACCCTGACCAGGGGTGGAACCACAACCTAGGAAGCGCTCTGACGAAGAACCAAATCTGCAGTCCTTTTGTCTATGGGAGACACTCCAACTGAGCCACAACTGCCAGAGCCTGGCCTACCAATTTTCTCAGTAAGATAAGGGCTCCTTACTGTGCAGGTGCTCCTCCTCCCTGACCTACATCTGTAAACCTGTCCTAAGTCCTTTCCAGCGCAATGACTTCTTTTACAAAGATCAGAGGCATCCAAGAAGCCCACTAGCTGGACAGCACTGCAGAATATGAGAGCTACAGCCCTGACAAAGATTCTTTGCTTGCCCAAATTTAGGCTCTCATACCTTCTCTTAAGCCCATCTGTTCAATTCCTTGTAAAACACAGTTTTAACAAGAACCCTGTTAAGTCAGTTTAATCAGAATTCCCCTCCTTCAATATCTAATCTCCCTCAATAGCTGATCAGCTTCCTTACCTTCCATCTTTCGCCATGTGATACCTAACCACCCTGAATAAGGTCTGCCTTACCACCTCTAACAAGTATCCTTTTTTTTTTTTTTTTTTAAATAACCTCCCAGGTCTCTGGGGTGGGAGCAAGGATCCATCAAGGTTCTGCTCCTTTCAATCCAAACTGTTTTCCTACAAACAAGTTCTTCTTCAGTGCAATGGCCTGACTGTGGAACCTCACACCAGCCACTGGCTCCAATAACTCATCCTTCAAGGCAGAAATCTTTACTCAGCAGAGCACAAAGCTGCCACATAGCCCATTTCCTTTTTCTTGAAGCCTATGCCACCCCCACTGATTTTAAAGGTATATATCAAGGACCCCAGCTCCCTCAGCCCAGGTGCCCATTGCTAAATATTTACTAGGACTTCGTATGCTGCAGAAACACTTCCACTTTTACGTGGGCCTGATTCTGAATAAGAACAGTTTGTGCAGCTTCACAATGAGGTAAGAAGTTCAATCTATTGCCACCCTGAACACCTGTGATCTTGCCTGATCAGCTAAGCAGGGTTGGGCCTGGTCAGTCCTGGGATGGGAGAAGTTCATCGCTGCCTGGATACGGACTTGAAAAACTATCAGGTTCAGCCTCCTTAAATCCCTAACTGCACTTCTTTGGATTACATCTAAGAGTGTGGTGATTGCTGGGAAGAGAGGCTATAAGGGGGCTAAATGGTAATGGGGAAAAAGAATAAATTAAAATTAAATTAAAAAAAAAGAATTGTTTCTAAGAAAGAATATGAACAGCTAAATATTCTGAGGACTTACTCTCTGTCTGGCCCCGTGCACAGCCTTCAAATAGGTCATTTAATCCCTGTATTTTCATGGGTAGGAACTGAAGTTTCAACAGGGTCATGAAATGTCCCACTGTCACACAGCTGGGAAGAGGTAGATTCAGACTCTGTTCTGCCTGAGACACCGTGGAGATGGTCAGCCTGTGGCTTGGCCCCTCTTGGCCCCTCTTGGACACGCATCCATAAGTGTGTCCTCCCTTAGTTTTAAGGTTGTTCGAAAATCTTTATTATTATGCTTTTTAAACAATAAAAGTACATAATAAATATTATGGTAAACATAATGTTCTCATACTATATACTATTCTAAGACTGAGAAGCCCCTCCCACCCTCCTGAGAATGCCAGAACCAGGAATTTATTTGCCTTGGATGTTACATTTTTTTTTTTCAGATAAAGACCCAGTTTAAGTGGTGATTAAGCTTCTGGACTCAAAGTGCGGGCTCAGGAGTTACAAATCCCCACACAGCCACTTCCTTCACCCGAATGTGATCCTGGGCTAATCACTCACCCGCTTAGCCTCAGTCACTCACCTGAAACTGGGGTTAATACAAGCAGGCCTGGTATAATTGTGCTTCACTCTATTGCTCTTCACAGATGTCCTGTTTTTTACAAATGGAAAGCAAGACCCTCCACCAACAAAAAGATGACAACTCATTTATTGCTGTGGTCTGGAACCAATCCCAAAATATCTCTGAGGTGTGCCTTTAATAGGACCTGCTCATTGGGCTATTGGGAGGATTCAGTGAATTAATGCGTACACAGCACCTGTCACAAGGAAGGTGATCGGTACATATCAAATGTTTTTCTTATTAAAGAGGTTTTGGGTGGAGATTGCTTTCAACAGGACCTTTCAGGCAACAATGCCTAAAATGACATTTCCAAGGTTGGGAAAAATATCGACATTGATTTCAAATTCATCTTCAAATATCAGACCAGGTATACTGACCTTTGGCTGTGAAAATGTAAAACCTGAAGCAATGTCTTGGGTTCTGAGCACGGAGGTGGTGTGACATAAAGTCTGCTGACTCCTGCAAGACAGCTGGGTTTCTTTAGGAACCTGAAAACCATTTAAAGGGAAGAATGAGTCCAGAAGGGGACCAGTTCCCTACAAGAGTGACCCCTCTGGTGTCAGCACTGAGCCTTGCTGACTGCAGATGTAATGAGATCGCAGCTGCCCTGCCCTGGGGGCTGCCCTAATCACCCTCCACCCCCTGAGCTGACAGTGCCCCTCTAACCCTGGGCTCCGACTCCCCTACAGCCCCACATTCTCACCTCTCTGCTGGACTGGGAATGCACAGAGATGGGGCCGTGCAGGCTTCATATTTGTACACCCACTTCTGGCACACAGTTTGTGTCCTGTAAACCTTTCCAGAATGAATTCATGGGAGACTGTAAAGTTTTCTCTCTTCTTTCGTGGTGGTAACTGTGTACCCAGTGACAGTCCTGTGGCCTGAATATGTGGGTCAAAACAAGTGCTTTTCAGCCCTTGCAACCTTCTTTTCCCAGACCTGGTACATATGGTTGCCCCATGAGCTAAGTGTCACCTCAAAGAGCCAGTTTATTCAGACACAGTCTTTATGTTTGTTAAATTTAATTGCATAAGGACTTTGGTCTCTCTGGTATCATCTTTCCCAAACATTTCTTAATCTAGACAACTCAGGCCAATGAAAGCGCTACTCTATTCTATGTTGATTCCATTACTTTCTAAACTGGGAGAGAAAGATGGGGAAGGAGGCACCTGTCCATAGCCTCCTGGACCCGGCCTACGGAGAGGAATTAGGTAGGATCCATGGCTCCTCTTCCACACTCTCATTTGATTATGTCCTTATCTCCCCATCCCAATCCTGTATGTGACAATAGCAGAGAAGTAACATACCTGGATAAACTTAATGAGAATTTCTCTCCATAGATTTCATGGGACCTGGATTGATCATCATTGGCGCTGCCTCTTGCTGGCTGTGGTATTTTGTATAATCACTTAACCTCCTTGACCTCAATTCTTCATTAATAAAAGCAAGAGAGATGTAGGGCTTTTTAATGTTCTCTGTAACACTAAAGACAAGACAGGACTCCACAAACATGAGAAATGATTACTTTCCATGGGAAATACCCTTCTTCCCTAGAACCACATGAGCCAGTGGAAGGTTCTGAAGGTCACTGGTCACATTCAGAACTCCTCAGACATCTCTGGGTTAGGCAGAATATCTCCCAGAACCTTTGGTTGAGACATGAGACTCTGAAAATTACCATCCCCTGGGAATTAATATAAGCATCGGTTATCCTCTAGTCAGTCCAATGGAAACCTTTGGCTTGAACTAGAAACTCCTAATATATTAACTAGCCCTTTTAGAGGTCAGAAAATGTCAAGAGCTGCCTAATAGTGCAATCTGTGTTCTATTGTCCAAAGCTATTTTGGCTCTTATAAACCATCAGTGCAATTAAAAATAAATAAATGCCCTCAAACTGAAAGTCAATCAAATTACTTAAGCTTTCCCCCAACATATAGAACTACTGCCTCTCCAGGAGTCTGGCTACAGCATTTGGGCTTTGTGCAGACACCACACTACTTAGCTGGCAGACGAAAATACAGGGAGCTCCAACCAAGAAACTATTAAAATATGGGCCATAAATCCCTGGTTCTGCCATAGTTCACCAAAGACTGGCAACCTTCCTGCCTTGCTGCAAGGTAACTCCATGGGATTGGGATGTCTGAGGGTCCTGTTTGCACCTCCTCTTTCCCTCAGGTGGATCCTAAGATTGTGGTGCTAAGTATCAAGGACCTTTTGTTTTGCTTACCAGAAAAGGAGTCTGTTCTCCCCAAGGTACCTGACAGGTTTTTATCCATTTTGGGCCTCAACCTCAGCCTTAATCCTGGTAACTGTCCACCTCCAGGCACTCTGCAGCCAGGCCTGCAGTCCTGCCCCTGCCCTCCAGAGCTCTTTTAGAGGGTGGAGGAGCAGTGTCAGCCGCTGATCTGAGGTCACTGGAGATCGACTCTGTGTGCACAGCACTCTTGGGGAATTCATGGGGCTGGGAGGAGGGGCAGGCTCTTCAGGAAGTGACTGAAAGATGCTCCAGGTACCTCAGGCTCCATGCTGGCACCACTGGTACTGAGGGGGATAATAGTTCAGTGCACATATCTATTCCAGCTCATGGGTTGGGAAGCTCTGCTCTACGCCCTCTGCTCTCTAAGCCATGGCTTCCTTATCTACAAAATGGGGACATAATATCAGTTGCAATGGGTGATTGACTCCCAGTGGAGATGAGGTGCCCAGGACAGGGCCTGACATGCAGCAGGCACTCCCCAGTGGTAGAGGCTTTTCTTTTCTTCACCTCCATTGTGAGTCCAACTGCCTGAGGCCCGTAAGAGTCAACTGATTTTCCAACTCTAGGGTGATACGACCTATTAATATCCAACCCTTGATAGAGAACTGTGTGCACAAGTTCCATTCCACCTTTCTTCTGTTGAGAAAAATTATCCAGTACCCTTCCAAGGGCATTTCCAACAAGCTCACCTGAGAGTTCTGGGAGGCTCTCAAAGTGTGGCCCTGGCCATATCTGCACTTACTGGAAATGCAAATCCTCAGGTCCCCCTCAGCTCTATTGAATTAATAACTCTGGAGTTAGGGCCCTGCCACCTGTGCTTTACAAACTGCCCAGGACTGATACACTGCTCTAAGGACACACAGTTTTGTGCTTACAAAAGAGTCTGACATGGCCCTCAGCTGGTTAGAGTGTTGCCCCATACACCAAAAGGTTGCAGGCTGGATCCCCCGTCAGAGCATGAACAAGAGGCAACTGCTTGATGTTTCTTCCATTTTTCTCCCTCATCTATCTCTCTTTGTCTCTCTCTCTCTCTCAAATCAATAAACACATGCTCAGGTAAAGATTAAAAAAAGAAGTGCCTAGCCCTGGCTGGTGTGGCTCAGTGGATCAAGCACCAGCCTACAAACCCAAAGGTCACTGGTTCGATTCCCCAGCCAGGGCACATAACCAGGTTGCAAGCCAGGTCTCCAGCCAGGTCCATAGCTGGAGGCAGGTGAAAGGCAACCATACATTGATGTCTCTCTCTCCTCTCTGCCTCTCTCTCTTCCCCTCTCTCTGAAAATAATAAGTAAAATCTTAAAAAAAAAAAAAAAGTGCCTGGCATAAACATTATACAAGTGTTGGCTGTTGCCATAAGTTAGCATGTGTAAATATAAGATTGTGATGGTATACACATCATGTACATATGCCATGGAGCAAAAAGCACAGTCAGAGGACTGGAGAACTCAATGCATGCTTCAGGGTACCAAGAACAAGGGCTGTCATCAAGAAGGCAGTCAGAAAAAAGGAAGGTGGACGGCAGCTCCGGCCACATGTCCCCATGTGGTTGATGAGGAGAGAGAAGTTAAAGGCAGGAGCTGGACAGGACAGACTCAGCTAGGATGAGGTCTTAAGAATCATACCTGGGAGGCTCCAAGCTGTCTGGGGACAACTTTAGCCTTTTAAGACTTTGGTCGCTACTAGCTGACACATTTAAGTCTTTAAAGTTTCCAGACCTACCTATCTGTCCTGCTCTGTTTTCCCCAGGTTACTGGCTGTGTCCCATTTTCCACAGCTCTCCAAATGACTCATGGCAGGGGCACTGTTGTGTCTGGGGCAGGCGGCAGGCGGCCCAGAGTAGATGAGGCCTAATCCTGGAGCCACTCAGCTTCCTCCTCAGACCTACCTTCCTGGCTCCCACAGCTTCAGCTTCGCTGCGTTGAGGCTAATTCTTCTACCATCTGGGGCCAGGGAACTAAGAAGTGAGTTCTTAATCAGGGCATCCACATTTATGGAAGAACCAGCTGACTGAAGGATTATTCTGCACAATAGAAATACTAGCATGAGGCTAGTTATACATCTGCTAGTTTTTCATGTGATAATATGTCAGACTCTTGCAAAAATATTTAGCTCATTCACAAGTGTGTTGATCCATTTACAAATTGCTGCATAGATGATTAACACTGGATTTGGATCTTTACAATAAAAGTTATTTTAGAAATCCTTAAATTCCACTTGAAACATACATTTAGCCCTGACTGGTGTGGTTCAGTGGGTTGGACATTGTCCCGCACACCAAAGGGTCGCTAGTTTTATTTCTGGTCAGGACACGCACCTGGATTGTGGGCCAGGTCTCAAGCTAGGGGAGGGTGAGAGGCAACCAATTGATGTTTCTCTCACGGGTGGCTGTTTCTCTCCTTCTCTTTCTCCCTCCCTTCCCCTCTCTCTATAAATAAATAAATTAATTAATTAATTAGAATATTTTAAAAAAGGAAACATTGACTTAAAGAGCAATCATGTTGAAAGAATCGCTTTCTTAATGCTATGAAGTTGTTGTCTTTGTCATATTTTAAAGCGCTGCCAACTAAAGCAATGACAATGGTGTTCCTTTTAAATGACTTTGCTGTTTCGTAACCACTAAAAAGCATTTCTTTACGTTTTTAATTAGTTTTTAAAGCATTGACTGGGCCATTCTGGTAATGTGGAAATATGTTCTGCTTGGAGAGAAAGCGAGGGGAGAAGGTCCAAGAGGAGTGAGTGCATGAGCCAACTGAGAATTTCCAAGCACGTTAACACCCAGGTACATCCTGCTACCGCCTCCCTAGGGGTGACTGAGGAATAATTAATTAACCAAGCTCTGTGGGTCGAGAAATGTCTGTACAAAGTATGCACGATACATAGAGTGAGAAAGAAGGAAACGATAGAAATCCTGATATAAGTAGTCCTGATTGGTATAGCGATGTGGATATACATGGGCATTTGTAATAAGATTTTAGAGTATTTCACAGTTTTCCAAATACTTATGCAGAGCATTCAAGGAACACTTAGTGAGCTTTTACTAGCAAGAGGTGTTAGGTCTACAAGGAAGACATAGAGAAATGTCCTCAAACAGCTCATGTTCTAGGTATTAGTAGGCAACATCCCCTATATCTGTCCTGTGGAATCCAAATGAAATGTTTGCTGTGGTCAGTGTGAGAACATGTTGTAGGTAAATTTGTAGTGGAGAAGACAGGAAGAGCAATTCAATTTAACCTTAACAAAGGGGATAATTGGGGGGGACGTGATAAGAGCACACAGTCTGAAATGAAATTACCTGGATCTAAATTCCATGTGTATTGCTTATTAGCTATGTGATTCTGAGACCGTAACCTAATCTCTCTGTGCCTCAGTTTCCTCATCTGTAAAATGGGGATAGTAATAGTACCTACCTGAGAGGGCAATTGTAAGGATTAAATGAGTTAATAATATAGTTAAAACACTTTGAAGAGGTCTTGGCACATAATAAGCTCTACATGTGTTTTCTATTTTTGGTTTACTTAAATTTGGAGATCAACTTAAAGTATATTTCATCCATCCCTAGCTAATAGAGCCATAATATGTTGAGAAATGGAGATGGAAAGGAGGTCAATTTGCAAGGTCAACTGCCAATTATTGCCCTAGAAAATTACACTGACATTTTAAACTTAAAGGATCCTAGGGGGTTATTTCTTGGTGAGTCAGAAACTGGTCTTGACTGGCACCATTCATAAGTTTATGCTTTGGCATGGTGCCCACGCCTTTACCCCTACATGGTCCAACACCCCAGAGAGCAGTGGGTGAATGCCATTATTTAGGCCAACCAAAACCAGTTAGGAGTCATGTGAGGGGAAAAAAAAGAACTGAACTTAACTAATAGGGTAGACCTGCAAATGGAACTTTTAACCTTGACAGCCATCCAGGGTAAATGAGTTCCATGGCTGGAAACCATCATTTCATCTGTCTGATAAGTCATGCAAAGAAGTTTACCATCTTCAGGTCCTGAAAGATGAATGCCTATCAGCCCTAATGGCCCAGCTGTGCACAGAAGTCCTTCATCCCTGACTTCCCTTCTTGGTTCAGAGGCCCCTTTTGAAAAGTCATCTGAGGAAGTCACTTAACCACTCAGTTTCCTTGTCTGCAAAAAGAAGAAACTTTCAGTGCTTTTGTTCCCATCTATCTCCCTCCGGACTTTATGGTACCTGTGTAACTCAAAATCCTATCTAAAGTGTCCAGTATTACAGAGACTAGCAAAATGCCTGGTTCATTCACTTTGGGTTCACTGATGTTTCAGAAATTTGACTCACTGGATGATATGAAGGTGGGCTTTAGGTCTGGCCCTGTCTTTTCAAGTATTATTGATATTTTCTTGTGCATGGACCTACTCATGCCATATTCCTGTTCACTCATATGTTTAATTTTTTGTATTTGCTGTTCCTATTGTACACAGCAAATAAGTGATGCCACCACTGAAAGAGGAAACTGCATTACTGTGAACCAAGTCTGTCCAGTTTTGAAGCTACAGGATGTGTGAAGAGGTGCCCAGCCCTGCCTTCTTTACCACTTAAACAGGAGGAGCACTTAGCCAGAATAAGTAGATTTAAAGCATTCAAAAAAAGTGAAAACCAAATAAGGACACAAATGGAATTATCTCTGTGGACTGCTTTTTGGCTTTATCTCTTTACTTCCTATTTGATCAAACAGTGCTCAGGTGACAGTGATTCTGACTTTGCTGGGCAATGGAGTTACTTGCTATATATAGTAAGGATTACTGGGCACACCCCTACCCCGATAATTTTGGATTCAGTAAGACTAGGAAAGGGCCTGAAAAGTTGCCTGTTCCCTACAGTTTTCCAAGAGGTGCTGACACTGCTAGTCTGGGGATTATGCTTTGATAACCACTGTGTTGAAAGGTACATTTTTACAGGTACAAATAGTATGTTCTGTGTCTAATTAGAGTGACCAGCTGTCCTTGTCTTCTTGAGATGGATGGGTTTTCTTGGATACAGGACCTTTCAGTTCTAAAGCCAGAACAGTCCTGAGCCAACTGGGATGGTTGGTCACCCGAGGAGGATAAGAGATGGTGACACCCTTAATATTTTGAAAGTTTGGACTCATTCAGCAGGCTAACTAGTTAATGGAGAATTTGCTAAATTCCAAAAAGAAAAAAAGAAGTTACTAAATTCCAGAAGACACATAAGGGGATATTAAACAAATTAAAACATATTTAAAAAGAATATTTCTTTAAAAATATATAGTCCTTAATTTTCAATGAATTTTCTATCTGAGTTAGTCTTCTGTTCATTCATTCACTTATTGACTCAACGCATTTTTATTGATTACCTACCTATGCTAAGTATTGTGGATGGGGGGTTTATTTGGTGAATAAGACAGATGTGGAACTTGCCCTCATGAAGCTGACTGCCTAATGAACAAGGCATGAAACCTGAGTGAAAAAGGATGAAATGGAAATAATTCTCACCTTGAAGTAGAGTTGTGAGATGTAATTGAATTAATGTCTGGAGACTTTATGTAATGAGACAGTATGTTACAATTCTAATAATCACATGACCAGAATCTTCTGAAAAATCCTGATTTATGAGGTCACAGTTCCCAGTTTTTGCATGAGAGAAAAAAATGCCATGAAGCTAGAAGTCAGAAGAACTGAGATTCAATTCTAGTTTGGCTCCTAACTTCTGTTTGACCTTGAGGAAATCATTCATGTCTTTGTTCCCCAATTTCCTCACAATATCACTGTAATGATTAATACGATATTATTATGGAAGCCCTTTAAATATCAGCAAACAGACTTATTTGAAAGGTATTTTACTTGGGAAGATATCACAGAATTCTAACATCACAAATTCCTTCATGTAACAAAAGTGTTCAAATCAGAAAAATTTCTGTGGCCTGTGGTTCTTTCATGGAAAAAAACTGCTTTAACTAAATAGCTTAGGTGAATATAATGTTTTCATTTTAAAGGAAGGAGTTTCCATGATTTAGGGTGAGAACTTTTTGAGGACAAATAGAGAATTTTCTGAATTCTTAAAATTTAAATTAGCACCATTCTATTTGAATTTGAATGTCTAACAGTAGAGATTCTAACGAATACCTATGTAGCACTAGAGGAAAATGCACAACTATTATTGCCTCTATCTTTTCATCTTTAAAAACTATTTTAATGTATTTATTTTTAGAGAGGGGAAAGGAGAGAGAAAGGGAGGGGGAGAAACATCTATATACAAGAGATACACCAATCAATTACCTCTCACATGCCCCCAGCTGGGGACCTGGCTAGCAACCCAGGCACATGCCCTGACAGGGAATCGAACCTGAGACCTTTCAGCTAATAGGCTGGCACTCAATCCACTAAGCTACACCAGCCAGGGCTGTATTCATCTTTTTCAAAAAGTTGTGGCCCCAAGGGTCGCCAGTTCGATTCTCAGTCAGGGCATGTACCTGGGGTACAGGCCAGGTTGCCAGCCAGGTTCCCAGCTGGAAGCATGAGAAAAGCAACCATACGTTGATGTTTCTCTCTCTTTCTTCCTCCTTCCCTTCCCCTCTCTCTAAAAGCAATGAATTAAATCTTTAAAACAAATAAATAAAAATAATAAAAAGATGGCATTATAAAGTTATTTAGTACTTTTTTAAAAGGCTTTTTTTTCTTCACTGGGTGTGCATATATACAGGCATCCTAGGGACAGAAGATATATATCTGAATGTGTCACCTCTGCTATCAAGAACAAAGTAAGTTCCCCATAGACCTTAGATTAAGAATCAAATAACCTAAGCTAATGCTTCTCAACTCTGGCTGTGTTAGCTGGGAGACTTTAAAACAATAGCTATATCTAATCCCTCCTCCCCTAACTGAATCAGAATCTTTGTGGGTGAGGCCTGGCTTATAATTTTATAAAAGCCATGTGGTCCTACATTGGCCTCTCCAGTCTAGTCTTGCCTGCCACTGACCTCTCTCTCCCTGCCTCTGCTCAGCCCTCATTGATGGAGTCCTTAGCATTGGAAACAGTCCAGGGCATTTGCACATGCTGTGCCCCCTCTTGGTTTAAGCATGACTTCCCTGACCTCCCAGAATATCCCAAACAGCTCCCACACACACCCCCTAATATCTGACCCTGGCATCCTTAGACTGTCTCACAGCTGCATTTATGTGTGAAATCCTTGGATTATCATCTGCCTCCCCACTGGGTCATGAGGTCCTTGAGTTCAGAGACCAGTTGGTTTCTGCTCACTGTTGTATATTTCCAGCTCCAAGGAAGGGCCTGGCAAAAAAGAGGCACTTGATACTTAACATCAAATGTGGGAAATGAATGACAGGCTAGAAGATGATCCAATATTTTGTGTCATAGATTTTAAGAGATCAAAAAATATGTATTTTTTAAAAGTATGTGTAAGTTTTTAAAAAGTATCATCACAAAACATTGAACCCCATTTTATCTCAGCTGCCGCTCCCCCAGCATGCTTTAGAGACAAGCATCATTTGGAAAATAAAATTACAGAACTAATATAATGAGCCATATCCTGTTGAGAGTTATTTTGGGAGGTGCCCACAAAAGGAGGGTTGTATGCTGCCTCTTTAATGCCTGGATGGGAACCCGTAGTTTGAAACCTCCCTTCCAGAGAGAAATTTCCTAAGGAAAAGAGTTAGGCTACTGCACAGCCTGGTTTGCTCTCATCCTGCTCCCACAGGGACCTGTCAGTCAATCAGTTTGTTCATAAATAGTATCTGTTTTTAAATCCAGAAGTGCAAATCTACAGTGACTTTGGTTCCCATGTTTGTAGCTTAAAACATCAGACCGCTTGACCGGCCAGAGTCACCTCTTCTGAAAAGAGCCAAAGCTGGTAACCTTGAGTAAAAAAGTTTCCAGCCTAAACCGTTCAGCACAGTAGATGAAGTTAATTCACAAAAACAAAGAATGGTCTGTGTGGGATGTGCTGGGCCTTAGATTTCAGATTCCAGATGCATATAAATTGAGGCATTCAGGATATTTGTATTCAAAAGACTGGAGGCACCCTGGCTGGTGTAGCTCAGTGGATTGAGTGCCAGCCTGCAAGCTGAAGGGTCGCTGGTTCGATTCCCAGTCAGGGCACAGGCCTGGGTTGTAGGCCAAGTCCCTGGCAACTGATTGTGTATTGTTTTTTCCCTCGGTTCTTCCTCCCTTCCCTTCTTTCTAAAAATAAATAAATAAAATTAAAAGAAAAATACCCCTGGCTGGTAGCTCAGTGGATTGACGCTGGCCTACGAACCCAAAGGTCGCTGGTTCAATTCCCCAGCCAGGGCACATAACTAGGTTGTAAGCCAGGTCTCCAGCCAGGTCGGTAGCTGGAGGCAGGTGAAAGGCAACCATACATTGGTATTTCTCTCCTTTTCTCCCTCCCTCCCTGCCCTTCTCTCTAAAAAATAATGAATGAAATCTTTAAAAAAGAAAAAAGAAAAAGACTAGAGGCAAATAACAGAAGTAATGATATATTTTAAAGTTATAAATTAGCTCCAGTCCACTTCTCTCTGTCCTCAACCACTACAATGCCTCTGCTCGGAGGTGGAGGGTTCAGGTAGCCAGTGGCACTAACTTGCATTTGCACACTGCCATCTCCTCTTCTTCCACCCTAGCACAAAAGCCCTGAGAGGTGGGGAGCTACTGGTTTGTCAATGACTAAAACAAGCTGCGTTTTCTAGGCCCAGAGCTACGCAGAACTAAGATGTTTCGTTTTAGCATTCTGCTGCTCCCTTCCAGAGGCCGCTCTGTCCTTCTAACCAGCCAAAGTGTCCCAGGGCCTGTGTAGCCACTGGGAACACTCAGAAACCAAACTTGGCTCCAACCTTGGAGACCCCCACTTCCCTTCACTTGTAAAAGGAAGATCATTCTCACCCGCCAGGGACATTTGGAGGGTTCTATAATAACGTTTGCCAAGTCCCAGTCAGCGTCCAGTAAATGGTAAATCCGTGTGCGAAATGCTTCCTCCTCAATGTCAAAGTGTCTAGTGTCTTGGGGATCTGCTCTCTCTCTGAAGTGGACAGGAAATTGTCTAAGAATCTAAGTTATACAGCAGTGTGAATGATTGAAAAAGGATTTCCTATCAGCTTCTCAGTGTAGGTGGCTCCACTTAAGAAAAAAAAAAGTAGAAGTTATTTAGAGAAGAAAATCTTCAGTGCAGTGTCTAAATTACCAGAGATGGTGTGATGTAATTAACACTGGCCTGGACCCTAGTTCGTGGGTTCAGATCCAGTTTCTGCCCCTGATTACCAGGGAGAGACCATAGGCAAGTTACTTAATCTTCCTGTACCTAGCTTTCCTATTCCTAAAACGGGTTCGATAGTAACAGTGCCATAGCTCATAGAATGGGTAGTAGGCTAAATGAATTACTACTTGTGTTCTAATAATACTTAGAACAGTGCCTGGTCCATAGAAACTATTCAGTGAACATGACTTATTGTCACTGATGGTGGCGTGTCAAGCAAGCAACGGGAGTTGGGTCCCTGAGTGGTTTGCTTTCTTTGCCAGGTCCAAGCCAGGTGCCCACACAATAGCGGGCCTCTTGCATCCAGGGTGGGAAAACAATCTGCTTTGTTTGGAATGGCAGGACTGTGGCTCCAAATTGAATGAAAAGGACCCCCTTGCCCTTGAACAAGGGGAAAGTAGGTGCCAGAAAAATACATTTTCACTTGTATTATTGCTATCATAAAGAAAAAGATGGGGGTTGGGGGGACGGGGGAGGCAGAGGCAAGAAAGGGGAGCATCTTAGACAAGAACCTAGTATAAAGGAACCATGGACATGGACAACAGGTGGGATTGACTTTGGGGGGAATGGGTGGGTGGGGAGGGGGACAGAGGGGAGCGAAAAGGGGATGGATGTAATACAACAACAATAAAATTTAAAAAAAAGAAAAAAGAAAAAGATGGAGGGGGACAATATGGCCTACTGATGCCCTTATCTTTTAGTCGAGGTGACTCTGAAAGGGAACTATGAAGCCATTTCCTGAAGCTCAGGTAACACTAACACCTAGCATTTGTACTCCACTTTCTACAGAGCAGAGGTCTCCTATATTCTTTGCCTGTTTGCTTGGTTAGATCAGAGGAGATGCAATACCACATAAAAAAGGAAAATATGCTAAAAGGAAATGGGAGGCCTGGGTTCTATATCTGGCATTATACCTTCCTTCAGCTTCCTCAATTGTGAAGTGCCGAAGACTAAATACTCTTCAAGATTCCTTGTAAGAACAACAATAACAACAACAAAATATTCTTAAGACTTGGAAACTTTCCAGAAAGGGAAATTAAGGCATAGAATAATTAAGTAGTTTGCACAGTATTCAATGATGGAGCCATTATAAATCCAACCATGTTGAAGGCAACACTTGTCCTTCCCCCTCCCTGAGTCCCCAT
The DNA here is from genome assembly GCA_004026585.1 of Noctilio leporinus. Lineage (NCBI taxonomy): Eukaryota > Metazoa > Chordata > Mammalia > Chiroptera > Noctilionidae > Noctilio > Noctilio leporinus. The sequence continues at coordinate 110,129 of PVIW01001154.1, forward strand.
CTCATGCAAATCTATCCTTCCAGTCATTCAGCTTGGAAACCATGGTGTCATCTCTAATGCCTTTAGTTCTCTCATGCTTGCATCTCCACACATCAGCAAATCCTATTGACTCTACCTTCACAATACATCTGGTGTCTGAACACTTGTCACCACTTCTAATACTACTTCAATGTCACCAGTGTTGTGCTTTTGTCTGCTACATTAAGGAACAAAGAAAAGCATTAACATTCCTACCACAGCCTTTTGGAACGCCATTGTCCCCATAAATAAAATAAACATAATTCTAGCCCTGGCTGGTGGCTCAGTGGATTGGCACCAGCCTGAGAACCCAAAGGTTGCTGGTTTGACTCCCGATCAGGGCACATAACCCAGTCAGGTTGCAAGCCAGGTCTCCAGCCAGGTCCATAGCTGGAGGCAGGTGAAAGGCAAACATACATTGATGTTTCTCTCCCTTTCTTCCTCCCTCCCTTCCCTCTCCCTAAAAATAAATGAATAAAGCCCTGGCTGGTGGCACAGTGGATAAGGTGCTGGCCTGCGAACCCAAAGGTCGCTGGTTCAGTTCCCCAGCCAAGGCACACAACCAGGTTGCAAGCCAGGTCTCCAGCCAGGTCAATGGCTGAAGGCAGATTGAAAGGCAACCATACATTGATATCTGTGTCCCTCCCTTCCCCTCCCTTTGGAAATAATAAATAAAATCTTTAAAAAATAAAATAAAAATAAATGAATAGAATCTTAAAAAAGCATAAAAAATAAATAAACATAATTCTGACCTTGCTATTGAGAAATACCTCCTGCTGAGGTAGCTATCTTTCCCTTGTTGATTTAGTAGGAATTCACTGTCCATTCTAGATATTAACTAATGGTTTGCTTGAGACATTACAAGGGGTATCTTCATCCCTTTTGTCAGCTGTCTACTAATTTGGTCCATGGTCCATTTTCATTGAACAGAAATCCTCTATGTTAAAATGATATAATTTATTGGGTTGTTTTGTCTTAGGATTTGTGCTTTTTATGACTTATAAAATAAGTCTTTCCTTAACTCTAGGTCAAAAATGATCTATTACATTATTTTTTCTGTTTACTTTCAAATACTACCACTGAGACTAAGATGTTTAATTTCTATAAATTAATGTGTATACGGAATTAAATAGAAATTTAGCTTGATTTTCCTTTCATACAGTGAACCAATTTGATCTAGTAAATAATTCATCATTTGCCCACAGTGAGTGCCCAACTTTTAAGGTCAGTCTATTCTGGAACTGACCAAATGGGGTGCTGGCCACTGTCCCTGCACCTTCCCCTAGCATGGGGCATTATGATGATTGTTTGCAGCTGGCTTTGATAGACAAGAGACTATTCCCGCATTGCTGGGAGAGACTGTGAAGGGTGAGTCAGGACAAGACTGGGAAGGAGATGAGAGGGCTGAGAGATGGATGTTTGCAGCCCAGAAACAACTCAGGGAATGTGTGAGAAATGTGGAGGAGGGGGGTCTGGGAAAGGGTAAGGAGTAGGGAATTATTTATAAGCTCTTTAACACAAAAACAACAGAGGAAGGCTAATTTGGTCTTGTTTATTTACCTAGCACAGGTTCCCTCTGTGAGGTAGGCTGACAACATTTACCTGCATTTCCTCCTTCGGGCCAGTGGGCAAGACCTTCCTTCCGCTCTTTCAACCAAGCTCTCCTTTCCCTGCAAACTACTGGTCTTCTTCAAGTTTATGTGCTCAAGTTAGGGACAAAGAATTTTAGAGCTAGAGTGCAGAGACAGACTGTAAAGGATGAGGGTACAAACAAGAAGACCAGTTTGGAAACTTTTACAGTTGTTCCCGTAACTGATAATGGTGGCCTAGATCAGGGAATTACAGAGGACAAGCTAGAAAGCAATCAGATTCTAGAGGCCTTTGAAGGCACAAGTCAAGAGTGTTACCATTGCTCCCTTGCCTACATCATTGGTCCCTCAGATTTCACTTCAGCATTCCCTATCTTGGTGGTTTATATTCTTTAACTGGAGGGCTCAGTTTCTTAGAGCCACAAGGCAAGTTGAAGAATGCATAGATGAAGGCAAATCCACCCCTGATCCTTGAAGCACTACACCAAGGGCATGCCCTCCTGATAGATTGGTCAGCAACATCAAAGGAAGTTGGAAGCAGTTCAACATTCTACCTTTTCTAGGAAGGCTTACTTTGCACAGTGTGATGTCTTGTGATGTCTGTCTCCTGTGAATTCAAGGGCAGTCTCCTTTCTGGTAATAATATCCTACCTGACATGAGTAGAATATTTTACAAATGTTTTACACCATTTGGAGATGTCTTTATTGACCCATAGACTAGATTATGCCCCCCATTCTATATTCCCATGGTATCTTGTCCTTCCCCAATTATAATTCTCACTATATTTCATTGTAGATACTTGTTTAATTATCTGCTTTCTTGCTATATTGAAAAGCTTTAGGAAGAAAAGACAATGTTATTTGTACCTAACACAGTGTCTGGTTCATGAAAGTCATTCAATACAGCCCTGTAGTTGAACAAATACATGATCAGGAACTATTTTAATGGTCAAAACTATTCTTCCAAAGTGTGTGTTATTGTCTCCATTCGTTGATGGTGGGAAGGAGCTCTTGAGAGACTGTGGTCACAAAGTTAGTGGAAGAACTAACTGGGAATGATACCTAGGTCTCAGTTCTTTCCCATGGTGCTCTGCCTGGACCCTAGAAGAAACATCTATTTATTTAACCAGCCAACAGACATTTATTCTTTCCCACATGTCAGGCTCTACTACATGCTCCTGAGGGGCATACAAAAAGGAGTAAGATCTGCCTTCAGATGCTAAAAACCAACTGCAGGAAAATAAACATGAAAATACATAATCATACTATATAGTGTGGCAATGGGAGGTCCTAGGATGAATGTTTAACTCTGCCTGAGTGAGAGAAGGTTTAAATGGGTCTATTTGATCTGGGTTTTGAAAAAGAAAAGGTATTTTGCTAGGAACAGAACATGAAAGATTACTAAAGGACAAGACTGATGGTTGATGCCTTCAAAGCTGGATAACCGTGTTTGCTGCCCTGTTTGCTGACTATTAGTCACCTACCTTGCAAGTTCTGGTTTTAATAAATGGGGGAATTGGTCCTAGAAACCCAGGCTTGCTTAACTCAAAGCAGTCAATGCAACAAGAGACCCACAGTGTGGTCAGGTTGTGTTGTAAACATCCCTAGAGCTCACCTACTTGGGCCACCATGTACAGACTGAAATATCATCTATATGAATGGTATTCAATGGATTCAGGTAATGTTCATCTCTCAGTATTGTACAAAGTGGCCCCAATACCTCATTTCAATCAATATATAATATCTATTTTTGCTACAAATGTAAGAACATTGCAGGTCGTCTGATGTACAATGAACTAAAGTATGACTTGCTGTGAGCAAGTGTGCATTGGAGCAAGGGAAGACCACTGGTTTACTGGAAACTGGGAGAAGTTGTCTTTTAAAAATATTACAAACCAGCCACAGCAGTCAACAGTCCTTTTCTCATATACGTGTGGCGCTGAAGGACAGCCAAGATTATTCTGTGGGCATTGTCATACCATATTAGGAATTTGGGCAGGGGAGCTTTTACCATATGCAGTTGAAGTGACAGGAAATTTTGAAGTAGGAAGTATGGTGATCATATTTACATTTTAGATAATGGACAGCAATATGTATTAAAGGGACAGATGACAGAGACAGGGAGATTGTTTTAAAAGCTAATGAAAAAATACCAGTGAGAAATGATGTGGCATCTACATGGGTGATAAGAATGAAGAAAAGGAAATGTATTCAGAAACTTCAGGAGATAAGAGTCATCAAGATCTGGATGAGTAATTGCATGTAGGGCGTGAGAAAGTAGGAAGAGGAAAGAATGACTTCTGAATTTCTGACTTGGAAAAGTGGTTGGATGGAGGTTGGACAGAGAGAGAAGGTGAGTCTGAAAAGAGAGTTCAGCTTGTAACTGTTTAAGTTGCTATCGGCCATGGGCATAGTTTCCAGTAGATGGCTGGACATGTGACCTTTAATTCAGGAGACAATTTGAGGCTGGAGATAGTAATTTGAGAGTCATCAGAGTTTAAATGGTACATAGGAGTAGATAAGGTAACCAACCCAAAGGGACCATATAAAGAGAGGAGAAGGCTGAGACCCGAAGTTAGGAAACACAAAGATTTAAAGGACATTCAAAGCAGTTGCCTGTGAAGAAGATTTACGAGCAAAGCCAACCAAAATCTAAACACCCCTGGAAAGCTTAGATGTTCTAGCTCATTTGGAATTTCATTGGCTGTTTATAACAGAAACCAGAGTGCAGCAGATTAATCAACTTCTTGCTCAGAGGGGGCAGTCCAGGCAAAGCATAATGGAGCCATCAAGACTCAGCTGCTTCAGTTCCTTCTTCCTCCTGATGGGAGAGGGCTGCTCCACATCCAGCCATTCAGCCCTCCTTCCAAGCAGGAAGAACGGGAAGGGCAAAGGGCAAAGGCATTTGCCAAGGGCCTCCCTTTTCATCAGAAAAATAATAGTTTTCTGAGAAGCCTCATCTATTAGGCCAGAAATTTTCAGCCTTTTTCATCTCCTGGCACATGCAAACTAATTACTAAAATTCTGCAGCATACCAAAAAATATATTTCTTGCTGATCCAAATATATATATATATATATATATATATATATATATATATATATATATAAGTATATTTATATATATAATATTTTTATTCATTCACAGCAGATGGCTATTGTTGTGTTGGTTGTTGTCATTTCTTTATTTGACAGTCTAAGGGAAAAGAGGTCAGTGCACCTGACTAAAGAAAGTCAGGTATTGCATGTTTTAAAAATTCTTGCAGCACATTGGTTGAAAATCTCTGCATTAGACTAAAAACTATGACTCATTAGCTAGGATTATGGATATGAATATCTCACTGCACGGGTACTTGGTGAAGGTAAGTTTTACTTTTTAACTTTTTTTGTTTTGAAATAAATAATTTTTATTTTTTTAATAAAGATTTTATTTATTATTTGCAGAGAGAGAGGAAGGGAGAGAGGCAGAGAGGGAGAGAGACATCAATGTATGGTTGCCTTTCACCTGCCTCCAGCTACAGACCTGGCTGGAGACCTGGCTTGCAACCTGGTTGGTTATGTGCCCTGGCTGGGAATCGAATTGTTTTGAAACAATTTAAAACTGACATAAAAATTGCAAAAATAACACAAAAAAGTCCTGTATTCATCTCAAATTTCCAAATAAAACATTTACCACATTTACTTTCTCATTCTTTATCTTTCTGTCAGGTACATTTACTCCCACATGTGTGCTTTCTAAAAATAAGAATCTTCTCTTATGTAATCATAGTACAATTATCAAAATCAGAATATTAACATTGATACAATGCTATTATTTAGTCCACAGCTTTTGCCAGCTGTCTCACTAATGTCTTTAATTGCAAAGAAAAAATTTCTTTCTGGCCCAGTAATCAATCCAGGTTGCATTTTGTTGTCATATTGCTTTAGACTACTTTAATCTAGGAAGATGCTCAATATGTCTTTATCTTCCACGTTATTGCCATTTTTTAAGACCACTTTGTAGAGCATCCCTTATTTGGATTTATCCAATGTTTCCTCATACTTTAGGTTATAAAATTTCAACAGGAACACTACATAAGTTATGTGGTATCCTCAGTGCATCATATCAGGAGGCACTAAGTTTCGATTTGTCTTATTACTAGCGATATTAACTTTGATCACTTGGTTAAAGTGGTAGTTTCGGGCAGGTTTCCCTGCACAGTTACCATTGGGTTGGCCAAAAAAGTCCATATGGCTTTTTCCATAAAATAAAATACACATTCTTCATTTTCAACAATAACTCTGTTGACTTGGATATTTTGAGTATGCCAACCATCTCCCACATGGTATCATGTTGATTATGCTCAATTAATGTCTTGATTTGATAGCTTTCAACTTCAACTGATCTACCCAACCATGGAGCATCATCCAACAGGAAATCTCCAGCATGAAACTTTGCAAACTGCTTTTGCCACATTTGATCAGTCATGGCACCTTCTCCATACACTGCACGATTTCTTTTTTCTTTTCCAGTGTGTTTTTACCTTTCTTGAAATAACAAAGCATAATATGCCAAAAATGTGTATTTTCTCCCATTTTCAATATTAAAATGTCTACACAGAAATTCACCAATTTTGATGTTTCTTTTTTCCAAAGATTTTATTTATTTATTTATTTATTTATTTATTTATTTATAGAGAGAGGGGAAGGGAGAGAGGCAGAGAGGGAGAGAGACATCAACGTATGGTTGCCTTTTACCTGCCTCCAGCTACAGACCTGGCTGGAGACCTGGCTTGCAACCTGGTTATATTCCCTAACTGGGAATCAAACAAGTGACCTTTGGGTTTGCAGGTTGGTGCCTTATCCACTGTGCTACCAGCCAGGGTGATGCTTCTTTTTTAATGCACACTGATATGACAGCTGTCATAATACAATCTAACAAAATTGTTTAAAATAAAGTTAGACAACTAAACGCTACTAGAGCCACCTTATAAATAAAAACAAATGAATTTTCTGGCCAACCCAATATTTTACACTTGGAAACTAAATTAAGACTCTGTGGGAGGTGCTTTGAGGTGATATAAACATCATGTTTTCATCAAAATTTCACCTGCTAGTTTTAGCATCCATAGATGATCCTTGCCTGAAATAATAACATGGTCATTGCAAAATGGTGATTTTTCTAGTTCTGTCATTCATTCTGTAATTTATTAGTTTGTCTTCCATCATACAAAAGAACTTTTCTTTCTCCTCCATTTACCTACCTGCTCATTTCAGTGTGGATTCATAGATTCCTGTTCTATTCAATGGGCTATAGTACACTACTATTATAATTTATTTGGATGCTAAAATTGTCACAGATTAGCCACTAGGACCCCCTTCAAGCAGGCTTCTGTGTCCTTTTGACATGCCCCCGTCCTTCTTTTGAGTATTTACCTTATTTGAGATTATTAATTTAATAGGCACACCACCACCTGGATAAAACCAGGTGGTCAGGATTAGGAGATTAGTGAGAAACAAGAGGAGAAATAGAGACTGTGTGGGCAACCAGTAGTGTCCATCACACCTAGCTCCCCACCAGCCAGAAAGAGCTCATGGCTTGAATCCAGGCAGACAGCCTTGCTTTGTTCTAACAAAACAACTTTGTGCCTACATTCCAAAACAGCCCAGAGGCCATGTAATTCCATCCATGCCACTCCTCATCCTAATCCTGACCACCACCCAAAACAAGTCCTCCCAGGGCCAGGTCTTCACATGTTGCACAACTCCAGAGGGTGCCATTGTAGATTATGAATGATGTACTAGAGCAGGGGCTCGTAGACTTTTTCTATAAGGGACCACATAGTAAATATTTTCAGCTCTGTGGGCCATTTGGCCTTTGTTGCAGCTATTTAACTCTGTCACTTTAGTGTGGAAGTAGCCATAGACCATAGTTAAATGAATCAGCATAACTATGATCCAATAAAACTTAACTTATGGATACTAACATTGAATTTCATATCAGTTTTATGTCTTCTGAAATAGTATTCTTATTTTCAATGTTAAAAAACCATTTGAAGTCCCTGGCTGGTGGCTTAATGGAATGACACCAGCCTGCGAACTGGTTTGATTCCCAGTCAGGGCACATAACCAGGTTGCAAGCCAGGTCTCCAACCAGGTCCCCAGCTGGAGGCAGGTGAAAGGCATCCATATGTTGATGTTTCTCTCCCTTTCTTTCCCTTTTTTCCTCCCTTTCTGCCCTTTCTCTGGAGATAATGAATAAAATCTTAAAAAGAAAAAAAGAAAACTTTGAAGAAATAACATAAGATTTTTTTTTGAAACTTAAAAACTATTCTTAGCTCATAGACTTTATAGAAAAAAAGGGAACTGACTGAATATGGCCAGTTTCCCACCTCCTACCCTGCTCAGCCTGATCTGTCATTGTGGTCCTACGTTGCCTCCAGGTCTCTTCTCCCTTTTCCCTGGTCTCCAATCTGCCATCCTGCTCTGGGCTTTTTCTCCACCTTCTACCCTCTTCTTGCCCAGTGTTTCATCTGTGCTCAAGGACCTCTATTCAACAAAAAACATCTTTTGGTCTTTCCACCTTTAATCTAGTGCCTTCCTTGCCTTAACTGCAAATGAATGCATGACCTAAGGAACATTCACTGGGAGCAGTGAGCACCTGTGCAACAGGGAATTAAATAGCTGGAGGCCAGCAGGAAGACCTCAGATTTTGAATGTTGTACAATATGCATGTGTCACAAAATTTTAAAATAAAATGTAACTTTAAAGATTGACCTGAAATGCAAATATGGTCATTCTTTCCCGTGCTCAAAACACTTCAGTGGCCCATCTGCCAGCAAGTTAAAATTCAAATTCATCTAGATGCCACACAAGGCCCCTACATACTTCTTTATCCTCCTCTTCACCATTTGCCACCTCAAACCCTCTGTCCAGAGATGTACTGAGAAATGAATGCCTTCCTCCTTTGCTGCCAGTTTGCCCATAATGCCATTTTGTACCAGGCGCCTGTTTGGTATAACTGCAGTTTCCACATCCTAGAATGCAAAGCTTCTCCCTCCCCTCTTCTTCCCAGTGAAGTCTTCTCTCTTTAAGGTGCAGTTACAGCAACCACTCCAGACTCCTGTGAGAATAGCAGATGACCTTCTCTGTGCCACCACTGTAGAGTGGTGATTAGGAATACAGGCTCTGATGCCAGAATCTGTGGCTTTCAATCCTGGATTTGTCACTTGCCAGCTAAAGACCTTGGGCATATTACTTAACCTCCGTGCTTCATTTTCCTCGTTTGTAAATTGAAGATTAAAATAGTTCTTATTTTAGAAGAGTATTTGTTCACCAGATATGTACTATTTTATATCAGAATAGACAAAAAACTCTTACCCTGGTAGAACTTAGATTAGAATTTAGAGCAGGGGTTGGCAAATCATAACCCCTTGGCCAAATTTAACACCTGTTTTTTAAATCAAGGTAGTTTAGTCCTGCCTGGTGGCACAGTGGATGAGGTGCCGGCGTGCCCGCCCAAAGGTCACTGGTTCAATTCCCCAGCCAGGGCGCATAACCAGGTTGCAAGCCAGGTCTCCAGCCAGGTCCATAGCTGGAGGCAGGTGAAAGGCAACCATACATTGATGCTTCTCTCCTTTTCTTCATCTCTCTTTTGCCCTTCTCTCTAAAAATAATGAATAAAGTCTTTAAAAATAAATCAATCAATCACGTTGGGGGTTTTTTGGTTTGTTTTTTTGTTTTTTTAGAAAGTGGAAAGGAGTGAGAAAAATGGTGAGAAACATTGATGTGAGAGAGAAACATCAATGTATTGCCTCTCACATGCCCCCAACTGAAGACCTGGCCTGCAACCCAGGCATGTGCCCTGACCAGGAATCAAACCAACAACCTTTTGGTCTGCAGACTGGTGCTCATCCACTGAGCCACACCAGCGAGGGCAATAAATAAAGTTTTATTGGAAACCAACCATAGTCATTTGTTTATACATTGTCTATTGCCACGTATATGTTACAATGGTAGAGTTGAGTGATTCCACATAGACCACGGGGCCTGCAAATCAAAAATATTTATCTTTAAGAATAAGTTTGGGAAAAAACGAAGAAGAAAGTCTTTGCTAGTCCCTGCTCTGATGAGATTAAATTCGTACATGTAAAATATTTAAAATTTAAAAACATTGTCTGTCACTTGATAAGCAAACACTCAATAGATGCTAGCTTTGTAAAATTATTGCATATCCCTATGATAACACTTAGCACAGGTATTTAATAACATTTTGTTGAATAAGTGAATAAACAAATAGATAAAAAGGAACCAGAAGTTGGGGTCATGGGAGCCATTAGAGGAAGAGTTTCAAGAAGGTGGAAGTGGTCAACTACGTTAAGTGACAAATCAATACTGAAGAAAGACTACCAGATTTGGCAATCAGATGAAATGACCTAACCAAGGGAGCAGCTTGTACATGGTGGTGAAGACAAAAGCTGGTGGCTTTGGAAGGGAGTGGGAATGAGGAAGAAGAGATAGGAAAGGCCAGATTATACATCTATGTGCAGTAAGCATCAAGATTAAAAATGAATACAAAATAATATTGAATGTAAACTATAAGTTAAAAAATAAAAATAAAAACATTTGCTCTATGACCTGAATTTTAAAAATCTGCTAGCCATAAACATCAGGTTTATTAAAATATGAAGTATCTGATGAGTTTTCCACTTATCTTTGAGCTGTTTGATTTTGGGTGAAACATCAATGATTAAAATTCAAGTCTAGAACTAGCAGGCAAACTTCATGCAGAACCTTCAAGTCCAGAACCATAAAAAAACCTTATGATGGTGAAGCAGATAATGATAATGTTTCTTTTGAGATCTTAATCACTGTGTGATCTAAGATGAGAATTTCCATACAAACATTGGTGTAAATATGCCTATAGAATACGTATTGTGATCACAAATCAAAAACTATACCTATTTTTATTTTTTCCATAAATATTTACTAAGTCATTTGAATACACTATGCATTCTGTTTGATATAAATATGTGTGCATGGAACTTAGTTAATTTGATTATTGCATTCCCCATCCCCTGCAGGAATTTATGATTTAGTTGGTGAAGAAAGGTGGATGGGTGAAGAGGTCCAATATTTGTTATAGATGCTAAGGTAGAAGTTTAGATGGGTTACAACAGGGGCACAAAAGAATACAATAATTTACATGAAACTATTTTCCCATATTTCAACTATTTGCCAATTATGTTTACATCTATACATTTGTACATTAAGACTAAAGAGATAATATCAACTCATATTTGGTTTTTGGAGAACATGAATGAGACATTCAGGACTGATCACATGCATATTATTACTGAGGTTTTTTAAAAAGGCTACAAAGGGGTACTTTAGTGTGATCTTATTTTATTAAAGTAATAAGCTATGTAATTTTTATTAAATATATACTATGCATTGAAAAGGCTATAAAGATACACATTTAAAATATTAACAGGGGCCCTGGCTGGTGTGGTTTAGTGGCTTGAGCGCTGGCCTACAAACCAAAGGGTTGCCAGTTCGATTCCCAGTCAGAACACATGCCTGGGCTGTGAGGCAGATCCCTAGGTGGTAATGGGCAAGAGGCGACTACACATTGATATTTCTATCCTCTCTTTCTCCCTTTTCCCCCCCTCTCTAAAAATAAATAAATATAATACTTTTAAATTTTGTTAAAAAAATAAAATAAAATATTAATGGAATATATCTGGGTGGTGGAATTTCTGGGAGATTATTTTTTTCACTGCACTTTTTTACATTTTAAACATTTGTACAATAAACAGGACTTATTTTCTTTTTAAGATTTTATTATTTTTAAAGAGGGGAGCGAAAGGAAGAGAGACAGAGAGGGAGAGAGACATTAATGTATGGTTGCCTTTCACCTGCCTCCAGCTATGGCACTGTACCACCAGCCAGGGCTTGGACTTATTTTTATAATCACAAATAACAATGTAACAAAACAATTGAGTTTCAACCACAACATGTTACAAGCATACATGTTTGCTTGTAAGCATAGAGACCAGAGGTTTTTATGCTTTTGCAGATTCCAGTGTTTAGTTGTGACATGAATAGCAACAAAAATTTCTTAGCCTACAAATGTCAGCAGATGACACCACAAAGAGATGTGTCTAGAAGTTGGTCCTATTGGTCCTCTTCTGCAAGGTAGCATATCAATCAGGCATCTGCTGTTGAAACACTGGAATTTACTAAAAGCAGGGAGTGCTATTCACATAACAAATGAATATGATGTAAATAGCTTAGTTTGGACATAAGTAACAGGACACTGGTAAAGAGTGGCTTAAATAATAAATGTTTATTATTTCACATAACATGAAGTTCAGAGGTAGGTGGATTCCAATTCTGGTTAACTCAGTAACTCAGCAAATTTAGAAATCTGGGTCAGCTTTCCTTTGACTTGCTTGGTCCTCCTCTCTTGGTAGAGCTGAACGTTACTGCCTCACATAAGAACATTTAAAGGCAGGATGTGAGAGTCTCCCTCTCACTCCATCTTTTATTTTTCAGGGATTCAAATCTCTCCCAGAATTTCCCTAGCAGACATCTTTCTGAATTTTATTGGCTATACTGTGACAGTTCAGTATAAGGAAAAATGGGAGAAAACTACACTCAGTAGAAATTAAAAGCCATAGACACTCCTAAACCAAGAACTGAGGAAAGGAACTACCACTGTTGCCCTACATCGGTAGTGTCCAATAGAATTTAATGTGAGTGGTAGTTCAAGACTATATACATATCCCTGAGTAATCTTTTTATTAAGCTAAAAGACGTCATTTTCTCCTTCATGAATGAGCTACAATATTGATAAGCAACATTGCTTCCCACCAGCATACTTAGAAGTGCCAAGTGGTGTTCCCCAAGGGCCAAGGATCCATCTGGTATTATTCCAACAAAGGCACCTTAGTTATGAAATTTGAACTTTGAGTCCCTGAGTTATGGCTCTGGGTCTTTCTTGATTTGTGTGGTCTTAATTGAGTCACTTGGCTTATCTGGGCCCTAATTTCCTCATCTTAAAATAGGCCGTTCTTTAATGTCCTTTGAACTCTAGTACTTCATGACTTTATATTACTATTCAGCTGGGGGACCTTCCCAGCCCTTATCTGACACTAGCAAGCTGGGGCAGCAAAACATGAAAAGTCATTCAGAAAGGTATTTTCTCTGATGCCATGAGGCAAAATGCACTTTTAGAGGAAAAGGAAGAAGGGAGTCATGGCGGCTTGTTATTTATTTCCCGAGTAAATAAATAGGGCACTCACTGTGCGCCACAGTGATTGTAGATTGAATTAAAAATAAATAAGATGTTGTCACTGCTCTCAGTGAGCTCACAATCTGGTGGGAAGAGACTATAGAGAAGCAGATACACAATTGTGAAAGGTGTGGAAAGAATTCACTTGCCCGTTCCAGCATTGTGGGAAATTGCTTGGCTTATAGAGCATCTCATTCCACATTTTATCCATTCTTTGTCTCTTCATTGCTTTTCTATTCCGTTCTTCAATCCTTTGTTCAATGCATTTGCCTAGCTGTCTATATAGTCTGGAACCTGGTAAGAAGGCCACAGGGAAATTTGTAGAAAACTAAAGGTTTCTATTTCAGATTCTTCTATCACCTCGAACTCTACCACTTCCATAACCACCTTCATTGCCTCTACTACATTCATGACCACTTCTCAACACCTCCATCCTCACAACCATCATCACTATCACCACCATCATCACTACCATAAGCATCACCTTTGTCATCAACAAAATAGTATACAACTGAAGCTTGCTTTAATGAATCCCAAAACTATGTATAAAATCTGAGCTGATATAATGAATAAATTAAGAAATGATTATTTGCTTTTCCAAATTACTCAATATACAGCAGCCTTAGATAAAGTTTCCCTTGTGTTTGTTTGTTTTTTTAAATATGTGCTTTGGTTTACAAACATTTTAATTACCCAGATCTCTTTAGGAATATACCTATTTTAAGAACAGGGCATATAACAGAAAGAATTTTCATACTGAGAAAGAAGGGCAAGCAAAATAGGATGCTCATAAAATCACTTTATTGAATTAATTTTGAAGAGTTTCATAGCATGCACAAATCTACTAAACATTAAGAAGATTCAGTTACTTGGTCATAAATAAATAATTGTAAAGGTAGAATTTGATCAATGGTACTACTATATCTAAATGCTATGCCTATATATAATTATATGAAACTTTTATATAAATGAGTTATATAAAACATACATGTTTATGTGCTTATAGTATATTTCATTAAGTATTTATTATACATTTGTATACAGAAATACATAATACTTATAAAATATATGTGATCGATGTATATTATAGCCTTCTCTAACTGTGAACTGTTGGTTAGAGACTAATAGGTTGTAAATGGTCACAAATTCTACTCATCCTTTTATGTACATTCCTTGCCAGGTGACTTTGCCTTTCTTCTCATCAAGAAGGAGAGCCTATTTCACTGCTCCTTGACTCTTGACCCTGGGTTGGCCATGTGATTACTTTGGCTAATGGGATATTAACAAATGTGATGGAAAGCAGAGGCATGCACTTTGGGTTTTGCCTTCTCTTGCTGATCTGGGAACCCTGCCACCACCATCACGTGACCTAATCTGGGCTGGCCTGCCGAAGGGTAACAGATCATATGGCACAGATGAGCTAGCACAACTCAGGACCTGCTAGACCAATTAGCCTGCCAATCACCAGATATATAAGAGACCATCCTAGATCATCCTGCCCCAGCTGAGTTGGTAGAGGCCAGAAGAGCCGCAAGTCGACCAGAGACTCAAGAGAAATAATAAAATGTTTATTGTTTTAAGCCACAAAATTTTGCAATAGTTTGTTACACAAACTGATAACTGATAGTGAGACCACACATAATGAGTTTTGTTCTCCTCTTTTCTCTTTATTCATTCCAAAAAGCTTGGGTAAAACAATTGGTTTATTGGAGCCACAGTTGCCACAAACCTGTCTTTCATTTTTTTCTCATTCTAAAAGCTTTGATTCTCTTTCATCATTAGGCTTCCTTTCTCAGTTATGGTCTTTACAAAAGAAAGGGGTTGGAGAATAAAGCCAATAAGAATGAAGTATGATGGTAAAAGTGAGAAGGGAGCTAAAAATGTGAATTAAGGTGGTGATAGTGGGAGGCTGAGGTGAAAAAGAGCCATCTGTATAGCTCATACTGTGTTGACTGTCTTCCTGGGAGAAGTTTGTTCTATTAAATCAAAACCTTTATTAACTCCCTGGCACTGAGCCCAGGTGCCCCAATCTTAAGTGGCAAACATACATTTCTACAATTCCCCTTCTATTTCATTCCTTAGCTCCTCTCAACCTTTTTTACTATCAACCATATGGAGCTCTATTTCCGTCATTACAATTACTTGGGCTGTACTGACAGAAGCCCAACTGGATCTTTAGGCTTCAGGTGAGATGGAATCCAAGTGCTCAAATGATATCCTCAGGGCACTGTCTCTCCTGTCTCCTGTCTTTCCATCTCTGCTTCCCTCTGTTTTGGCCTCCCTAGATCCTTTGACCCCTGACCTGTTTTGTGAGTCCCAGAGTGAAATGGCGGCAACTGTCTATTATGTCTTCATCTCGAGTGACCAAGCCCTTCTCCCTCTCCCCACCGGTTACTCTGTTATGTTGAAGGCACTAAGATCCATCCAATTTCCCAAGTCAAAAACCTGGAAGTCATCCCAGACCTCTCCATTAGTCTCCATATCTAATAGATTAAAAAGCCAAGTTATTTCTATTCCATCTGTGTATTTGGAATTGGTTATCTTTCTCCATGGCCAATGCCACTCTGTCATGCAGTATTATTCCTGTCATAAAAAGAAAAAACAATTTTTCTAACCAGTCTTTGCTTTGCTTCCTACAAATCATTCTCCATGCTTGGAACAATCTATTAAAAAGGTAAATCTGAATCTAGTAGTTGCTGCTTAAAAATCTTTGCTGATACAAAAGTCTGGCCTGAAAGGATCAGCCGAGCAAACTGTTCTGATTATATTGATATTGGCTTGATACTTTTAGGACAGACCTCGTACAACTTGTATGTAGGAGCAGATCCACAAATTTAATCTTATTTGGTGATTTTTCCCACTTGATCACTTGAACTCCCAGATATCCTAGTGGCAGAACCCTAGTTATCTTAGGTTGAGTTCCCTAGAAACAGAGCCAAAGATGAGAATAAGTGTTAGTTGTTATTTTAGGGGCCTCATTGTTCCTGTCCCTGGGTTGGGGCTAAGCCCACTTTAATCCATCCAGCCTGCCTGCCCTAGCTAAATATAATACAGAATCTTGGGGAGGGAGAGTGGAGATTGGCGTTTTTAATTCCTAAGAAGCTCCTAGGGCAAATTGTTGTACCCAGTAACAAGCTCTACCTACTTGGGCCTTGGGAGGTTTTGATCTAGTCACAAAAGATTCTTTTCTGCCAGAAGTCAAAAACTCAAATGCCTATGGGAGCCTGAAGGCTGACAGGACAGCCACCACTCAGCAACAATTGTTACCAAACAGGAGCTTGGCGCTCAGAGTAACCACCTTTGTGAAGTTTTTTCAGAAATACAAAATCTTGATTTTTACGTGAAATATTCAGATTTTAAACCGTTAAGGGGATTTTAAAAAGAAAGAAAGAAAAAGCCAGCAAAGCAAAACTCGTCTGGGGGGCCTTATCTGTCCCAGGGGCTGTCAGTCTGTGAAGTTGGTTTTATACCTAATCCCGTAACAATGAATGCCCACTTGCCCTGCATTTGCATAACTGTGGGGGGTCACTGCAAGGAGCTGGGACTGGACAAAGATCAGCATAAACTGGCCACGAAAAGGTCCATGATTTCTAGATTGTCTAATCTCCTTTAGGGTGGCCTGTGTGGCCTCCCTGACCTGGCTCCTACCCTCTTCCATGGCCTTTCTATTACCTCCCTTTCCCCATACTGTTTCCCACCTCCTGCCTTTTTGTTTACTGGGCTGTCTCAGAGGACCCTCCGCTTCCACTGTCAATCAGCACTCTCACCTTCCTTCAAGATTCGGCTCAAACACCCCTTCCTCTTCTGCTTACCCCATGTTTTAAAGCAGTCATCCCATTGCCCTAACGCAGCGATTTTCAACCCATGTGTCACAAGAATTTTTAAAACATGCAATATCTTACTATTTAGTTAGGCGCACTGACCTCTTTTCTTTTAGACTGTCAAATGTGAAAAGTGACACCAGTCAACACAATTGCCATCCAGTGTGAATGAATCAAAATTATACTTTTTGCTGTTGTTAGATCAGCAAAATATATATGCTTTTTTAGTATGGTGCAGAATTTTAGTAATTAGTTTGTGTGTGCCATGAGATGAAAAACGTTGAAAATTGCTGCCCTAAAGTTTTCTTTACAGGCCTGTCCACCACCTGACAGAACCCACAGAAACCTCATAGAGTACCTGGTACTTTAAATGTAGATTAAAGGAATGGGCATTTAGTTAAAATAATAATAATGAGCCCAAATGCCTTTCACAAGCCAGAAATCCATTTGTGAAGAACTGCTCATTTTCTTTTGAGAAACTAGGTTGAATCTTGGTGCTTAAGAGATGGGGGGAAAAGTCTGTATACTTTCATTTTTAAAACGCCCACAAATTAGTGAATACGTTTGTAAATAACAAGTTTTAAGATTTTTCTCAGCTTTGGACATAGTTGAGGCTTCTAAGAAGAGTTCTAGGACTAGAAAATGACTAAACTAGCCACGCTAGCTTTTGCCCCCAACCTCGAACGTCCCTGAGGCTCTTAGAGTTGGGGGTATTTGCTGCCTCCAAGGGGAAAGGGAACCAGCTCCTCTAAATGAAACTGCACTTGCACAGAGGCTGCGGCCCACGGCAGGGGACCCGGAGCGGAACCGGACAGCCGGCAACCACAGGCGAAAGACCCTTTGCATAACCTGCTCTTTTAAATTGACTGAGGCTTTTCGAGTTATACACTGAAACCCCAGTGGCAAACCCTAAACGGTTACGTTTTCTCGACAAGGTTTCCCAGCCTGTCAATCATTTCCTGCTTTCTCTCCCTCCCCAGCGCGTGCACACACACAAGCTTGGGTGGACCGCTGCCTTGACACTGAGCCTCTATCCTACCTGAGGTGGAGTATCTCAGGAAGCCGCGAGATTGGCATTTCATTCATAATATATGATCTCAAGGGAGAAGGGAGGCAGGGACAAGAGCCTTTCATCTATGCTATTTAAAATCCCATCATCCCAGCTGAAAGAGAGAATGACCTGGGAGTGAACTGCACCGGGATGAAGTATTGCACGATAACGGTACGAATGAGCGCGTCAGCGGCCCGCCCGCCGGCTATTTATACCCGGCAGATTATGCAATCTGGCTCCAGCCATTCATGCCCGGACTGGAACGACGCGCGCCGGGTGGGGGAGGGCACCATTCCCGGGCATCGGGTCAGTTTCTAAGTTTGCATCATCCCCTTCATTACGAGAGAGCTTGGGTTTCCACTCGTGCCAGCGGGTTTTGGGGGAGACAGCTGGGCTACAAACTCACTTAGCACACATTGGCACACGGGACTGCCTATTTAAACAATAATAAAGGCACCCGAGCGCCCAAGGCGCGGCCCGGCAGCTAGCAGGGCAGGGCTCCGGGCAGACCGGAAGGAACTGATAAACTGAGCGCTAATGATACCTTCTCCCTCCCCCGTCGGAAGTGTCCTCCTATCGCCGGTCATTGAGAAATACCAAAGGGGCAGAATGGGGGGTGAGGTGAGGACAGGCCCCCCCGCGCAGCTGCACGCGCCTCTAGTGCAGCGTCAGTGACGGGGAGGAGGGTCGTCTGAGGACCGAGTGGCATACACCTTAGGGCAGAGTCCTCTTTAAGTCACCCCTCTCCCCAAGCGAGCCCCTGGTTGGGGGTTGGGGGTAAGGGTGAGTGATTGGTCGGATCTCACCCTTCCACCTCACCCCGGGGAGATCTACACTTCCGGCCTTACTGGACCTCGAGGGTCTTGAAGTGGGAGGACGCCGATAGGGGACGAAGAGCAGGAGCGAGAGAGAGCAGATTGCCAAGAGGTATAAAATGTCCTCTCCTTCCCGCAGGGAGGAGGCGGGGGCCGCAAAACGCTTCTGAGTAAAACAAGACCTGCGAATCTACAGAGCATGCCCGTCCCGGGGCCACCGAGGGTCGCTCGGGTTCCGAGCTCCGGGTTTTTTCGGTGGCCGGGGGCGGGGGCGACGCAGGACGGGAGTGGGGGGAGGTGCTCCGCCCGGGAGTCGGAATTGAGGCTGGTGGTGGTAGTCGTGGGGTATTGCTGGGGGCTCGGATAGGTTTGCGTGAGGGTGTGAGTAGATCAACATTACTTTTGAAGTTGTACGATCTCACTCCGAGTCGACACCCTTGATTTGATTCTGTGCAGAGCTGCTTTGCTCCTTTTTGCAGGTTGTAAGGGGAAAGACTGGGGTGTAGATAGTAGCTCTTTCAGTAATGCCATTAAATTAAAGCCCTAAATCCATGGTAGCCCTGGTTCTGGTAACAATTTGATAACAGGGATATTCAGATCAATAAACATATAGGAGTTATTGGCCCAATGTGTCACTTATTCCATGGAGTGGCAGGAGTTGCAGCTAGCAATTGATGGGGAGGACTAGAGGTGACATTCAAGGAACTTCCATCAAAAGGCCCCTTTTGGGTAATGAACAAGGCCAAAGTAAAATGGAAGGTTTTCTTGAGAAGAATGTGAAGTAGAGGGAATTGAGAGGGGGGAGTATTTAGTAATCCAGTTACCTAGAGGAAAAAAAGGGTTGTCATTAATTTTCTATTTGCATTGTGCTTAACACAGTACAGCCATTTAATTTTCTCAACAATCCTGTTTGTGTTATCCAGACACTACAGACACTGAACCTGAGGCTCAAAGAACCTAAAAACCTGCTAGAGTCTGGATCAAGGTCAGGGCATCCATAGGACCTGGTGTATTCTGGACCTTGAATATTTTTCTTAGCTCCTCTGGCCACCTGGTCCAAGGGCAAGGGCCAGTCATTCACTGCTATTAACAGGGAGCTGGATGAAATAATAATGATGGTACCAGTTCTGCTTATCTACCTAAAGAAGTAAATAAATGCCATCTTGCCATTTGGGTGCTCAGAAACTGGATAGTAGAGCCAAAGAGGTGATATAATTATGATATGTGCAAATGTCTGTGTTCCTTGAAGTCCAGGAATGACTGAGTAGGGTCTCTTTCAGCACTTCTAGGAGAAAAGTAACAATGCCAAAGGTGAAAGCTTGGTAGACATCTTAGCACTATGGAGATTTAGAGATCCATGAGGTCTTGCTCTGTTCAGTGCTTTCTCATACACTCTCAATGGCCTCAAATACTGAGAAAGACAACCTTGCCCTTGTTATCTCTGCTTTATAAAGAAATTGAAAAATTGCTAAAAGCTTCACTCAGGGTCTCTAGGCTACTAGGAGAGAACAAATTGCTTCCATCTAGTTCCCTTCTCACCCCCATATACCAGCTCTCAGCATCAAAGGTGGGTCAAGACCAATGCATAGCCACAAAGTTCACGGTTGTGATCAGCAAGAAGCTAGGGTAAACCACTAGTTTCTCCTTGACTCAAGGTGAAACTCCTACTCTTTGGAGCACTTGAGGCTCTCCAAGTGTGTGTGTGTACATCCTTTAGATATTTGAGGTGTGATTAATCTATTTTAATTTGTTCAATGATTGCTATTTAGTTAAAATATCTGTGCAGTTTCTTAGCACATTCAGGAGGATGTTAAAGTCTGTGTTTGGAGAGCAGGAAGGGGCAGGGACTGTCTCTTGCTCCCCTAGCAAGACTCCAGAGGGAACTACACAACAATTACATAATTTGTGGGACCCACTGCAAAGTAAAAATGTGGAGCCTCTTGTTTGTTCAAATGGAAAGCATTTCAAGACTGCAACAGCAGAATATCAAAACATGCAAAGATCTCTGTGCAACTGTGCATGCCCAGGAAGTGAGCCCTGACCATTGCCCAAATAGTGTTTAGAGACCGAGGTCCCAGTTCAAGGCAGGACAAATAATTTAAAGACAACGTGTAGGGAGAGGGGGCACTCGAGGAGCTCTCCCTCTCTCCACTTCACTGAGCCAAAGTTCACTGGGCTGGCAACCTCTACCCCAGTAACTATGGCCTTCAAGGGCCGGGGACAGGGCCATCCTCCACCTACATGAGAGAGATTTACTCAATAATTTTTTAAAATATATTTGGGTTTACCTTTTAACCTGAGAAAGCCCATCTTTTCTACTGAAATGCAAACGCTTCTGGGCTGTGTTGGACTTACCCTTTTATTCTTTTTACGTACAAATAACGATTCCTTAAAAGTGCCAGTCCCCCCGCCAAGACACAAAAAATAAGGATCGTAAGATTCACGTGGAACTGAAAAGCTCCTACCATTCAAAACCTTGGCAAAGGCACCTGTGCCGCCCTCACCCTCCCACCCCATGGTGTGGGGGCAGTTGGTACGCAGAGCCTGAGTCCCCCTCCGGCCCTAACCGGAGCTCCCCGTCTCCACCCTTCCTCCTCCAACCCCCCGATTTTTAATCCAGGGGTTTGGTAGGAGGGAGGGAATTAAACGGGAGCCAGATGTGTGCAAGTCCCGCCGCTCCCGCCTCCTTCCTTCTCTCGGGCATCTTAAAACCCGGAGCTCTGAAATGGAAGGATCCGGAGCCACACAGACAAGGCGCAAACAACTCCGCTCCGTGGCTCCCCGGGGAGTGGAAGCCGGGTGGGAGGGCGATAGGAAGCCGGGCATGCTCAGTAGACGCGACAAAGTTATTATTTTTTTTCTCCTCTCCTCTCCCCTCTCTTTTTTTTCTCGGTCGCAAGTAGGAAGCTTTTTGCACTCCACCACCTCTGGCCGCTGGGAAGACGTCATCGCTTCCGCCCTACTTCCTCCTCCTGTTGGCGGCGGTGAGAATCCAATATGGAGTAAATCGGTAGAGTCGAGAGATGGGGCTCGGACGGGGCGCCCTGCACCGCCTCCCAGGCGCACTTCCCCCGGCCTCTGACCGCTCCCCGGAACCGTGATTGGCTCGGCCCCAGGGGGCGACCCCGGACCCAGCCCCAACCGGCGGCCGGCCCTCTTCTCTTAGCAGTCCCCGCCGCTCCACGGCGCGTTTGTTTTTCTCCCCGTCTCCCTCACCGCCGTCCCCTGCCCAAATCTCTCCCTCTCCGCCCGCTCGCGAGCTCCTGGAGCCCCTGCCTGCCTCGCCCCTCGGCGCTGCGGCGCTCCTTAATCCCTGCAGCTTGCGTTTGCACCCCTTCCCCCAAACCACCCCGCGCCTCGGCAGTCCAGCTTCCCCTTCTGCCTTGTGCGGCGCCCCCTTCATCTCTAGCTGTCCCCCCTCCCCAACCAAATCAGGCGATCTCCGGAGATGTGAAGGAGGGGGGTGAGCAGACAGGAAGATGAAGGGAGCAAAGCTGCCCGCCGCGGGACAGGCGTCTAGGTGAACAGGAAAATGACCGAAGAAACACACCCGGACGAGTAAGTTTGGCCGCGGGGTGGGACGCGTGTGCCCCGCGGGGGCAGCGTGGGGGTTTGGTTTGAGGACGCAGGCGGGGACGCTGGTTGGGTGAACTTCGCTTGGGGTGCAGCGACTCTCTGGCCTGCGGGGTTTGGGACGCGAAATTTTACCGCTTGTTGAAGCGAGGAGGGGGCAAAAACTGCTGCGGGCCGGCGGGGGTGCAACTGAGGTCGACGGGCTGGTGGCTGCTGCGGGGGCCAAGGGCGCACTAGTGACCTCGGGGAGGTCCCCGCTCCATCTCCGGAGAGTTGCAAACGTCCACCACCACCCCGAAATCCTCGGCGCCCTGAGCGGAAGACCTGACACCCTCGATTCTGTTTCTTGGGGTCGGTGGGTTTTTACATGATGACTTTGTGACTCTCCTGCCCCGCTGCTAGCCCTGCGGTCCTGTCGGGAGCCCTCTCGGGCCCAGGCTCCGCCATTTCGTTTTCTTGAATCGCTCTCATTTGCATACCACATTTTCATTCATAAAAAACACGGCTGAGCAAGGGGAGCACCAGGCGCGGGTTGTGCGGTGGTCTGCGTGCGCAGGGGGCCTCGCGCGGGCCGGCGTGCAGGAGCCGTCTCCGGGGTCCCGCGGCGCGTGCCAGTGTTTGTGCACGCGCTTGTGGGCCCAGGATGGGCGCCCCGCGGGGTCTGAGTAGCTCGGGGGGCGGGTCCGAGGCGTGCGCAGCGGGGGCGGAGATCGTGCGGGGCAGTGCGCTGCTGGCGTGTGTGTGCGTGTGTGTATGTGTGTGTGCACGCGTGCGCCCGTGTGTGTATAGGCGTGCGAGCCTGAGGGTAACAATGCTCGGGGTGCTCCGCCCTAAGGGCTCTCGGGCCAGACCTGCTGCCCACCGCGGGACCCGGGCGGTTCTACATCCCTGGGCTAAAATGTAGCTCCCTCCAGGTTCGTGGTCGCAGAATGGGGTTTGTTTGTTTTTTTTTTCCCCACCCCCGCCCGAGGCCGTTTTAATCTCCTCTCCGGTGCACTGGAAGCTAGGACGCTTGCCCTGGCGCCTGAGGTCGTCAGCCTCCGAACCGAATGGTCGCTGCCCCACGGCCACCACTTCTCAGTGGCTGTGCTCGCCACCAGCCACTTTTTTTTTTTGTGAATAAGACACTCTCCTTTATTGTCACATGATAGCCTTCCCCTCCTCCCCTGCACATTCATAAATCCGGAGCCTGCCTCGGCTCTTTTCATTCAGAGCTGCCTGCCATTAGCCAAGGTAGCAGTGGTGCTTGCTTGGGCGCAAGGACCCTGTCTGCAGCCGCTGGGATTAGCCCTGGAGGGAGGCCGCAGGAAAGTCTGCAGGGGTGTGGGGCCTGCGGGTAGACAGCTCCCGAGTAGGTTTTTTTTTTTTTTTTTTTTTTTTGCCTCCGTGAGCATTGAGACTCGGTGCAGAGAGGGGAAGTGACTCAGGGATTGGGCGACCGATAGGGCTTCTCTTGCAGCAGGTGACAGAATGCTGTGCTTTAAGAATCTGCTCACTTCTTTTTTTAATGCCCCTTTATTCGTTGGCGTCCACTGTTGCCAGGCTGGGCCGGAGAGGGGGTTGGGAGGGCTGGTCTTTGGGAAAGGGAATTTCCTTCCTGTAGGTCCCCAGGGAGCTTTGATTTCAGTAACCCCCTAGTCTGCCGGACACCGGTAGCTGGAGAGAATCCCTTTTGGTGTGCATGTTGCAGCTGTCCCACCCATCTGCTGGCCCTTCTATTTTATACATTTTTCGTAGCCTTCGTAGAGTATTTTGAAATGGGAAACTGAAAAAAAGAACTTGTGTTTCTAGGGCTGAAATACGGAGGTGGTATATACTGCTGGGCCTTGCCCCCTTTAGGACTTGATTAGTAAGAGGTATTTCTATGGGTCCTCCTTTGTCCCTGGACACACACAGATAATAACAGGGAGAGACACTTGCCTTGCTCTGGGCTTCAGAATCCCGAAGATTGGTTCCACCGCCCATTGTTGAGTTCCTGAGCTCCATCCCTTGTGAATACTGGCCTGGCCTCTCTTTTCATGGCGGTATGTTATCTGGTATCCAAAGCAAAAGGACTTCCCGTGGGATCACCAGCAAGAAATAAATATCTATTTCAGGCTTTCAGAGTAGTTCAGCATGGAACTGGCTCCCCCCACTGCTGTCAGAAGCCCATTTGAGACAATGGATATTTGAGGACACCTTCTGGTTTCAGTTAGAGAATCAGAAGGCTGTGGCGCCTTAGCCCACTGCAGAAACAGCCTTCTCAGGATTGCTTTTAATATAGTGACCTTGGCAAGAGACATGAAATGCCTGGTAAGAAAGTGGGCTGCATGGGCTGTAAACTGGCATTTGTGGACACTGTCCACTTATTGTTCAAAGTTCTTGTTTAATGACCCATCTGAAAAAATTTTTTTAAATGGTGCCAGGAAGGTTTCTTTCTGAGTTAACAGAGCTTGCGTTAATTGCTTTCATTTTTTCCCCCCACTGTCTGGAAGCTCAGAGACAAAATTATTGCTTAATTAGGGTAGCCATATTAGCCTAGGTTTCTTGCTAAATTTATTTATTTCTGTTTATGAATTTTGATCTTCTATTTTCTCGACTAATGAGTTCAGGTTTGAGGCCCCTCATATACCTTTTGGAAATAGGCAAAGTGTCCAGTACTTAGAAAGCGTAACGGTGCTATTAAATGGAGATCTAGGGGAGTTACATTTCGTATCAGAATAAAGTACTTCAGAATCTTACAACTTGTAAAATTATGCTTAATTTTAAAGAGTAAGTTTTGGCTTCTAATAATTCTTTTTCAGGTCAATTTAAAACTAATAAATAAATAGTAATTCAGAAAAGTTTGTCTGCTCTTCACTGATGGTCCTGAAAAATAGCTGTTGTATAAAAAACACATTGTGTCTGATCCCACTGCAGTTAGAAAGGCATGTTAATGAACAGATGGATGTAGTTTGCTACGCAAGTGTATTTGCGCTTGTATTAGCTTTCGTATAAAAATTGCCAGTCAACAATGTGTTAAGATTTATAATTCTGCACATTTTTTCTTATAATTTAAAGAGTATCAACCAACCATTGAAAGTGGTCTTTGTATATAGGAATAGAACATTTTTAAAAAATCATACTGTGTTTTTAAAACTCTTGATCATGGCTATGAATGGTCTGGAAATTCGCAGGAAACAAATGAAGAAGCCCATCTCAGTGAGCTATAGCCACGCAAACATCAGGTCTTCATTCAGCTTTTTATTTTGCTCCTCTCGTGAATTCTTTTCTGCAACACATATCTCAATGAGAGAATGGATTTGTAGCTTTGCCTGCAGTCATATATCTAATGTTGAAAGGTTTCTCATTTAAAGAAGGGGGGAGATTAAGTATTTTTGTGGAACGATTTCAAAATTAGACATCAAAACTTTTATATCTAAATACTTGAGCTTACTGCCCAAAAGATGAGAATATTTGGTGAAACCACAATACCATCATCACACTTCACTAAATTAAGAATAATTCTCTAATTCCTTTAACACTGAATCTCAATTGTCTAAAAAAATGTCTTTTATAAATATCTTTTAGCCAGGATCCAGTCAAAGATCCTGTGTTAAATGCCACTTATGAAGCATATTTAAAAAGCTCAAGGCTTATCCACTTGCTCACTTTCTGATCTAAGGCAAGTTATTGATGTATCCCACTTAGGTTTTATCTGAGTGTGAATAAAATGGAAATAAATATTAGTGATTTAATGGAGTTGCAGTGAGAATTAAATGAGATAGTTTATGTAAAGCTTATAGCCCAGCACCAAGCATAAAACAAGTGTCCAGTGTGTCTCTTTAGGGAGCTATGAGGTAGGTTTTTTTTAAAGGTTAGCTTATTAATTTTCAAATAGCCCTGGGAAGGAGGTGGGCAGTTACTTGCCTAAGGCAGCACACATTTTTTTAGCACTTAGTTTAATCTTCTCAACAATCATATGAGATAGGTGGTATTAATATTACTCCCACTTAGTAGGTGGGGAAACTGAGGCACAGACCGTTACATAATCTGCCCAAGATCATATCCTTAGTAACTGAAAGAGCTGGAATTTGAGCACTCCAGCATCCTGGCTCAGGAAGAACTGTTTGTGACCCCTGTGTGGTACTGTCTGTCTCAAAAGGGGAAAGGGTGGCCAAACTTGGTCATTCTGACTTAAGAGCTCTCACTGTTTCTGCCATTAGGCTGTCCCTAATTCTGTATTGGTGACAATCTGTCATTGCCATACTTTCTTCCACTTTCCTTATCTTTCCTGAAAATGCAGTGAGGCATACACTGACTTAAAGTGACTTTAAATAAACTTAGGTTTGAGAATTCTGTGATGTACCTTAAGATAATAGGAGTGTGAATTCTCTACATTTATAGAAATAACAGTTGTGGAAATTAGACCTGATAAAACAAACATTGACCCATTTTCTTTGCCTTAGCCTCAAAAAGAGGATGTATTTCTGCTGTACACAAGTAAAATCCTTAAATATTAAAAACATGGAGTTGACTTTGCAGAATTGGAATCTTGGTTCATTTATCAGAGACTCTCGAAAGCGAAACAAAAAAAATTTGGCAAGCTTAAGCTTGTAAACCAGGATGTTGTCAGTGTAGTCATTGTCAGTCACTGCATCGAGTCATTGTATAAAGTTAAGTTTCTGCTACAAGGTCTTACGTGTTGTGAGGTGGTGGGCCTGGGCGAACCTCCACCTGCTGGGTTTGTTTCCCTGAAAGGGTGTTAGCAAATGCAACCTCCTTTCTAGCTATAGTTGGTCCCCTCTGCCTTCCAGTTCCTTTAACCAATAAAAAATATAAGAAGTGAATCACTACAAATACTAAAACTATTCCGCTTTAACCTGCTTACACATGCTCTTTGTTCTGAAATTCTCTTCTTTCTTTTTTCCCTTCAAAAGTAAAATTCTCATCCCCTCAAAGCAGCTTGGAGCCATTCCTTTTATGAGGTCCTCTTAGACGTTCCCCACCCCCATTTTCCAAGGCAAAATTGAGGACTCGCATTTTCCCCTCACACTGTATGGCAGCTAACCACAATTTAGATTTGGGCTTATACTCATCTCAAGACTGCCTCAGAACATGAGCTTTTTGGATTCAGGGTTACCTCTCAGTTGCCTAGTTTTCTAGTTGTTGGTCCAATACCATTGGGCACACTGTGATCGTTGATTAAAAATGCATGTAATTATTTTAAAATGCTGTTTCATCCCTGTCAATTAATGCAATAATTACAGTTGTATTTGGTTAACTAACAGTGTGTTCACATGAAGCCCTTGGAGTGGTTTGTGGAAGTTGGGTACAGAACTTTCTTGTGGTGAAATGTGACTGACAACTCAAAACCATTTTGATTCCAATCCCTGTTGTAGTGAGAACTGGAAATAGAAGTAATAGAATGGGGAAGTAGAGCACAAATAGGCCAAGGTCTGTGTTTCTGCCTTTGCAGGAGAATCTCTGCAGAAATCACAGTATTAACAATATGCAGTAGCTGCAGGGTTCTGATGGAGTCTTAGCACTTGAATTTGGAGACAGCTGTGCTGATGAACTCCAGTGTTGGCATAGTTCCTGTGTTACTGGACTGAACGAACACAAAGGCACAATCTAACAGCAAAATCCTCTCAAACTGAACAAGATGATAACAGAGGGAGGCAGAGCCGGAAGTTTTGGTGTGTGTGGTTGTTTGTTTTGGCTTATTTTCTCTTAAGTAAATTTGGCTGACTTTTTTTTTTTTTTTAAAGAGCCAGTCATTGATAAATTTGATGAGAATTTTTTTTTAGGCTTTAGTATTTATTTATTTATTTGAGAAAGAAGGAGAAAAACATCAACGTGTGAGAGAAAAAAACAGACTGGTTACCTCTCGCATACCCCCAGCCAGGGACCTGGCCCACAACCCAAGCATGTGCCCCGACTTTGGTTTACAGACTGGCGTTCAACCCACTGAGCCATACCAGCCAGGACGATGGCTATTCTTGTAAATATTTCTTTGTAATCAATATTTAAAGCTAGAACACTGATTAATTTTTTAGGCAGTTTCAAGGGCTATTAGTCACTGGAGCAGAAGGAATATTTTGCTAGGGTTGCCCTGGTAGGCCACAGCTTGACAAGTCCCATATGACAGAAATGAAGTCTGGCCAGGATCTTAGTAAAATCCTTGATAATAACTGGTATAAGTGTTAAGAACAACTGTTTTATACCTTATTTCTCAGGTAATCTTTGTCAACCGCGTGCTCACATGTGGCATATTGCACACATGATAGCAGATTGTGTTTTATATTATTTATGCTTCTATCAAAGGGTCATTGAATACGTATTTGAAAACAAAATTTCTGTTGACTTGCACTTAGAGTGGAAGAGGTGAAGTCAGGGATTTGAACTTGAGCATTTGGCCTTTGAGATTAGAGCCCTTGGAACAGTGTGGGCAGCCTCTGGAAGAATGGCTTTGGCTCCCCGGTATACTGAAATAATGTTTTTTTCAAATCTGGTTGTTTTCCCTCTTAGAAATAGTTATTCCCCGTGGTCCACTTAAAAATGCTTAAAATTGAATTAGCAGGTTAAGTTTTTAAATTGTCCAAGTTCATCTAGTAGTGACAGCTTAGTCTTTTCATCTTCATTGAATATTTCTCTTATTTCTGTTTCACCTTGCATTGTTTTGGCTCTGGCCTCCAGCATTGATTTCTCAGATAAGCACCGTTTATTTTGTATTTGCATCCCACTCAGAACTACAAGGAAGCTTGACTTATCTACCCTTCTAGGTCTGGGAATAATAGCTTATTAACCCTTTTAGGCTTGCTGAACCCATACATAGTAGGCTTTCTGCAGATGTTTACTGATTGGTTAAAGTCAGTAGTCATTAATTTAAAAATCACTCTACCTTATATAAAATTTTAAACAGTTCCTCCTATTGTACTTATATCCAAAAAAACTTAAAAGGTTGCTTTTCAAAATTACTGTGATGGGCTGGCTGGCTGCCAAGATGGTAGTAGAAGAAGCATGGGCTTTGGGGTGACACCAACCCCTGCTGTCTCCTGACTCAGGGACCTGGGGAATGTCCTGCACCATGAGTGCTAGGTTAATGTAATTGAAGTTCATTCTGCTTCCTACTTTGAAAGTGGTTAAAAAGTGGAACTGTAAAGCATTTTACACAGCACCTGATGATTTGGAAAATCAGGGGCACTCATCCACCTCTATCTGCTAGCTCTCACATCATGTAACAAGGTATCATTATTTTCAGAATTTACAAGGCAGAGGGTAGCCATTAACTACATTGGTTAGCCTCATAGTGACCTTTTTTCCTTCAGTTTTCCTGTGCTGTCCTGGTAAGGTCCTCTAGAACAGCAGCTTAGTTTTTGTGCTATAATAATCACGAGAGCCCGGCTTGACCCCTTTACTCGGTGATCCTAGTTGGCTATGCTTTTTGAGAGTTTTATCTTTTAGTAGCTTGTCTCCTTTCTTACTGTCAGTGTTCCTCTTATTTTTGTTGTTTTTTTTTTTTTAAAGATTCTATCCATTTACTTTTAGAGAGAGGGTGAGGGAGGGAGCAAGAAAGGGAGAGAAACATAAATGTGTGGTTGACTCTCATACATTCCCAACTGGGAGCCTGGTCCATAACCCAGGCATGTGCCCTAACTGGAAATCGAACCAGTGACCCCTTGGTTCTCAGGCCTGGCACTCAATTCACTGAGCCACACCAGTCAGGGCAGTATTCTTCCCTATAGTAGCTCCTTGGCTCTCTGGCCATCCATGTCTGTGATCTAGAAGTCATATTACTAATGGCTATCAAATTATGTCTAAAACAGTAGGAGTCAATAGTTCTGGTATAGTCATGGGTGGGACCCAGGGTTCTCTTAGGAGTAAGGTGGCTTATGACTTGTTTTGCCTACTTGCATGCACTGTTGGTGTATGCATTTTATATTTCCAGCCAAGGAATAAAGTGGATGCTGGACCAGAGGTGTACTTTTAATTTTTACTCATTTTTCCAGACCTTTTAAAGCCACATAAGTGTGAATATAGTCTTAATATAGTAATAAAATCTCTCTCCTTTGTTTAATAGGTTAATTGAAATCTGTGACTTTCTGAGGCGCACACTTCCAAAATAAGCCTGCTGTGCTGGGATGGTGCACACTGGCTCAACATTACTTCTGGCCTTGAAGGACTGATGGTTGCCTTCTCATTTCTGTATGTGCGCGGGTTTTGGATCAGGAGTCTGCTTTTTGTAAACCAACTTTGCGTCTTGTACCATCCATCTTAGATGTCTTTTACACTAAGGAAAATTAGAAGATACTAGATTACAGTTGTCCACTTGGAGCGTGTGGTAGATTCTTGATCTGAAGAACTTGACTTAAGAATTTACTGGGACTCTTAATTGCAAAGTCCCCAGGGGAGCCTACACTCTAAAGTTGTCTGCACTGTCATATGCCTTAAGGGTATGAGAGGATGGCATCATCTTAATG
Source organism: Noctilio leporinus (assembly GCA_004026585.1). Classification (NCBI taxonomy): domain Eukaryota; kingdom Metazoa; phylum Chordata; class Mammalia; order Chiroptera; family Noctilionidae; genus Noctilio; species Noctilio leporinus. Next base: position 140,711 of record PVIW01001154.1, read on the forward strand.
CTTGATGGACTGACTGCCAGAGTTGTTTTCCCTGTCCTTCCCCTCTTTCTGCATGTCTGTAGAACAACATTATATATTATAATCTCACAGAGCCTCAGTTTTCTCATTAAAAGAAAAATGTGTTGTGTACAGGTTGATTTATATTAATTACTGTTGAGTGAGTGAAATTAGAACTCAGTGTCCTATAAATGCCTCAAAACTGTGACGTGAGATTTCCTCCTTGCATTCCTTTTAGCTCTGCGAGCAGGGAACCAGCCCCGCACTGAGGTGGCCTTTTCTGTACTAAGGTAAAGAGCAGCTCTACGGACACCTCTTTTGGAGAGAGATCTAACCCTTGATGGAAAGAGTGTGTGTGAGTGGAAGGCTAACAGAGCACAGTGTTCAATGGGACCTGCTTTTCAGCCTTCCTGTTTTGAGAGGAGGATCAGACTTGAACGTGCGTAGGGAATCACTCGGGAATCTTGTAAAATGAAGGTTGTGTTTTGGTAAGGCCTGAGATTGTGCATTTTTAACAAACTTGCTGGTGCTGCTGACGCATGGAGCACACGTTGGGTAGCAAGGGCCCACCTATGGTTGTGCCAATGGTACGCTCACGGCTGCCAGGTTTGTCCTCAAAGGCAACTTCACATTTCAGGCATTTGGAATCTATTGAGGAAACTCATTGGACATTATCAAGCTCTTATCCTTCCCTATCCCTAGCAAGACTTCCAGAGTTTCGTTCTTTTTGTTTGTTTGTTTTTTCCTTATGGCTTAAAAAAAATTCCTGATGAGTGTCAGGAGACCCAAAAGTTCCCTCACTCAAAAAGAAATATGACATCCCAGCACCTTGTGAAGTCTGGTAGTCAGCTGGCACTCAGTACCCTCCAGACAAGTCCTTCTCAGTGTGAAAAGCCTGCCGCCTGGGAAGCAGGCACACTCAGCCCTAGAAGAAATCACAGGAAGTAATTAAACAGAGAAGGTCAGAGAAAGAGGAAGTGGTTGTGTTGTTTCTGATGGGAATTGCATTGTTGTTCCTGGGGATCAAGATCGTGATGTTTAAGTCTTCTGGAATGTGGCTGCTTGGGGATTTGATTGTATTTAAATTGTGGCCCTTTTAGTTTATTCTTTTAGACAGCAATCTAGTTAGGAAATGAATTGCTTTTAGGTCTTATCAGGAATCCCCACGTGCCTAAGCAGAAGTCTTAAGCAGAGAGTTGCTTATAGCTTGGCAAATTGCACTTAAATGAAATGAATGTCAAGACTATTAGAGGTTAATTTTAGGTGTCTGGAGTTCTTCCTAATTCTCCTGATTAAACACTTTAACATAATAGTTTCCTTAATTGGAATAATGATAGAATATTAGCATGCATATTAAACCATTTACCCAAATTTGAATAGGGTTAAAATGCAAATTATCCATCACCTGTCAGTGGTTCCTCTTTAGTGATAATTCCTGGTGAGAGATGGGAGGAGACTGGAATGTGAATCTGGACTGGGGCTTTTCTTCAGGCAGCATTGTTAGGAAGGCTAAGAACAGACCAGAGGACTAAAGTGAGAGATCCTTCGTTTCCCCGCAAAAGACATTCTAAAAATACTAATGGCTGTGATAATGATTACTATCTCCAACATGGAGGTTGATGAAATGGGAAATCCAAAGTTAGTTGACTGGATACCTTTTCTGGTTGTATCTTCTTTAGCCAGTAGTGTTTTTTCTCTCAGAAGAAGGTAATAGGAGATTTACAGCTCCTCTGCAACATTTAGATATCCCCCTCTGAAGTATTGAACTGAAGTCACCACTCAGTTCCCAAACAAGTGGTTGGGAACCCATAAGCACCGTAAGTATTGTTTGTGAACTAAATCCATGAAATCACCCATATATATGCATTACTCTCTTCGAGTGTATTTATGAAATATTCAAACACAACATCATTAAAATACTGCTGAATTCACCGTGGATGTTTGTCGTATTTTTCTCAGCTCACAGTTATTAAAAAGCACAACTACAATCCCTGAAGAGAAGGGGCTAGTTCCTGAATTTTCTCCCTTTGAGTACCTATACTTAAGAAGTTGGGATTCATTGCTGTGATTCTCATTCTGGATGGAAGGAAAAAAGTATGGTCCTTCTGTAGGGTGCATTGCTACTGCTGGGTGGATTAGGTGGAAGGTCTAAAGGTAAGCAGAGGACCAGTTTAGTTCGAGGTGGATTCAGGGGACTTGAAAATGAGTCAGGATGTCTCCCCTAGAGACTGGGCATCAAGTTGGGTCTTATAATGAAAAGAGGGAGAGCTGGAGGAGTGAGTCTTGGGACCTTAAGCAAGGTGTCAAGCTTTTTCTCGGGACTTAATTTTTTCATCTCTAAAATTAAGAGATTGAAGCCCTGGCTGGTGGCTCAGTGGACAGGCGCCGGCCTGCGAACCCAAAGGTCACTGGTTCAGTTCCCAGCCAGGCTGCCAGCCAGGTCTCCAGCCAGGTCCGTAGCTGGAGGCAGGTGAAAGGCAACCATACATTGATGCTTCTCTTCCTCTTTGCCTCCCTCCCTTCCCCTCTCTCCCTAAAAATAATAAAATAAAATCTTAAAAAGATTTAGTAATATGTTATTGAAGGACTCTTCTAGTTTCCAAATAATGCAAAGACAGCCTGTATTTAAAAACTTTCATTTTTAGTATAAGTTTTTAAAATACAAACAAATACAAAGAAATTAAAATGCCTCTCACTACACCAGCTCAGGGAATGTTAACTTTCCACATGGTGGGGCTTGAATTTGAAAGGACTCATCAGAAGGTGATATTTGTGAGGAGATACTAAGATCAGGCAAATTGAGGAGGAAGCATCTTGTAGCCAAAGGTTTCTTCCCTAGACAAGGAAAGCCCACCTCTGGGTTTACGCTAGATGCATTCTGTCTGGCTTCAGAGAAAGAGCCTGGTCCATTTGGCTGAGTCTTAAGTTTGCAAGGCTATTCCATGCCAGGGTAACAAAGTAGGTGTTTGGATTTTTGTTTTTTAGGTAGAATGGAGCTGTTTAAGACTTTCAAGCAAAGAAATGATACAATTTGAACTAGTTAAGGGTAGGGTACAGACAAGGCTGGAGTCAGGCAGGCCACTAATAGCTGTGGCTCTGCCATACCTAGGCAGGACTTTTCTCCTTGGCTTTAGTGAAATGCGATAGGCATTACTATAGAAACTTGTTCCAAAGAGGTTGTCATTCTGAGTGTAAGAAGATGGCCAAGGGGGATGCAAAATTCGGAACAATATCAACCAACTTTGTAGATTAAATTTACAGCTTGGTAATAACCCAAGTGAGGGTTTTTGTTTGTTTGTTTTTAATATTGTTACTTGTGCAGGAACACTGGTCAATTGCAATTGATCCTTTTCAATAGAGTCAAATGGTTGCAATGTGACCATCAAATTGTAGAACTGGAGAAGATCTTGGGAAAAGACCACCTCATCTCCCTTTTTCAACACATAAATTGCAATCCAGAGAGGTTGTATGATGAACCCAGCCAGGTCACACAGCTAGTTAGTGGTTGGGGATCCATCAGCAAGTAGAGGTCATCTGACTTTGGTTCCAGTCCTGTTTGGGGTGCTGTGTTAAACGTTCATGATAATTGCTATCCTTGAGTTATTGAACCCTTAGGAGCTAGAGAAAAGATGGTGCTAACTTAATTCAGGTAATGTGGCCCACGTTGACAGTGAACTATTGACATCAAACAGAATGCTAACCTTGGTTAGTTCTTGTATGAGACAGAGATGAGCTTGTCAAATGCTGTCCCAATGTGGCTTGCTTGTGGCTAGCAGGTAGGTATTCCACACGCTGTGTTTCAGGTACAGGCTAGTAGGGAGTGGAGGCAGGGTAGGGCCTCCTTCTTCAGCTTGCTAACCTGGGAGAAAGAAGAGGAGTCCTTAGATGAGAATTTGAAATACATGTGACATTCCCAGGTTTTTGCACCTGGGAATGGGCAAAAATAGTTTAATGAAACATTATCTATGCTTGTTCTTCCTCCCCAGCTCCAGCACCTTCTGTTCTCCCCGTGTATTTGTTTTTGATGTTAACTGCCAAGGTGGTGTGGTCATAGAGAGCAGGAAGTAATACTTGATATGCAGGTCTCCTTGGTGGATGTCAGGATAGGAAGGGTGGCGGTTTTGGCACATTCGTGTGAGAACTCTGAGCACTTCTAAGCAAACAGGTGCTTTTAGGGCAAAGGGAAAAAGGGGAGAGTTAACCTGTTGGTCATACAAGGAGCATTTTTTATGGTACCTTTTTAAAAAAAGTATATTTTATTGATTATACTATTACAGGTGTCCCCATTTTTTCCCTCTTTACTCCTGTCTGCCTAGTTCCCCCCTTCCCTCTGGCAACCCTCCCCTTAGTTCACTTCCATAGGTTGTGCATATAAGTTCTTTGGTTTCTCCATTTCCTTTACTATTCTTAACATCCCCCTGTCTATTTTGTCCCTACCAATTATACTTCTTAATCCCTATACCTTTTCCCCCAATCTCCCCCTTCCCCTTCCCAGCTGATAACTCTCCAAATGATCTCCCTATCTGTGATTGTGTTCCTTTTCTGGTTGTTTGTTTAGTTTGTTTTTTCAGATTCAGTTGTTGATTGTTGTAAGTTTGTTGTCATTTGAATGTTCATAGTTTTGATATTCTTTTTCTTAAATAAGTCCCTTTAATGTTTCATATAATAAGGGCTTGATGATCATGAACTTCTTTAGCTTTACCTTGTCTGGGAAGCACTTTTATCTGCCCTTCCATTCTAAATGATAGTTTTGTTGGGTAGAGTAATCTTGGCTGTAGGTCCTTGCCTTTCATCACCTTGAATTCTTCTTGCCTTCTAGCCTGCAAAGTTTCTTTTGAGAATTCACCTGGTGGTCTCATGGGAACCCCATTGTAGGTCTCTGTTTTCTCTTGCTGCTTTTAAGAATCTCTTTATCTTTAACCGTTGGCACTTTAATTATGATGTGTTTTGGTGTGGTCCTCTTTGGGTCCAACTTATTTGGAACTGTCTGTGCTTCCTGGACTTGTATGTCCATTTTCTTCACCAAATTAGAGATGTTTTCCTCCATTGTTTTTTCAAGTAAAATTTCAGTTTCTTGCTCTTCCTCTTCTCTTTCTGGAACCCCTATAATTTGGATGTTGGCACTTTTGGAGGTGTTTCAGAGTCTTCTTAAACTCTTCTCACTTTTTAAAAAATTCTTGTTCCTTCATTTTGCTCTGGTTGAATGTTTATGTCTTCCTTGTGTTCCAAATTGCTTGTCTGAACCCTGGCTTCCTGCCCTTCACTGTTCCCTATGGATTTTTAAAAATTTACTTAGTGTAGCCTTCATTTCTTCCCTTATGCCTTTGCTGTACCAGTGTTTTGAACTCTACATCCATTTAGTTCTTTTTCTGTTTTTTTTTTTCCTGTTTTTTCATTGGGCCATATTTCTTTGTCTCTCCACCCCAGCTCCCCAGCTCTACCCCTCCTACCTGTTGGACTACTTAAGTATGGCTCCTTTAAATCCTTGGTCGTCAGACTTCCATGCAGTTCAACTTTCTGGTGGTTCTGGGTGTTTTTGTTTTGAAGTTAGTGTGTCTACCTACACCTCCATCTTGACCGGAAGTATCTCTGGTAGCTTTTTTACTTCTAAGTTTTTATAAGGCCACTTATAGGTTAACTCCAGATAAAGAATCACAGTCATCCTCTTTAAATCACCCAGCTTAATAAGTTTTGTGGCCAAGGACCTGTGGAAACTTAGGCTTGAGGGATAATTGAAAACAGTCACCAAACCAAGACACAGTGTCCCTGAGAGCCAACACACAGGCTGGAAAGACACACCTCACTTTGCTGTGGCATGACTTGATCCATTTTCCAATCCTGCTTTGAAACTATAGTTCTCAGTAGGGACATCTTGGAAGAACATGATTCATACTGCTTTTATAGGATAGGAAACTCAAATCTGTAAAGAAGAAATATCTTTCCTTGGTATTCTCTACCCCTTGCCTTTTGTTTCCCCTTGTTAATCCCCACCAGCTGGGCAACCTTCTTATCCCTAGAGTAAAAAGGCCCTCTGGGAGCTTAAAGATTCTATTGCGGAGTTTTAGACCTATCCTTCAGTACTTTTGGATCATCCACATGGTCAGGGCAGTGTGGTTATAAGTGGTCTACCTGCTGATTCCCCCCTTCCCTATTCCTCTTGTTGTGTATTCCTCAGTGACCAGGGAAATTAGACCGGAGTACTCAACCCCCCAATCCTGGCATTGCAGCCTGAAATGGAAGCCCTTCCTCCAACTGTCCCAGTAAGGACAATTTATCAATATAACAGGAGGCCCTGAGAGGGAGCATATTGGGGTTGGTTTGTGTTGCTCTTTAGGCCACCCCATCCTTCCTTCTTTGCACTTTTACCTTCCTCCTCCCTAGGCCAGTTGAATTAGAATATCGTTCCATCCTGTATTAGTTACTTAATTTTTTTAAAAAATTTATTTTTTAATTTATTTTTAGAGAGAGGAGAAGGGCAGGAGAAAGAAAGAGAGAAACATTGATGAAACTGGCCTGCAACCCAGGCATGTGCCCTTGCTGGGAATTGGAATTGAACCAGTGACCCTTCAGTTCACAGGCCAATGCTCAATCCACGGAGTCACACCAGCCAGGGCCTGTATTAGTATTTTAAAATTCCAGGAGATTCTCGTGTACCTTAGACTAATCAGGGTTTGGAAGATGGTACTGACCAAGGAGTATTGACTCTTGTTTTTTAGATCCTCACTCAACAGTATGTTTCACTGATTTGAGAGGAGAGAGGGAGGGAGGGGAAAAGAGAGAGAGAAGAAACAAACATTGACATGTGATAGAGAAACATTGATCAGCTACCTCCACACCCAAACTAGGGAATCAAACTCACAACTTAACTTATGTGCTCTGACCAGGAATCGAACCTGCAGCCTTCTTACGTACGGGATAATGCTTCAGCCAATTGGGCCACCCAGCCAGGGTGGATCATTAACTCTTTATAAAGATCCCCCAAGTGAGGGATGTTAACTAGATTTACTGTGGTGGTCATCTTACAATATATACAAATATAGAATTATGTTCTACACCTGAAACTAATGTCAATTCAGGTTAGTTCAAAAGGCCACACACATTCATATCAATGATCAGGAATGTTCTGAGGAATGTTGGTCCTTCCTTTCCTGCCCTTTCCTTTGGGTTCTATCTCATTCCAGTGAGCAAATAATCTCTTAGGAGGGAAGATACCAAATTGATGTTAAGATGAAGTGAAGTCATAAGCAATAATAACAAAGTCTAACTCTTGATCCAAGATGCCTTTTATGTTACATTTTTTTTTAATTCTAAAGTGCACCAAAAAATTACCTACAGTTGTCCAAATTTATAACTTTTTAATTCTATTTTTAAAAGGTTTGGCTGAAATCTTGAAGGCCCTGTTAATTTTTTTCATTAGTTTTCCTTGGTGATGTAACACAACTGCCTTTAGGATAATAATTTAGCTGTTTTAATGTGGGGTCGGTATTTGCTGGATTTTGAAGGAAAGTAGAGTTATAGAATCACATGCGTTTACCTAGAAATGAATATACACTGACTTAAAACAGATGTCGCTAACAAAAATGATGCCTGGTTTTAAGGCAGAAGTGTGCCAGAAGTGTGGCACTGCATGCAAATGGGGGAAAGGCTGGAAAATTGTTTTAGTATCTTAGAAACTGTAAAGGACACTTTAAAATGGGACAGCCTAGCACAACATTGTGACTGCTAATCTCACTGAACCATAGACTTAAAAAATGGTTAAAGTGGTAAATTTTCTATTGTGTGTAGTCTGACAATTAAAAATAGTAACAACAACATCAAACCAAAGAAATGGGACCAAAGTCAACTAATGACTTTATACAAACTCAAAGATTTCTTTTCAGAAAAATTGCACTTCCAAACACAACTGCCTGGGCACCTCAGGTGCCAAATCTATTTCAAAATAGACCCCTTCACCTGTAGATTGCTAGCTTCCTGAGGCAGATGGACTTTGAGATTAGGCAGGAGTGCCCCAAAGTTTCCTGCAATTGACCAAGTATGTGTGTTTCTATACTAATGTGTCTTTTTTTTTTTTTTTTTTTTAATTATTGATTTGAGGGGAGGTGGGAAAGAGAGAGAAATATCATTTTGTTGTTCCATTTATTTATGCATTCTTTGGTTGCTTCTTGGATGAGCCCTGACGTGGGGATCAAACCTGTAACCTTGGTGTTTCAAGATGATGCTCTAGCCAACTGAGCTACCCAGCCAGGGCAATGCTAATGTGTCTTGACAAGGGGTCAGAACCTTTGAGAAAGTTCTAGAGAGCCAGCTATCTTCTCAGCTAATGGCAGAACTGGTTGAGGAGATGCTCACTCACTGGTAAACAACTGACGCAGCCTTGGGCAAGCATTCACATCCACAGAGCCTTGGAAAGTTCTCAGGGAAAGCAAAAATGCCACCTTCAGAGGATTGGACAACCATATGTGTTTTGTGCTTACACATAAAAAACACCAGACAAGCAAGCTGTACCTTCCTCCCGTTTGCAGCATTCATAATCTGACAGGTGAAATTAAGAATCACTTAATTCAAACAAACATGTAAGAAGGGGATATGTGCTGCAATGCGTGCCTTGGAGGAAAGAAAAAACAACTTGTTCTTTGAGCATCTCCTATTTCACATCCGTGTTTTTGTATTTAAGACTTGATGTTTCTTTAAGTGGTTTTTGGATTGTTCATGTGGCTGAAGTGGCATACCCCTAGAGTGGGAATATTAGCAACTTCTTATGTAGCTTTTGTTTTTCAATAAAACTACACAATAACTCTTACCAACAAGTAGTCATTCTTGGTTATTTAATGTCTGTACTTATTCATAAACAGTTTATGGAGTTGACACTTTCTGGCTTTGGGCATACTTAAGTCACCACATTTGATACTTTTATTTGGCAATTTCTAGATCCAGTAGGGAAAAATTCAAATGTGGGAATGAACCTTTTCAGTAAGCTTTGGGGACAGGGTTACTCGTGGTTGAGGGCATGAGGGTTCCTGTAAAAGCACACAGGCTCCCCCAACCCCCACCCCATTGAAACACCGGATCTGAAGATTTTTACCAACTGGGAGCTGAGACGTATGCCCTGTTCTACCACAAGATGGTCCTACACTTTCTGCTTGGACACTTCCACCATGATAAGGAACCAACAACGTCACGCTGCGCAGCTCTGATTGTCAGCAAGTTCTATGGAACCACTGTTCTCTGCAGCAGCGACAACTGGTTCCCTGTTCTGATCTCCCTGCTGATAAAAGAAGGCAGTGCTTCCTCTCTTAGGCCTATCATCATCTTGGTCTCCTTATCAGTGTTCACATTCAACCCTGTCTTTCGTCAAACGGTGGCCTGAACTGAAGGTGCTTTTCCAGTTGCCAGACTCTTAGATACTGCGGGTATTGCCTCTCTTAGTGCTGTCTAGGGTGGTTTCCGGGCTCTGGTCAGTGTGGAAGCATCAGGTTGTCTGTGCGGATAGTACATGCTGTATGTACTGAGCCTGCATCCTTGAGTTTCCTTTTAATTCATATGCCAGTTACCATCAGCTGCAATGGACTTCAGAGGAATAGATGTCTCTCCCTTTGAAAGTGCATCCTATTGGCTCTTGGCATGCTGGGCAGGGATGGGGAATGGCGTTGTTCCTGCTCCAAAGGAACTCTCTTACCTGTAGTGAAGGACTCTAGTCTTCTGTATTCCTTGGGTGGTATTCTTTGGTAGGGGTGCAGAAGGCCAGGCAAGAAAGTGAGGGAGCTGCTTGAGTCACTGAAATCATTATTGTTGTTTTTTTTAAGCTGGTTCTGGGCCACCTACTTAGAGTCAGTAGTCTGGCGAGCTTGTTAAAGCTGCATGTCTGTGGCCCACTTAGCCCTCCTGGATCAGCCTCTCTGGCTGTGCAGCCCAGGGAATCTGCATTTCTGAAAAGCTCCCCAGGTAATTCCTCTGCCTGCAGGCCAGAGTTGGAGATCTGCTTCCTAAATTGTAATTAGCGCTTTGATGTTCACGTTCTTAAATGTCCAAGGGCTGAGTACCCAGGAGTCTTAAAGGCTACCTTTGTGCCTTGCTCCAGCCACCCAGTGCTTTTAATAGTTCCTGAGTATGTGTTTACACAATCTGCATTTTATGAAGTCCATAAAGGCATATTTACACAACAAGTCACCAGCCCTCCAAAGGTCAGCTTTCCTGTTTGTATGAAAGGCACTTAACTCAAAGTCAATTAACACCAAGATAGAAGCTAATTAAGGCATGGAAGTGAGCTAGCTGTTCTCTGCCTACATTCCAGCTGTAATTTTTGTCCCCAGTTGTAGTTTAGTTTTACAAGTCCCTTCAAGCTAGTTACTGCATATAGCCTTTGCATGTGTGGCCCGTTACAGCATACAGGTAAAAGTGCGATTTGCCATGTCGTCATGTAAGAGTGCTGTTTAAAAGCATGTAAGGTAAGTAACCATTAAATGATGCCATGGTAGCACTTTTGCAACCGACCGAACGCCCCACCCCCACTCAGACAAGCATATGGGGTAGCAAAGGAAGGCTAGAGAAAGGGCGGGGGAACCGGGCCCAGAGCTGTGCTTTCCTCCTTCGCAGAGGGATCCCTGCAAGAGCTGCTGGAGGCTTAAATGAGGGAACGTGGGTCACTGGCTCCAGCCGCCTGGTAGGCAGAAAGCACTGTTTTACAAATCAGAGCTACTGCAGCTGATGAGGATTATCATCATATACAATTGAAAACCCGGGGAGAGAACGAACCCTTAGGTTAGGGTTGCTGGAGGCCAACAGGGCCTCCTGCACCGCCGGACTCCGCCGCCCGGGCCCCTCGGCAAAGGAAAGGTGCGGCAGCGCCACACCGGCGCTTTCGGGTTCCGTTGTAGACCCAGGGGTGACATCTTTCCACCTAGCTTCCCACCTAGGAATGCCTCGTCCTTAGGAGAAAAAAGCGAGGCTCTCTTTTGCTTTGGGAACCATTTTTTAATCTAGTGAGTTTAAGACCTAGGATGGTTAGTACAGTTAGTGAATCAAGAAGAGAAAGTGTCGCGGCCTGAGCAGGTGTATCAAGTGCTGTGAACGTGCAACAGAGCTGGTATGAGCGGGGAAGAGGGACCGGCTAGGGGAGGCTCCTCCTGGGTTCTTCGGCATCAGCGCATGAAGGTACACTTTTTTTTTTTACTTATCCTTGCAGTCTTTATCAGGCAACTAAATTCTTGTTACTGGAAGTGAGGCTGTCAAGGTGGCTTTATTTTTTAGTGTTACCCTAGGGAGGCAGTAGGGCTTCTTGGTGAACACCATAGGGTTTAGACCAGTGCTGTCCAATGGAAATACAGTGGGAGCCACAGAAGTAATTTTGAATGTTCTGGTAGCATAGCAGTTTTTTAAAAGTAACTAGGAACAGGTGACAGCTGTTAATAGCATAAGCAATTAAAAAACAGGTGAAATTAATTTTAATATTTTTAAGTATATCCCAAAATGGTCATTTCAACATGTAATCAGTATCAAAAAGGATTAAATATTCTGCATAGTTTTTGTACTACACCTTTGAAATGCAACATGTATTTACTTATCCTTAGGACGTCTCATTCCAACTAGGAGTGCTTCACGTGTTTGGTGACCGTGTGTTGCTAGGGCCCGCTATATTGAGCAGCAGGCGTCTCCACTGAGACAGACCTGGGTGTGACCTTCACCCTGCTGTTGATTGGCTGTGTGAGCAGGGGAAAATGACCTGAACCATACAAAGCCTCTGTGTCCTCAAATGTGAAAAAGGGACCAGAGCCTGGCTGCCATGGCTGGATGGGTGAAATGACATCCTGTAACGGAAAGGTTGCTGATTTGATTCCCAGTCAGTGCCTATACCTGGAGTTAGGGCGTGTGCAAGAGGCAGCCCGTAGGTGCTTCTCTCTGTGTATTAAATCAAGTAATGGGTGTACATAAATGCATAGACCCATGAAGAGGTCCTCTAAATGGCATCTATGATTCTTTGAGTTAGCCACTGTTAATTGTATATAGAGTATGGATTTAGGGATAAGAGCTATGAAGAAAGACTAATATTTTGACAACATTAAGACTTTATAGGCTAAAGAAGAATTTTTCAAAAACCTGACAATCCCAGGGACTGGAGATTGGGATCTCATATATAAGCGTTGGATGGGGCTCTGGTTCTGGTCAGAGCAATTTGCTTGAAATTCAGGCCATTTCAGAGAAGAAGGTGTATAGGGAATTCCTAAAAGACTCAAGTGGCATTATCAAAACAGCCAGAGAAGGGGAAGTTGGTTTCAAATTCACATTCAACCCTTTATAGTGCATATTCCTCTTCCCAAACTTGTTTTCTTGTCTGTCAAATGGAACTAGTAATAGGAGGCTTGTGAGGGTTCAATTAGACACAACACCTGAAAGTGCCTGCAGCATCTGGTACATTCGAGGTGCTTAATCCGTGCCAGGTAGATGTTATTGGCACCTGGAAAGCAGTTTCAACTTTAGGCTTTGTTCGAGGGCCTAAGGTCTCGACAAGGAGGGAAGGATTGTGCCCCTCTGATAAGCAGCTTGAAATGGAACCAGTAAGAAATGAGAGGAGCTCCAAAGACTGGTTTTGTGAGGAACTATCTTTGGAGCTGAAAACAGACTGATAAATCCTGTCTATGCCAAGTGGAAATGGGTGTGGAGGATCTAGAGCCACGTACCCATTGTTCATTGAATGCTAAGATTCTCTTAGACTGTACTATTTGTGACAGAACTGGATGCCAGCGGGGACTCTGAAGAGAAAGAATAAAGGGGCCATGGCCTGGGTGGGTGGATTGTCACCCTTCCTCCACACAAGCTATGTCATAAGCATTTTGATGACATCCTTTTTTCTTGTCCTTTTAGTCCTCTGGCTTCCTTGCCCGGCTTTTGAAGTTTTTAATTATTCTGGAAAGGAAATTTAAGATTAGAGTGTCACACTCGTGTTAGTATTTAAGACAGTCCCAAGAGCCAAAGGAGAACTGTCCCCAGATTGGGCAGTTACCTGTGCTCCCAAGGTGAGGCATGAGTGGATACAGTGTCTTCACAGGTAAAAAGGACAAAAAGAGATCCAGCCAGAGAGAGTAAATACAAGTTGGTCTTTGATTTAAGCAAACCAGACACCAAACTCGAGCTTTGCAAAGCATGTGAATGAGGGTGTGACAGTCACTGTACACAAAGACTCAGCATAAAATTGCTTTAAACAGGCGGCATTCCCCCCTACTTCTCATGCAGAGAGAGACCTTGAATGCCGAGCACCCACCTCTGATTTACCCACGGTTCTGCATCTGTGACCACCTAGCAAATACTGAATGTTTCCTACCTGATGAACACAGTTGAATGGCCCTAAAGATTGTCATTCGACCAATTTTCACTGCCTATGTAGTGTTTTCCTTGAGTTCAGTCAGAGGTATTAATCATCCACCACCACCACACACACACTCATGTGGAGATGTATAACCATCTTTGAGTTCCTGTTAAGTTGTGAGTTAAGAGATTTTTTTTTAACTGTTAGTTCCCTACAAGGTCATAGACTATTGTGGGACTTTTAACCATTAATAAAGGAGCTAAATGCCCCATTTGAAAAAGAGACTGAACTTTCTACTGCCTCAAGTAGTGTCCTGTGCCTTGGACCAGAAGCCCAGGCCCCTGGCTTGGTGGAGGACCCTTCCTCCCTGTGGGTCTCCTCTCAGGAAAGGTGGATCTTCTCTCTGAGGAAGTGGCCGGCTTTCTTTATCAGGCCATTCTAATGGAACAGATCCTCCCCCTGCAGAGGACGACTTGGTGTTAACTATTTCTTGCCTGTCTTTTACTTGCAGCAAGGAGAGCTGATTTGCCAAGTAGAAGTGGAATAATACATTCTGAAGTGTGTTGCTACCTGCCCCTGACATTCCATTCTCTACCTAAAAAATAAATAAATACAAAATCCTCTAAGAGAGAAAACGTCAGGACATCCCAGATTTGGTGCGCAGGGTATGAAGCCCCTTATCACTGCTTTGTCAAAGCTCCTTGCAGTCTTAGAGACAAACTTGTGCACAGATAGGAGCTGATGAAATACTGGGTTCACCTAGCAAAACTGCGCTCTTTGGGGGAGGATGGGAGGAGGTGAACCAGGTGTTGCTTTGTTTTTAACTTTTTTTTTAGATTTTATTATTTTTAGAGAGAGGGAAAGGGAAAAAGGGAGAGAGACATCAATGTATGGTTGCCTTTTACCTGCCTCCAGCTATGGACCTGGCTGGACACCTGGCTTGCAACCTCATGTTCCCTGGCTGGGGGATCGAACCATCGACCTTTGGGTTTGTAGGCCAGTGTGCCCTCTTCCACTGTGCCATCAGCCAGGGCTGTTTTTAACATTTCATTTTTCTTGACTGCTGTGAGGAGTGAATAATAAGAAAGGAGTTGAAGGATTGGTAAGTTTGTGAGTGGAGAGGATTAGGAAATCCCGATTTCTCACTTTTTCTAGGGGCACAGGGTACGGGATTTTCTGCTTCTAGGGTGGTTTGTGGCTCTGACATTTGTCCAGGCTCTGGAGGACCACTAGCATCGGGTGGTTGATCTTCTGACCCCAGGGCAGCAACATCAGCAACATCTCAGAGGTCAGAAAGAAGCACCACTTTTTAGATGAGGACTCTGCAACCTGGGGATTAAACCCAAGTGATGCAGTTGGGGAGCTGGAGAGTGTGATTGGCTTGGTGGTTTTCTTGGCCCCCAGGGATCATCCAAATAAAGTCCAGGAATAATTGGGGGTGGGGGTGATGCGGCCATTGCAGGAGGGTCCTCTTAGAGAATTCATTTGTAGTTGTGAGGAGTGCATGAAGGAAAGAGGAGACAGTCACTCAGGATAAGGGTGCTGGGTCTTCTCGGACTGTATAGGAGGAGGGTGGAGGAGGAGCCTGAGACTGGCACAGGAGCTCAGATATAGCTGCTTAAATTAGTTCAAAGTGAGAGATGTAATTACTATACTTGCTCCAACCAAATGTCTGAACATTGTTATAAAATGAGGTGTAATCACAGAAAAGAAGACTGCAGCGCAGCATTCCTCCCACAAAATAGCCTTTGTGTTCTCAGGAGCCTGTGGTGCTGATTAATCTTCTGGGGGTGTTGAAGTCCCTTTAAGTTCAGGTGTGTGGATTGGACTTAACTGGGGGAGTTTTCGCCCTGCTCTTGCTCATTTGGATGATTATTCAGTTACTTCGTGTTTATAACAAATTGGTGATGGAGAAAAGCACCATTTTAAATGTTTTAGCTAGAAACATTAGGGGTCAGAATAAAATAAGCTCTAAGCCAAGAGGGGAAACTGAGTATGATTTAGGGTAACTGGCCCTTGTTAACTGCTGTTCGAATGATACAAGGAAAAGATGTAAAGGATATTTCAGTAACTCCCAGAAAAATGACTTCCTAAAATATTTTTAGGTTGGCTCCATTTTCTCCACCAAGCTGAACAGCATTATAAGAAGGCAGTTGGGAGTTTCCATCCTGCCATTTGTTAGTCATGTGCATTAGAGCCGTTTAAACTCTAAGCCCTAGTTTTTCTCTTCTGGAAAATGCGCTAAGGTAGACACAGTTAAATGAGATGACACCAGGCACAGAAGCAAGCAGATGGTCAATATTAACAAGCTGCCGTCATCATCACCATCATTATTTCTGATAATGTTTATAGTCTTGTCCGACACCAAGGATAGCCATAAGACAGAAGGGAAAGTGGGAGAACTGCTAGGGAACAGGTGCCTGGAGCTCCGTGGGGTTGGTCCAGGGAAGGTTTCCTGGGCTGGTTGCTGGGGAGGGCGGGAGTTGTTTGGCGGAAGAGAAAGATGATGTCTAAGCTGGGGATGTGGTGTGTGGGATGACTGAACCGTGCCTACATTCGGAAGGCATGGACACGTAGTTTTGTAGTTGTGTAATCTGTACCCCGAACCCTTGGCTTCTCCCTAATCTTAGGTGCCAATCTTGGGGGCAGAGGGAGTCTGTCAACCCTCCAGCCCCCAGAGACTCCAGGTCTATCTATCTGTGAACAGTAGGTTCAGTTACAGAAGGGCAGGACATTTGCCTATTTTGTTTAATGCTGTTTCAAATACCTGGCATCATAGGGGTTCAAGCAGCAACTGCCAAATGAGTGAATAGGGGTACCAAATGAATGAGTAGGGGTACTGTCTGAATAAAGATCTACAATCAACTATATGTACTCCTTGATGTACTTTTTTGATAAGAAAACTCATCAAGAAAATTATCACTAATGAGACCGTGAGGCCATGCGATTAAGAGAGGAACTTTTAAAATACCTTGGTTTGGTCACCGCCAAGTCGTTTATATTTGTATTTACATGAAGTTCATTAATATGTTTAATACATTTGATTACATATTTTAACTTTATTTTACCTTAAAATAATGAAGTGGAAGTTATTAGTGTGAATGTTCCTTTTTCAAAAGCTGATGATCCTGCTGCTTCTGGAGTGAAGTGTTTGAGTATTATAGTCCTTGATTAATGATGTGATGGGTGTAGTACTGAGCAAGTGTCCTGAGGTCCAGAGCTTTGATGTGCGTGTGAATCACCTGGGGCCTTGCAAAATTGAAGAGCAGGTGGAAGGGCAGAGAGCATGCATTTCTAATAGGTCTGCTGCTGCTGCTGCTGCTGCTGCTGCTGCTGCTACTACTGCTGCTGCTGGTCCTTGGGCCGTATTTTGAGTGGCAAGACTTGAATTTGACTTTAGTATGTTGATGTTTTTCTTTGTGTTCTAAAGATATCTAGCACATCTATTCTGCTCAAGTGTTGATTTGTCTTAGTCCTTTCTGGAAATCGTTACCTTGGGCTAGCCATGGTCTGCAAATGGTTAATACGGTACTGCCAAGTATAGCCATTTCTAGGAGCTTGGACATTTCAGGATTCACTTATACACCTTGAGTGAAGTCTGATGCTTTATATTTGGCTTTTGGGAATGTATTTGGGCTTTTGGATGTAAATCAAATGTAACTGGGTTCAGCATTGGCACAAAGTATGGGTTGAGCCAGTAAGTTCTTTATGCCAGAAGCATAAAATGCCCCAAACCTGGTGGATTCATTTCTATTTATTATTCAATTTGACCATATGTGCTCATCATTGTCTAATCCATTTTTGGTGACTACTAAAGCAAACCTTCTGCAGTCTTGCAAAATACACTTCTTAATTATGATTGTTTGTGTGTCTGTACAATGAATTAATAATGTCATTGTAGAGAAGTTCTTCAGATGCAGCTGCTTTACATTACTGTAATTCAGGCGGTAACCATAGGTGTGAGTTGAAGTCCCAGGTTGGATTAAGATGCTGTGTTGCATAGTTCACTAAGGCTTCACCTTCTTATGTGTGAAAACACCCCAGGGGCTCAGACATGTCCCTTTCCTCCCTCCTCCCTCTCCTGTCCTGCCTGGGTACCATCTAGTTCCATGGCTTTCCTTACCATCTGTGTGCATGTGACTCATAAATTGATTTCTCCAGGCTTGTATCAGCATTGCCACATAGATGTCTTAACATGCATCTAAACTCAAATGCCTAAAACAGAACTTTCAATCCTCTAGGGTGGGCAGGCCACTTCTCCAAGCTTCCCTGTCCTGAAACGTGACATTACCGTTCACTCAGTGGTCCAGATCCCATACCTCATGGTATCTGTGATCCCACTTTCCTACACTGCCTGTCTGCATCTAACCCATCATCATGGCAGTTTGGAGTTGTCCACCCCCCCACTCCCACCCCGCCACCCTTTTTTTTCCCTCTTGGCAGTTACCTTCTTTGGTCAGGCTGTCACAGTCTCTCACCTGAAGCATTGCCACAGCCCTCTGGCATCCTCCCTCCCTCTTGCTCCTGTGTAATACATTTTCTGCAGAGTAGCCAAATGATCTTTACAGAAACCACATTGCTTCACGTCCTTCACTGCTTAAAACCTTTCAGCAGTTTTATATTGGAAACTCTGGACCTGGTTTACCAATCCTGGATTCTTGCCTTGGCTTATATCACACCATGTGCTCATCTGGTGCCATTCTCCTGCATGCCAGGAAAGCTCTTTCTTTTCTCAGAGTTTTTGTATTGACCATTCCCTCTAACTAAAATGCAGTTCCTCCTGCTCTTCCCATCACTGCCTCCTTCTTGGTAAGTGTATTAGAATTTAGTTTCTAGTTTTTAAAAGATTTTGTTTATTTTTAAAGAGAGGGAAAGGGATAGAGGAAGAGAGGGAAATAAATACTGATGTCTGGGAGAAACATTGATTGGTTGCCTCTTGCACACACCCCAACTGGAGACCAGCCCACAACCCAGGTATGTGCCCTGATGGGAATTGAACCAGTGACCTTTTGCCTCACATGACGAAGGTCAACCAACTGAGCCACACCAGTCAGAGCAAGTGTATCTGAGTTTAAATGTGAGATCCTGGGATGCCTTCCCTGACCCTAGTCACCTATTACATCACCCGAATTCAAGTCTGTATAAGACTTACTACTGTTTATTGATCTATATATATGTTTGGTCTTCCTGTGTGTCAGCAGGAACCTCATTTGTCTTTTTTTTTTTTTTTTAGTGTATGCTAGTGCCTAGAAAGTACCTGAACATAGTAGAATCTTAAGTACTGTGTTGAATAAATGAATGACTTTATCTGACATGCAAAGAAATTGAGTTCTACCAGCATTGCTATTTATTTATTCACTGCTGTTTGAGCAAAAACTAAAATACTAAAATAAACTATATTATTCCTAAATATTTTTTTGCTTTGTTTTGTGGTCTTGAAGCAACTTCCAGACTTTGTTGAAAGGTGAGGCCCTGCGCAGGGTTGCGGAAATCATCTGATCCTCCTGGGGATGTTTGATTTTCTAGGGAACCCATGTGCCTGTAGGGTTACCTAAGGAAAATGAACAGATGTTTGTGTGTTTTAATCTCATTGGTTTACATTTTATAATCTGTAGTGCTCTAAAAATATTAGCATTAAGTAAGTTAAAACATTGACCCACCATTATTGGCAAAGCCTCCTTGGATTGAGAAGGCTAAAAAATGGAATAAGACACGGTGACTGACCTTGTAATTTTGTTTGTAAACATTCACTCCTCTGGTTGAACATAGTAAACTGAACAAGTGTATATATCTCTGCTTCTTCCCAAATTTAAGTAAAATAACAGGAAGGAATAAAAACAGTATAAACCCAGAAATATCCCAGAGAGAGATATCGACCAGGGTTTGCAAGATGGAATACCGGTGTATGGACACTGATTTAGTAGAGCAGAGGAAGCTGAAACCAAACTGCCGGCCAGGATGGGTGGTGAAAAGTTGGGAGTGGGATGGATGTTATTTTCTGCTACAGAATCCTGGAGGCTGGGGTTCCAGATGCATTTCTCCACCAAAAAAAGGGATTGGAAGAACATGCTATCGGCAAGGGATAAAGAGAGGAGACCTTGAAGTTCAAGAAACATGGTCCAGTACGGAACAGAAATGAAGAGGGGGAAGCCCCAGCAATGCAGCCGCACATTTAAACCCAGAGAACAGCCAGTCTTGATGGGCAGTGCAGGATGGATGGTTCCAAAAGGCGAGGCACAAAGACTAAAAGTGCTTTTGATCCTGTTGAGAGAATTTTTTTCAGCTCTGGCCCAATTTGTAAATGAAATCGTAATTAATAACATAGAAAACTAAGCAAGAATTGTTGAAGGAGGTCATTTTTAAATGTAGGAATAAGACAAAAAGCTGTAAGAATGCATATAGGACCATGGAATTTTACAGGATCAGCACTAAAGATTTATATGAGCGTGGCTGTGTATCACCAAATCTTGATTTAATTAAAGTGTCATGTAACTATTTAAGAAGGAGGGATGAGGAGATGTGTGGAGGAGCCACAGTGATTTGGGAGAGCTAAACCTAATGGAGCCAGTAGATAATCACTAAAATTGGTGCCAGAAGGGTTTTCCTCTGTGGCCTTGCTGGAGAAGTATTCACACCTGGGTATCCTTTCCAAGGCGTATTCACAGCTGTATATCCTCTCCAAGGCAGAGAACAACCCTGTCAGGTGTGGTGGAGAAAGTGACATGGCTGAAAAGGTGTAGGGAAGACTCTTCAAGAAGTTGTCAGCTTAGCAATACCTGACTGTTTAGTCATGGGCATTGACCTGTGTTCCCTGAGATTATCCAAGAAAGAAAAACAGAAAAGAAACAACAGCTGCCTGATATGAACGAAGAGAAATTATACCCTTTTTTTTTTTTTTTTTTTTTGTCCCTTGGCAAAAATATTTTTTGGTGTGCCGCAGAATTTTAGTCATTCGTTTATGTGTGAGGAGATGAGAAAGGTTGAGAATTGCTGGTTTAGGCAATTGAGAGGAGCTTCGCAGAAGATAAACTGAGTTTTGCCTTGGTAGATTGGTAGGGTCTGGGTAAAAGCAGAAAGAGAGATTATGTCTTAGGCCACAAACTGAAGCCAATGAGAAAAGTTAATGCTGCTTATTTGTTCAAGATGGTAGTGGTGAAGGCTGGGTTTATTTGGCTGGTTTCTGGCAGGCCTAGGACATCTTCAGGATATGCACCTGTGTTCTGGTGAGGGCCTCAGAGACCAGGCCATCCATCACCACAAAGTCTGGCAAATGAGTGCCAAGAGGTAGTGTGCAGCTATTTCAATATCAAAATTATTCTACTTCGGTATTTCATTCAAAATAAAAAGTCTGTTTCCTTTTCTGATGGGCATGACTACATTTTTCTTGCATGAACAGTTCTTGTGTTCTTATTTAAAAGAAGAATTTGGCATATGGCAGACCTCACGCTATCTTTATTTAGTTGGTTGTGGGGTATAAGTGATTAAGAATGCAGCTGTACTTGCTACCAACACATGCTTTTAGGGAGTGAACTGCTAAGCAGACAGTCCTGGTTAGAAGTTTTAGAATAGCCTCTTGGGATCAAAGATCTAATTTTTCAAGCACGTGGTATACATGAGTCCCTCCCCGTGGGGTTGAAGCCCTGGGGCTGTTGGCCCAGAGGCAGCATGCCGTGTTTAAAATGGTGGCCACTTTTGGCGCTGGAGGGAGCAGGTTCACTCCACTTGGAGTAGACAGGAGGCTGACTTGACTTCACTTTGTATAGTTTGGCTCCAGCAGTCCTTTGGAATAAAACTTTCTTTACTTCTCCAGCATGTCCCAGGACAAATCCATCTCTGTCCTGTTGCTCAGTTACACCGTGGTGCTGGGTCCTAAGTCTTCAGAGCTTGGAACTCCCTCTTGCCTTTCCTCCAAAAATTTGTTCTTTCACTCAGCAAATATTTACCAACTTTCTGCAGTAAGCAGGACCATGTGCAGGACACAAAGATGAATCAGACACGGGCCTGTCCAAAACGCTATCAGTCAAGTAAAGGAGGGGTTCCCCCCGCCCCCGTCCCCCCACCATGGCCCATTAGGAACCAGGCAGCACAGCAGAAGCTTAGCTCACATAACCACCTGAGCTCCGCCTCCGGTCCTCCACCCCTCACCCCCGGTCCATGAAAAAATTGCCTTTCACTGGTTGTTACCTGGGGCCAAAAAAATTGGGGACCACCAAAGTAAAGGACATCTTGCAGTAGGGCAAGTTCACGGAGTTCTTACCATGAAGTGCCCCAGAGTAGTGCTATGTACTGTAGGTAATTAGAAGGGGAAGGATTTCAGGTTCACCCTCAGGGAGGAGGTGATGTTTGTTTGAGTTGAGGCTTGAAGTTTGGGCTTAGCTGTGCAGAGAGGGAGGTGTTTTAGGAGGTAGATAACACATGGGCTGTATAAGGCAAGAGGACAGGTTGAGAATTGGAAGGATAATCAATGCTTATTGAGTTCTCACCGTGCCTCAGGCACCTAGCTAAAGAGTTACCCTCCTTGTCTCATTCAATCCTCATAGCAGTATCTTTCCTGCTGAAAAAACTAAGGCCTGGAGCATTTCAATAACTTGCCCAAGGAGGCTCATAAATGGTGAGAGTAGGGTTTTGAACCCAAGACAACCTGATTCCAAATTTTAAACAGCCCCTGTCAGCCAGAGCAAAAGATACTTGGAGGGGAATGGAGTATTAGTTTGAAAGGTGAGGTTTAGAGAGACATGGTTGAGAGGCAGAGGGAATAAAGCCTTGAATGCTGAGCTAATTACTCTGTTAAGCAGCAACGAGCCATTGAAGGTTTTTAATGGTGTGTGACGTGGCTGTGGCAGTGCTGCCAACTTAAGTCAAAAACATTTGAGTTTATTATGATGTGCCAGGTGCCTGACATCCCTAATGTCACTTAATCTTCTTAACAGCCGTGTGAGGTAGGTGCTATTAACGCCCCCTTCTACTAAGAAGGAAATTGAGTAAACACATAGAGAAGTTTGACTTGCTAGAAGAGGGATTGAGTATGCTATCAGATGCACTGGAGGTCAGGGGCAAAGAGGCCATCAGGCCACTGTAGGATAGGAGCCCACCAGACATAATGGTGACACAGGGAGGTGAGGAAAGGGAGTAGTGGATGTGAGAGAGTTGGGGTCCAGATAAGGGGGTGAGAAATTCCATGTGACAGAGCTTTCTGACTTTCATCTTGCAGGGTGCAGGTGTTGGGGAGAAGCTGAGGAGAGTCAGCAGTACACTGGGCAAGTCGCTTTCCTTTCCAGGCCCGCAAACTAGAAGGCACAGATTCGGACATTCTGCCTGCAAGTGGGCAGAAGGCCTCTGAGGATGTACTTGGTGATGGGTGTTAACAGTTGGTAAGGGAAGAGGGTGTGGAGACAGTGGAGCTGGGGCCGCAGGTGGAGCAAGGAGCAACACCGAACACTTAGATCTGAGCCTGGAGAGGAAGCAAGGGTGGAATGAGGGCAGTCCAACAGGGGACAAGGATGGGCAGCCAGCGGGCAGCCAGAGGAGCTGGTGATAGAAATTGCTAGATGTGGCAAGTCCTGGTCACTGTGCAAGTCTTGGACCTTTCAGATGTGCTCCTCCTTCAGGTGAGTCAGGTGAATGTTAGATCCATGTCTGTGAAACATACAGTGATAAGAAATTCATCTTTAGGTAGTAGTGCATGTTCCTCAATCAGATTTGGCCCAGAGGTAATTATTGGTTTGGGAGCTGATGGAGGCTGCTTTGGGATAGAAGGTCCATTAAGCTCTTGTCTGTGTCCATTCATAGCGGCCGCCTGGTTTCCGTCAGACAGGAGGCCCGTGCAGGGCTCCAGGCCTCTAAAAGCCGCATCCTTTGCCAGATGCCTGTGAATTTTAAAAGCAGGGATTCATCTGCGGAATCATCTTTCCAAACCTAATGATGTGTAATTGCTTAGTTGTTGAGCTGTGATTGATCTATTTCTAGCAGATTAGCTACCTGAGAGGAAATGAGAAGTTAAATTGTTTGCTGGACTCCTTTTTAAAAATTTTTTAATTTTAATTTTTTAAACTGTGAAGTATTCTTATTTTAAATGGGAAGGCAGGAAGAAGAGGCCAAAACAAAAAACTAACACTTAATTCAACATTGTATGCAGATACTTTCCTATGCACTTTATAATTATTTACTGATTTAATCCTCAAACCAATTAAGTGAATATTATTATATTTTACAAATAAAGAAACAAGTTCAGAGAGTCTATTGTAAAGTATCTCTGTTTTGGACAAAGTATGCTCAATTACTATTTACACACTTTCCTATATGGACATCAGGGCACCAAAGAAGGCCGGTTCTGGGGTCTGCTTGCTTTCAGATTATGTAGAGGAAAGAATCCCAAATTAGTTTTGCTCCTCCTTTTCTTAAATAAGTCCCTTTAACATTTCATGCAATAAGGACTTGGTTATGATGGACTACTTTGGCTTTACCTTATATGGGAAGCATTTATCTGCCTTTCCATTCTAAATGATACCTTTGCTGGATAGAATAATCTTGGTTGTAGGTCCTTGCTTTTCATCACTTTAAATACTTCTTGCCAACCCCTCTAGCCTGCAAAGTTTCTGTTGAGAGATCAGCTCATAATCTTAACAGAATCCCTTTGTAGGAGGAACCTCTTCTTTTCTCTTGCTACCTGTAAGATTCTCTTTATCTTTAACCTTTGGCATTTTAATTATGGTGTGTCTTAGTGTGGTCCTTCTTGGGTCTAGCTTGTTTGGGACTTGTATGTCTATTTCCTTTTTCAAATTGGGAAAGTTTTCCTTCATTATTTTTTCACATAAGTTTTCCACTTTTTGCACTTCCTTTTCTCTTGGCACCCCTATGATTTGGATGTTGGCACATTTAAAGTTGTCCCAGAGGTTCTTAAGCCTCCTTGTTGGGTTTTTTGTTTGTTTGTTTTCAGTTCTTGTTTCTTCATTCTGTACTGGTTGACTGTTTATTTCTTATGTTCCAGATCATTGATTTGAACTCCTGTTTCCTTCCCTTCACCATTGGTTTTGTGTGGATTTTCTTTTGTTTCACTTAGCTTGCCTTCGCTTCTACGCAAGCATATCTGTCAAGTCTGTGAGCATCTTTATCACCAGTGTTTTGAACTCTGTATCTGTTAGGTTGGCTGTCTCCTCATTGTTTAGTTCTCCCGCCCGAACCTTGATACGTTGCCTCTTTTGGGCCATACTTCTCTGTCTCCTCAACTTGATAGGCTCCTGTGTTTGCCTCTGTGTCTTAGGTAGAGCTGTCCCACTTTTTACATTGTAAAAAGGGGCAAAAGCTTAGCCATTTGTCAGCATGGAGCAACCCATTTCACCATGTTGTAGAACTGCATGTTGGGGAGGGGCCAGAGAGGGAACAGTGCCACTTGCTCAGCGCTCACCCTTTTTCCAGGTGCTTGTCCCACTTACTGTTGCCCCTCTAGTTGTTGCCCTGGTTGTGGTTCCTAGAATGGATGGGTCTGTGGACATTCTAGGGCTGTGGGGGCCTTTCCCATCCCCCTGCCCCCGGTTTCCTGGTTTTCGCAGTCAGAAGCAATGAGGCTTTATTTTCCCTAGCACTGGAACCATGAGCTGCACGGGCTGGTCTGGTACTGGGAGCGCTCCCCTGGTGTCCTTTCCTACTTTTTTTTAATTGTGACTGTTTTCTGCCAGACAGACAGACTTGCTGTCACCACTGCCTCCCCTTCTACCTTTCTGGATGAGTATTTCTTCTTTTTTTCTTTGTTTGTTGGACTTCCATGTGGCTCGATTTTCTGGAACTTTTGGTTGTTTCCCATTTTGTGGTAGTTGTATTCCTTCTTAGTTGTGGAGGGAGATGCAGTGTGTACACCTATGCCTCCATCTTGGCTACAAGTGCTCTGTTTACTGGACTTTTAAAAATTTACTTATGAGAAGACGTCTCATCTACAAATACATATGACACAAGGAAAGGTGGTTTTTCCAATAGCCACTCTTGATTGATAATTTTACAGTCTTCTTGCCTAGGTACTTTTCATACATTCTTAGTAGTTCTTAAAACAGTTTTTACTGATTTGAACACATTTTAGAGATGAGCCCAAGTTCAGAGGGTAAGTAGTTTCCCACCTGGTAAGTGCCAGAGCTGGGATTGGAACCTGGATCTTTGATTCCCCATGGCTTTCTGCTCCCACTATCTGGAGTAGCCTAGCAATGGGCAATGATTATCGAATTCATTCAGAATAGTTCATAATGTTTCCTAATACAAGAGAATATTTGAGGTTTGTTTTTTGGGGTTTTTTTTGTGTTTGTTTTTGAAAAGGGCCCATAAACCAGAAGATATCAAAAAATCTTCCTTGTAACTGGTAATTCCCATTATTGTTATTAATCATCATTACAAAGTAAACATCTATAATTATTCAACACCTAGATATTCAGTTGGACTCTTTATTCTGGATTTGGGAAAGAGGAGTTGGAGATGGAGCAGGTTGGGTGGGACAAGGTGCCGCATTTCCCCTATAAGGTGCTTCCTACAGTAGCACCCCATCTGTGTGCAGGTGTGTAAAAGGTGGTTGAAGGCTACATTCAGGATTATTTTGAATAATCTACTGCTTGTTCTTATCTCTGTAGCAATAATTTTGTATAGGAAAAATAGCTGGTTGCAAGATCTTTTGCCTTTTGATAGGAAGCAGAGAAGAGATCTGCTTTAAACTCTTGACAGGCTCCTCTCTCAGTTCCTTTTTCCTGCTGTATATTGGCAGGCAGACTCATTTGTTGAGGCCTGAAGGGCCTGCCAGACCAGTGGTCCCCCTTCTCATTTTGCATTACCCCTCATCCTCCACAGCAGCACTCAGGAAGGCTTGGGCCTGTTGGGAAGGAGGAGGATTGCATGTCCTTGGCACAGTTCTGATTAATCCTATTCATTGTCAAGTACAGCTTTTTAATGAGCTGATTCATTACTGAGAGTAGGTCTCATGAAAATCCCCAGTTTGTATCCTGTGGATTTAATTTCTAACAATTTCCTCATTTCAGCACAACTCCATTGTACCATGGGTTTTATGATTTCCGTCAAATGTAGAACCTCGCCTCATATTTTATTTCAAAACTATGAGGTAAATGTTAACAAAATGAAAACCTTCCAAAAATAAGCTAGAACACATAGGTAGATAAACTTAAATCTCAAGTATTGGAAGAAGTTACAGAGGAAATCACTGTTAGGTTCCAAGCTTCTGTTTATGGGATAATACCACAGACTAACTTAAAAAATAGGCAAAAAAAAGTCAGCTGCAATTATGATGTATAGACTTAATATAAAACTGTGAAGAATTCAGGAAATTACAAAAAGAGACACTAGGACAGCCAGGAGAGATATAGACAAGTTAATACTTTTTAAAAATGTCAAGCTCACTACTTAAAAGAGAAAAATATAGTTGGCTAAACATGGGACAAACTGTTAACCCACAAATTATTAAAGCAATGTAATGAAAACCTAATCATTTTACAGTTATTCGCAGATTATTAAAAGTAATGAAACAATAGCATTTTTTCAACTGTTATCAAACAAAAATATTTTTAAATGCTGGTATGACTTTGGCAAGGGGGCAATTTTCATACACTGCAGTTGGGAATAGAATTTAGTGTACCCTTTCTGGAAAGCAATTTGGCAGTATAACTTTTTTTTTTTAATTTATTTTTATTTTTTTAAATAAAATTTTTAAAGATTTTATTTATTTTTGGAGAGAGGCAGAGAGGGAGAGAGACATCCATGCCTTTCTCCTGCCTCCAGCTATGGATCTGGCTGGAGACCTGGCTTGCAACCTGGTTATGTGCCCTGGCTGGGAATTGAACCAGTGACCTTTGGGTTTGCAAGTTGGCACCTTACCCACTGTGCCCCCAGCCAGGGCCTTTTTTTTTTTTTTTTTTTCCTTTTAAGTTCATCTTAAACTTTTCTAGAAATTTTAAGTTAATAGATGAAAACATTTAACGAGCAATAGTGTTTAAAGTTTTGTAAGTTGAAAATGTTGACTAGAGAGCCTAGGAGAGCAGAAATAGTCAAGCTGTATGGAACATCCATATGACCAGATAGTATAATGTGCAGTCTCAGAAAGCAGTACTTTGAAGGAATTGTTAATAACATGGAGAGCACAGCATTGGGCAAAAACAGGATACAGAGCTCTGGACCTACATAAACATGATCCATATTTTCCCTAAAACGTACACATAGCAAAAGGACCAAGAGGAACTCTACCAGACTATTAGCACTGGTCACAGTCATTTCTCAGTGGTGATGTTAGACATGGCTCTTGTTTTCTTTATTCCTTTATATATTAAGTTGCCCAGCTCTGCCCAGGTTTTAGTGCTGAAAACTCTATCCTGCCTACACTGTTGATCACAGTAGTGCAGTGATTTTCAACCTTTTTCAGCTCATGGTGCACATAAACTAATTACTAAAATTTTATGGCACACTTAAAAATATATATATATTTTTTTGCCAATCTGACAAATTAGGTATAATTTTTATACCTAATTAGGTATCAATTTACAAAATAATAATAATAATAATAATAGTAATTACCTACCCTTTTTTTCTCCAAAGTGACTTTTTGAAGAATGAGGTGTCTATACTTGTATAGAAGGATTTCTGGTACCAAGCATTAACCAGTCAGACTCAACTCTTTCAGGCAACATGACCAATAGATGCAACTGTATTATTATATGACCTATATAGTATTGATGGTTCAAGACAGGACGTTCACACTGGACGATATAGTTGTGTTGGGTATTGTCCTCCTTTTTGGGTATTGCCCTTTTTTTATATGACAATTTAAGGGAAAAGAGGCTAGTGTCCCTGACTAAAAAGTTAGGTATTGCATTTTTTTAAACTTCTTACGGCACGCACGAGTTGAAAAATTGCTGCCTGAGGGCAGGGGTGTCATACTCATTTTCACTGGGGCCCACATCAGCCTCAAAGTTGCCTTCAAAGGGCCGAATGTAATTTTAGGACTGTGTAAATGTACTCCTTAACAATTAAGTGAGCCGGGATAACAAGGCAGAGGGCCGGGTTCAGCTGGTGGGCCTTGTGTTTGCCACCCATGCTCTAAGGGTATATGTATGCATGTTGAAATGGGTTTGTGTCATTTGGCAGGAAGGGCTGAAGATAGTGACAAGTAACAGGCTGATGGGGCCTATGTGGGAGGAAAGCAATCAGTTTTCTGGTGATAAAATTAATATGGCTTATTTTAGAAAACAGAAAAAAGAAGAAATATGCAAAAACATAGATAGTGACTACATGTGGCCAGTATTGTTCAAAATGCTGTTGGGACTTAACACTTTTTAATCATCCCAACCCTGTAAAGTAAGTACTGTCTTTGGATCCTAATTTACAGAAGCACAGAGAGATTTCAGTAATTTGCCCAACGTCTCACTGCTCTCAGAAAGAGTCTGAATTTGAACTCAGGCAATCCGGATCCAGATTCTGGACTGTAACCACCACCCGCATCTCTATAGGTCTCCCACACCAGCTGCTCTTCTTGCTGCCCCTCCTGATGGTTTTGTCTGTATTGCCCACAAGTGGGGACACACTCCGCTTACTGCTGCTTCACTCCAGGCCCTGTCTCCTTTGACCTTGAACAAAGGAAACAGAGTCCAGAGCTTGGGGTGGGGATTTCCATAGCTGTGTTGCTGGTCTCTGGTGATTGAGTTCTTTCAGTTTTACCACATGATCTTGTGGCAAAAGGCTGGGTCCAGGTGCAGCCTTGGTTATTTCTGGAAACACTTCTCCTTTTCCTTTATTTTGCCTAATCAGGCTCATCAGCCATCCTGCTGTCGGAGCGTGATTTTGGCTCCTCTGCTCAGACCATCAGACAACGTTCCTGTAGGTGTTGGAACTGTCCATGAGGTTCTGGACTTGGTACATATTTCAGGATGAGTCCGAAAGGGAAGGAGGGTGATGTGGATTAGGGCATTCATCCTCAGGTTTGCTCAACCAAGCCCTTCCCCCGCTTTTGCATGTTGCTTTGTGAGCAATAGTGATCTCTGTAGTATTTATCCTTCTTGCTCACCTGTTTTAAACATTTCTTCAAACTCAATTACTTTCTAGATTTTAAAAATGTATTTCCATTTTTTTTCCCCCTTGTAATGCAATTTTACTCTGGCAGAATTTCCAGCTTCAAAATCTGTGCATTCAAGTTCCAGCAACTCCATTTCTGTACCAAAAATAAATACCTTCAGCTATTGTCTGAACTTGCACCTTGCTGAGCGCTGCCAGACTTGCTTGTTAATTGTTTGTTTTGTCACATTAGTTGAACAATGAGAGGGCACTGGCATTCCCCTCCCATGAGGTGGAGACACAAAATCTACATTTCTTTTTAGGTGTTAGGGAGGGGTGGGGAATGTTCTATACTTTTAAATCTTAGAACTGTGTTATTTGACAAGTAAAAGTTTTGGGTACTTCTTTATGGGGACTGTGATGTTTAAACTAGCACGCAGTTTAAATTTGGACTTTGTTATGTTTTCAAAGAATCTGTTTCTTTATCCTCTTCCTTCCAAAAAATTCAAAAGTATGAGTCACACTTATTTTTTTTTGAAAGGTAAGAGGGAAGTAATGTAGCACAATTATTCTTTCTTAATTGTGAACAGAGGGTGTTGTCAGAATTTTTAGTGTTCAAAGGAAAAACTGCTTCCTAAGGCAGAATGTTGTCTTGGAGGAAAAAATGAAAGACTAAAATGTCATTTACAATTTCTTACCTGGAAGGGGGATGAGGTGTCTGCTGGGGTGAGCACAGGGGAGAATTGCCTGGTGGTTTCCTGAGGCTGATGAAGGGCCTCTCCTCCAGAGGAAAGAGGAGGAATGGGGGTCTGAGAAGCTAGAGCAAGGGGACAGGCCTGGCCAGCCAGGATCCTGGAACCTGCCTCCGCAGGGCCAGCGTCTCTGGGAAGTTGTTGGAAATGGAGAATCTCCCCCTCCACCTACTGAACCCAAATGAGCTTCATCAGGTGACTTGCCCACACAGCCTGGAGGTACAGGCTGAGCTGATGGCCACCTAGGCAAGCCAGTTTACTTGTAAGCCAAGGGGAACGGGGAGAGGGTAGACTAATGTATTTGAAATAATTAATATTATAATAATACATTCTGAGTAATATACGTAAATGTATAACAGTGGATCACATGCTCAGTGTTTGGGCTTTGCTTTGGGTACCTGGGAAATCATCAAGAACCACTGGGGAAAGCTTGGGGAGAGTGTTACTTTCTCACCTCCACCCTCTGGCTTTAGTCCTGTTTCTACAGTGGAAGGGTCTTTGGTGGGGACCGAGGGACTTCAGACCCATTGAAAACAGGCCTTTCGAGTACATGGTAAACACCCCACACCCCAAGGACCAGGTGAGGGTCCTTGCTGTGGGCTCAAGAAATCACCAAATATGGAGTCAGCAGTCCATGGGCCTTGGCTGACTTGAGCACCGCCAAAGATGGAGCAGGAGTAGGAGCAGGCACCTTAGCTGAGAGGCAGGCACGGGCCAGCAGGGCAGCCTGCCCACATGGAGCCCTGGGCTGGCATTACCTCATCCACCCATCCAGCCATTTGTTGGGCACTGATAATGTCTTTGGCTCTGCCCCTAATGGGAGACACGCGATCCTTACCTTGAGGGCTCAGATTCAGTTTCATAAGCTCTGGATTCACTCAGGTTGAACTTCTCCCCCAGACATGTTGTATTAATAAGGCACTGAACATAACTCGTGGGTGAAGGACTGGCCCCGTTCTTGTAGGCTATGTAATGCACTAAACCTGGTGGTTTCTGTAAGACAAGGGCCTCTTTGCTAACTCATGGTGGCTTTTAGATATTGGCTCTCCGTCGTTCTTCAGTGTTTATAAATTCCCCTTTTACATAAACTTATATGCGTGTGTGTGTGTGTGTAGGTTAAAATTTGCATTTTTAGTGAACAGTCTAAACTGTTAGATCTAAATTGGAAAAAATACGTATTCTGTGTTGCATAGCATTAACATTTCTGATTTTGTTTAATCAAATGTTATAGTAGTATTAATGCCCTGGAGTTCACATTTACACATTACCTACTCTTCCCAACATACTTAAAAAATAATTTTGAAGCATTTACCAACATGCTTTGAAACTTTTGTATTGTTTTTTTTACTTACTGGTATCAGAATTGAATATATTTAGATGTAGCTCTTCATTGAGTAAACTGTAACCTGGATGTGCTTACCATTATTTTGTGCAAAAACTAATCATTCAGGTTTACAGATTATTCAATGTGAAAATTAGAAGCTCCTCTTAAAGGGAGTTCATACTACTTTTGTGGTGGTCATAGCTGGGGAACAGTGACTTTCTTAAAGAGAAAGCACAACCCAGGTGGTAAATAGAGACAATGGAAGGGATTGTTCTGTAGCCATTTGTGGAATCTCTGTCGTCAGTGTTCTGTGACTAACCCTGAGGGGACCCCCATGGATTGAACACTTACCCCGTACCACAAAAGGCATTTAGGATACTCTTCTAAAAATCACCTTGTCACAAGGGGAGGGTCCCCTGACCCCCTTCTTAAGGTTTTAGACATTTATGGTAATAGCTGAATACTTGACAATGGAAGTATTTTTCTAACATTAAAACCAGCTTCAGGCCCTGACTGGTGGCCCAGTGGATAAGCCGTCAGCCTGTGAACCCAAAGATCACTGGTTTGATTCCCCATCCAGGGCACATATGCAGGTTGCAAGCCAGGTCTCCAGCCAGGTCCATAGCTGGAGGCAGGTGAAAGGCAACCATATATACATTGATATCTCTCTCCCTCTCTGCCTCTCTCCCTTCCCCTCTCTAAAAGTAACAAATAAAATCTTTTAAAAAAGAAAAAAAAAACCAGCTTCAACTTAAGGAGCTTTTTTTTAAATTTTTTTAGCCATATATGGGGATTGTTTGCTGGGTGACAGGTGGTGGGGAAAGCGGGTCTCTAAGGTGGACATTTTATTTTTTTAATTATTTAAATTTATTTTTTATTCATTATTTTCAGAAAGAAGGGCAGGGAGGGAGGCAGAGAGGGAGAGAGACATCAATGTATGGTTGCCTTTTACCTGCCTTCAGCTGCGGATGTGGCTGGAGACCTGGCTTGCCAACCTGGTTATGTGCCCTGACTGGGGACTGGAACCAGTCACCTTTGGGTTTGCAGGTTGGTGGCAGTTCACTGAGCCACACCAGCCAGGGCTTAAGGTGGACATTTTAAAAGATGCATGCTTTTATGCTTGGGACTTCTGAAACAACAGAATTCCCTAAACATACAGAACGACACCGAAAATGTCCATCCTTTGATAGCCAGAGCCTGTTACTTGATTTCTCTTCCTCTCTAAAACAAACAAGGACCATAGTGTATGGATGGAGAGAACACACATATTTTGACAAGTTCTTGATGACATGAAGACCTTCCTAGGTTGGCAGCACTGTTCTGGGTCTTGGGTGATCATAGGTGACCTTTTGTTCTTGAGTGGGAGCTGTGTAATAAGCAGTGAAACCAGTCATCAGGAAAGGTACGGCTCATTCCCAAAGTGGGAGAGATGTGATGGAGAATAACTGATCCAGCCTTGACCTGGCGAGGACTGGCTCGGGAAATGCTAGCTGTTGCTGTCAGTCACCATTCATGCTGCTGTTATTGAACAGTCTGTTGCAGGAGGAAGGTTCCTTAACTAAGTTCAGTGAAGATCTTCTCATAGTTAATGCCTGTGCTTTCTGATACAATATCTCCTCCCTCGTTGCCTCGCTGTCTCCCATGAGCGTGATCAGTAGACAATTGCTGGAAAAATCAACTGTGCTGGGACATTTAGGAAGCTGTTTGGGATTTCCAATGTTTTTCTAACTCTTTAAAGAATAATACAGCAGGTCCCCAATTAGGAGGTAGCTGTAGTAATCATTTATCTCTTCTCCTTCCTGCTTCATCCTGCTTCTTTGCTCAAAAGGAACTTCAAGGGAAACGAGATCTCACTTCAGTTTCTTTAGGTAAGAAAACCTGAGGTTCTTTTCTTGGCCCTACTACATCCCCTTGAAGGGATGGAGAATGAATGAAACATTGCTCACCATCTTCCTCTCTGGACCCTGCCCATCCCTGTGTCAGAGGGAGGAAGGTGAAGGATGGGAATGTGAGCTCCCTAGCCCTCCACCACGCCCCCTGTGGTGCTGCCAGCATCCAGGAAGGTGGTGAGATTTCTGCCACTGTGCCAGCTAGGCCACCTGTGGAGTCACTGCCAAAGTCAACATGTGCAGCCTTTATGTCTGGCCAGTAGGTTTCATAATGACAGTTAATGGAAGTTCCTGTTCAGATGCCCCCAAGTTCGTTGTGTATTCAGTTTCCACCAGGCTTCTCTTATGTAAAACCAAGACCTTCAGGGAATTTTTATTTTGCCTTTTTTTTCCGGTCACTTCGCAAGGTCATAGGAGGCTTGGTAAGTGGCCATTAGAGGTGAAGAGCAATAATCTTAGTTGCCGTTGAGTAGAAAGTTTTAGCAGACCTAATGTGTACCAAGTTTTGTTCACAAAAGGTGGGAGGGGGAGGGCACAGAAGGACTAAACAATGGACCCAAGACCTTGGGACTCTTGGTGTGATTAAGACGTGGAGGAGAGAGAGGTAAATAACTAAGTGTACGGTCAGTCAGGCCCAGAGAGCACAGTGGAAGGGGTATCAGAATGGGTCGTGTCCAAGGGTAGAAGCTGATTTCCTTGAAGTCTTCTTTGAGGTGCGGAGTGAGTTTTAATGAGGATGAGGAGAGGTGAGAAGAGTTCCCCCCAGTAGCAGCAACATCTGTCACCTTCTGGGGTCGGTCTAAGGGAGGCATATGGGAGGGACCAGCCTCAGCTGCATGCAACCTATGCGGTCACACAGGGCCTCGTGCTTAGAAGGATTCCACACTTGGTTTATGCTGTTGCCACCTTGAAATTCTCCATTTTTGAGCAAAGGGCTCCATAAATTATTTTCATACTGGGTCCCACAAATCACATGGCCACTGTTTCATATGGAGATGGCACTGTAAAGGTGGATTGGGCCAGATTGTGAAGAGCTGGGTCTGTCATACTGTAGAATATCTGATTTTGTTCTAGAAGCAGTGGAGAGCCACGAAGGTATGGCAGCAGGTGAGACCAGGGAGGCTGGCAGTCCATGGAGGGAGGTGGGCCAGCTTTTTGGGCACCAGGGGTGAAGGTGGAAAGGATGGTTGGGGGTGGCTGAGGTTTCTCGCTGGGCTGGAGATTCTGCTCAGTGACAGGAATGCAGGAGGAAGGAGTCCCCAAGCCTGTGGCAGCAAGGCAGATGTTTTGCAGGAGTGGGGCGAGGCCCTTTCCAAAAAGACCCGGAAATCTCTGGTGGGACAGCTTGTGGAAACATGCACTGCAGCTGCTCAGCTGCAACAAATGACCTGCAGATCAAGGTTTTTGTCAGTATTGAGAGCTTCACTAGAACAAATATTCATCCAAAAATAAACTTCCCGTTCTTCCTGTTTTTATAACTTGCCTATTTCCTCTGAGTTTGAGGCTGGTCTCCAGTTCCGTGGGTTATTAATCTTCAGAGGATCAAGACCTCTATAGAAGTATTTCCTGTACATGTTTATCTACCCAGCCCTAAATTATTTTCTCCAAATGATAAGAGAACTTTTCCATCTTCGTGTGTCGACTTCTTCTTTGAGAGACTCAGGCCCCTCAGCAAGGAAGGCTAAACCAGAGAGACTTGCTATCCCAGAGCGTGGGGAAACCCAGGTGGCGGTGGGAGTGGCCTGCGGAGGGTTTGGATGGGTACTCTCAGCCACCGCCGCCAAGTTAAAGGTGGCGGCTTTCTGGCGGGTCCGAGCGAGGTCAAGTGACAGCTGCCAAGGGCCCTATTTGAGGAAATTTTAAGCGCCATACTGAAAAACCACAGGGGAATAATAGCTCCCGAAATGGCTCTGCCCCTCCAAAGAGTTCAAGATATCCCTTTTTGGACCATAATTTGTTCTTGCATCTTTCAACTAGAAACAGGGCCCCTGGCCTTCCCTCTTCCACTCACAAGGGAGGGAATTAGAGTGTATTTGGTGCTTACGACGGTGCCCAAAGCGAACGGGAAAAGCTGTGTGGATGCTTGGGCCAAGTTCAGGCCAGAGAGACAAATAGACCAGCTCGGCTAAGTAGGCCAGGGCGTTCTACTCATCGGCCCAGTGAGTCCACCTGCCTCTGGGAGGCTTTCTTGGATCTCCTCCTTGTTGTGCTTACAAATCCCAGGCTAGCGCGCTGGTGGGTTAGTTTTTAAATGCGAACCTTCTGGTATGACTTGCAGAGAGGCGGTGGGGACGGGCTGCGTGGGTGGCAGCTTGTGCCGCAGCGGAACTTGGAAGGAAGCCAGCTGCCTTTTACTGAGGCCTTTTGAGGTGGGGCTGCACCGTCCCTCTGCCCTTGGCAACTCAGGTGACCGGGTTGGAAACGACTGTGCTGGACACTGGCCTGCTGTTCCAACACCTGCACTGTCCAGTACCTCAGCCACTAGCTGCCTTGACTGTTGGGCATTTGCGGTGAGGCTAGTGTGAGCTGAGATGGGCCATAAGTGTAAAATAAAGTACATTTTGAAGCCTTGTTACGAAGGAGAAAGAATGTAAAAGATCTCATTAGTAATTCTTTTCATTTTGATAACTTGTTGACATGAAAATATTGTAGATATATTGGATTATGTCAGCTATATTATTCTAATGAGTGTTGTCTGGTTTTTATTACTTTTTAAATGTGACTACTAAAGTAATTAGGACATATGCATATGGGGCCCGTGCTCCATTTCCATAGGACAGAGCTGCTAGTCTCCACTGAGGTCAGCTG
This sequence comes from Noctilio leporinus, assembly GCA_004026585.1. Classification (NCBI taxonomy): domain Eukaryota; kingdom Metazoa; phylum Chordata; class Mammalia; order Chiroptera; family Noctilionidae; genus Noctilio; species Noctilio leporinus. The sequence continues at coordinate 176,807 of PVIW01001154.1, forward strand.
CCAGTTGTGGCTTTGAAGTGAATACATCCCCAGAGGCAGGGAGGGTGAGGGAGGGCCCTTTCCCAGGTGGCCTGTTAGAGGAGGGGGGACCCAGCCCTCACTGAGACTGCCTGGGGCAGTGGGTGGGACAGCCTTCTGCTAGGCCAGAGTTAATCACTTCATAAGCAGCAGCAGCAGGAATTTTTAAAAATGCTTTCAGAAGCACCCCTCCTGGCTTAATTTATTCCCTGCTCCCCTCCCGAAGCTTGCTTTGTGGACCAGCCTCCTTCCTGGAAGCCTTTTTCCCCCCCAAAATCAGAAGTTTCCCATCTGTCAGCAAGGGACCTGCAGGCATGGTGTTGTTCAGAGGGGCTTTTCGTTTTGTTTTCCTGTGTACATCATTCCTCTGCCCCCCAGATCAGGCTCCAGTCGTTGTCAGCCTAGGAACTACCCAGATGTGCCTGAAAAGCCAAAATTTCAGACAAGCCCCCTGCCTCCCCCCCCAATCTCCCACCCTTTGGAGTGATTACTCAAGTATAAAATACATGTATCTTGGGAAAACTCAAGGTGGATGTGAAGCTTAGGAAACCCCTGCTCTGGAACCACAATCCACCTCCTGATGTTAGGGTGATGTTTCAGGAAAAGAGGTGGGGGGATTTCACTGGTGTTTGAAAGCCCCTGTTGGAAGGAGGTGTTTCAGAGGTCCAGGAAGAATCTGTTGGATTGTTGTCATTTGCCAAAGGATATTACATGGTGGAATTGTTCTGCCTGGGCACCTGTGCTGGGGATAGGGTGGTGGGGGGGGGGGGTCCCATTGTCAGTGGCAGAGCAGCCCTGCCCCAAGGTACTTGGTACTTTGGACACATTATGTCCACATTGCTCTGCATGGTGTACTAAACCTTCACTGGAATAATCCACATTACAACCAACATTTATTAAGTGCTGACTCTGTGCCTTGCTCTTTTTTTTTTAATTATTTATTATTTTTAGAGAGAGGCAGAGAGGCATCAATATATGGTTGCCTTTCACCTGCCTCCACCTACGGACCTGGCTGGAGACCTGGCTTGCAGCCTGATTATGTGCCCTAGCTAGGAATCGAACCAGCAACCTTTGGGTTCACAGGCCAGCACCTTGTCCACTGTGCCACCAGCCAGGGTGCCATGTTCTTTACTACATAATATAGTTATTTGGCATCACAAACTCCCAAGACACCCGGAGCAGGTGCCATTGTGTTTCTGTTTTACAGATGGGGAGACTGCAGTTTCAAAAGATAAACCGGTAGCTAGAAATTTTGCTGGGTCACTGAGTGCAACCTGGGTGCGACTCGAGAGCCCAGTGCTTAACATCGGATGTCATTCTGTACTGCCCAGAGCAGTCCTTGTGTGCATCGTTCCATTCTGCATGAGGATTTATTATGGACACGCCTGCTGCTGCAGGCTGGGACACGACACCAGGGGAGGGCTCATCCCTGAGTTGCTGAGCCAAGAGTTGAGAGTTGTGGGTACCTCTGAGCTGTGCTGGGAGGACACCCTCACACGTGGCCTCTCACGTGCTAAGTGCTGCAGAACCACATGGCTGTTGTGTCCAGGGCTGTCTCGAAAGATGTCCAGTTGACCTCTCCTTACCGCTCAACAGGACCCTGCCACTGTACTGCTGATGTGGAAAGTGCAGCTCGAGAGGTGGCAGGCTTACATGGTGAGGCCTGGGAGTGAGCAGAGGAGACAAGAGCTACATGCTCTTGAGTCAGAATATCCTTTGGTTCTACCTCTTGGTGGCTGCACAGGTGGGGTTCTTCGTGCTCTGGACTGTAAAATGGGGATGCTCATAGTTCCTGTCTCAGAACTGCAGTGGGAATGAAAGAGGACACAGGAAGCATAGTGTACTAGGCACATCAGGTAAATGTCAGCTGGCATTTCATTATGATTACCATTAATGCCGTTTAATGCTGTTTGATGGATTATAGTCTTACACAGAATGTACTGGAAGATCTGATCAGGTGGCCTGAGTTTTTTGTTGTTTAAAGGCAAACCTAGCGGAACACATCCTTTGTATCTGAATGTGCTCCTTTGTGCTGGAGTGTGGGATCTTTCAAAGTCACAACCTCACTTGAGGCACTGTGGGCACTTGCTCTCCCAACCGTTTGCTTGAAATGTTTTCAGAAGCCTTCCTGGAACTCCTTAGAAGAAAAAAGGTGATCATATTAAGTATTTAAACGTGAAGGTAGACTTTAAGTTTGGAAATGATCTTTAGGTGATTAGTTTGATGAGTAAGTTGAAAATGAGCTTTGGTGTTGGATCCACTGTAAGTTAAAAAGGAGTGTTTCGCTAGCAAGTGAGCATTTCATTTTGTGTTTTAGTTTGACTGGCTGGCTCATTTATTATAAGACCAACCCTGAGGCAGTGGCAGGAGAAGAGTTGCGAGCAGCCTTTGACTTGGGACAGCACCTCTGGAACATTAGTCAAGTCTCCCAGGGTGAAAGTTTAGAGGCAGGAGTTTGGGGGTGAGTGGGCAACATTTACTAAGACATAATGTTCTGTTTTTGAAGTAAAAAAAAAAAAAAAAAATGGTGTTATTTGCACCTACTGTGTTAAGTAACACCTACAGCCAAGTTGGTCTTGGGGTTTGGGGTTAGTGTAGGTGTTGATGGGGTTTTGTGCATCCAAGGAGGTGAGGCCAAAACCTGGCTTCGAACCAAGGCTGACTTGCATTCCAGGTCCGTGTGTGTGCCTTGAGGTACAGAGTTAAGATCCCAACGTGTGAGTGCGGCAAGGGAGGGGCCCTCAGGTTGGCGTCCTCAGCCAAGACTGGAAAGCTGGGCGTGTGAGAAGCACTCCCTCTTCCATGTGGATTGCTGAGTGGCTAGAAAGCAGCAGTCAGCTTTCTGAGGGTGGAGGGAAAATGCATATCCTCATGGAAAATGATGGAAGAAAGTTCAAGGGTTTTATATCTTTAGGCACTTGATGACTAATAGAGTCATCCAGGAGGGCTCGGCCCAAAGCAACCTTTGGCTTTTTTCCTGCAGGTAGACAGTATATCCTAATATTTATCTTGGAGGATGTGGCTGTGCAAAGAGCATGGGGCTTTGGATTTCTGTTGAAGTCTAGTTCTTCTCTCTATTGCCTGGTTGACTGTGATGTCAGAACTAGGATTGCCTGGGCCTCCTTCCTCTCATCTGTAAAATAGGAACACAATTACACTTTAGGGTTGTTGTGAGAGGAGGTCAGAGGAGCTACAGATGGAGGGAGGGCCTCAACAGATGTAAACCCTCTACCCCTCCCAAGACCCTGTGAATGACATCAAAATTAACCCCAAAGCCACAAGAAGGTGGGCAGAGTCCCACAGTTGTACATCAGAAAATGCCACCTGCTGCAGGAGTATTTCCCGTGTCCTTTTATGAGGAGAGGCTTATGCCCGAAAGAGGCTGATAGCCAGTTGTTCTGTGCTCTGAATAAAGCCAGCTGTTAAGGCTCCAATACCCAGCAAGCAGCTAGAACAAATTAAGTTGCCCAAGACCTCCCAGCCTCTTCAAACAGGAGCCTTTCTGTGTAGTTAACATAGCTGAGATACACATTGGCACCTAATGTTCAAGTGGGTGAGGGGAACCACCAATGAAATGCTTAATATGAACTGCAGTCCTGATATTGATAATCGGTCATCTCCCATCTGGATTTAAACTTCTGTTTTCAATCTATTTGACAGGCTCCTAGTTTGATTGCACCAGTAAGTCAAGGAAGCTTGGCCTGTATTCCTGACTTGAGGACCCTGGAGAGACAGATTATTGGGCCAAGGGGGATACAGGCAGGAGCAGAGAGCATCCAGCTGCCACTGTCCTCTCACACTTACCCCTGACTTTTTCCTGAACCACTCTGTTCAGTTCTTGGAGCACTGATTCTCAAACTTTGCTGTACATTAGAATTACCTAGGAAACTTTGAGAAGATCCAGAAATTCAAGCTGCACCCCAAACAATTAAATCAGGAACCAATTTAAACACACACACACACACACACCCCTTCCTAGGTGATTCCATTGTGCAGCCAAATTTAAGAACCAGGATGAAAAACCTGGTGCAATTACTTCCCTAGTTGACTTCCTTTGTTTGTTATGGTCATCTGGGGTCAAGGCAGCCCTCTTAGGGCCTGAACTGTCCATTCTGGTCAATAATGAGGTCTCAGCGGCCCATGGCTATCATAACAGCCTGTTTTCTTCATATAAAATGTTTTAAACTTACAGAGGTGAAGAAAGTAGCATACTAGGCACCATGTACTCACCATCCAGCAGTTGTTCATTGTTTTTTTTTCTGCCCCACTGCACATACGTGCACACTTTTTAAAAAAAAATTTTTTAATAGGTGAGGGGAGAAGGTGATGGGCTGGAGTGTTATAAAACAAATGCCAGACATCATTTCATCCATAAAGACTTCAGTATGTACCTCTAAGTGTTCAGAACTTTTTAAAAATAACCGCAATACCATGATCACATCTAAGAAAATTCTAAGTGTTAAGAACTTTTAAAAAATAACCATAATATCATTATCACATCTAAGAAAATTAACAGTAATTCCTTAATCTTATGTAATACCAAATCCATGTCCAGTTTTCTCCGATTGGTTTCAAAAATGGTTTGATACATTGGTTCCAATTTGGGTCCCAACAAGTATAATTCGTTTTTAATAGGCTGGCTTGAATGCCAGGGTAACGAAGCCAGGCACGGTGTGCACACACAGGAAATGATGCAGATGCACCACCAAAAAGAGGTGTCAGTGGCATTTGATTTAGCTGATATTTACAGGATGCTCTTTCTTCCTTACCTTCCTTAGCCCTGCCGGGGGGACATAGACCCATCATGGAGGAAGGAGGAAACGCGGTCCTGCTAGGCTTCTGCCTGCCTGAAGGCATGTTCCTTTGGGTAAACTTATAATAGAACCTTCAGGATGCTTGTGGAAGGGGGGCGAGGGGAGGGGGTGAGCTCCCTGGACAGTGTTGATGAATTTCTTGCTCCTTAGCTGGAGGCTGTAGCTGGAAAGGGCTGGAGGGTCTACTAGGCTCCACCCTGGGCTCTGCTGAGGGGCCTTGCTTTGCTGCTCACCTCTAAGGCTTCAGCTAGAATTTGCGCTCTGATCCAGGGACCCGAGGGACCAGACAGCAGCAGCTGAGACCTGCATCCCTCAAGGCACAGGTGGCTCTTGTGGCTTTACCTCCAGCTGGACCTCTGGGTTCAGGTCCAGACAATGACCATGGTAGGAGAGGGCTACTTCTTGCCTTCTTAGGTGGCACCAGATACTTCACTGTAACCATTTTGCTAGAGTTGTCCCTCCTCTATGATGAAATAGAATGCTGTCAGGAATTCTTAATCGGGCAGATGCCTGAGTGTGGTCCCTAGAATGAATAGGGGTTGAAACTTCTAGGAGGTGAGCGGGAAGGAGATGAGAATGGAGAATGAGCAACCTGAATAATTGAACTCTGCCTCACTCCTTCCAGATATGCATCATACAAAATCAAAATCTCATTTTTCATAACCATATTTTTGCTTTAGAAGGACTTTGTCTTGATTGCAGATAGGATTGGCAGCTTCAAGGTTTTCTTTCTTCTTTCTCTGTATAATGGTTGGGTGGTTGCAGAGCAGTAAACACCCATCTCAATATACCTGCAGTTCTGATATATAAAGTTGTTTATCACAGATTTTCAATAGCAAAAGTTTTGGCAAAACCTAAATGTTCATGAATAGGGCAAGTTAAATAAATCATACTATATCCTTATAGAATATTTGTACAGGTGTAAAAAAGGAATGAATTAGCTGTGTATTCCAATATGGAAAGTTCTTGGAGGGCTAAAAGGCAAGGTCCAGAACATATGAATAATATACTACCACTTTTGTGAGAAAGGGTGAGAAGAGAGTGCATATTTATATTTATATAAACCCTGGAAGGATACACACAAATTTTTTTTTTAAAGATTTTATTTCATTATTTTCAGAAAGAGGGGAAGGGAGAGAGAGAGGCAGAGAGGAAGAGAGACATCAATGTATGGTTGCATTTCACCTGCCTCCAGCCACAGACCTGACTGGAGACCTGGTTTGCAACCTGGTTATGTGCCCTGGCTGGGGAATCGAACCTGCGACCTTTGGGTTCGCAGGCCGGTGCCTTATCCACTGTGCTACCAGCCAGGGTGGATACACACAAATTTTGAAAGGGTGGTCACAGTTAGTTGGCTTGTTGGTTGGGAGAAGGAACAGGGCAGATGGGGTGTAGTGGGAGTATACCTTTATATATTTTAATTACAAATCATGAGTGTATTACCTCTCTGAAAAAGAATAAATGCACCTATACCTACATTGTGCAGATACATTGGTGATCTGCTGTGCGCTCCTGACCACCGCGTAGCTGTACTTAAACACCCCGGAATCTGTTGTTCTGAGACGGTGGTCCAGCGAGGCTGTGACCAGCCCATTGAATGTGTGCCATATTTTTCCCATGAAGCCTTGCTCAGCAGCAGATTATAAATACCTGGTTCTATTCTGAAGCCCGTGGGCTCTTCTTGCTCACCCTGAAATACAAAACTGAGCTGACAACATCTAAAGGTTAATGCAGAGGACAGGGAAGGCAGGCCGCCTCCAGCACAGCGAGCTGCTGTCTTCTGTGGAGGAGGCACTTGGGAGGAGCTGCGGTGGGAGGCATGGCTTCCCTTTTCATTCTTGTCTTGATCTGCTGGTGGCCTGTGAGCCATATTGTCTGTATGTTTGGATTTATTTCCAGCTTCTACAGAGGGGTAGTAAAATCCCTTTGAGCTGAACTGGTCCCACCCTGGGAGCTTGGAATGTTCTAATGTTAAGACTTGCTCTTCACATTTGGCACATTCTTAGTCTCAGGGACAATTCCTCCAGGGCTCACAGGAAACAAACAAATGAAATCCATGGAACGTTTTTTTCTCTCTCGAGTGGAGAAAGGGGGGCAGAGAGGATCTTTGGAGAGACTTGAAATAAAGAGCATGTGGGAGTGAACCTTGTTTAAACGTATTCTGAAAGATGAATTTTCAAGGGCACTTGGGACCTGTTCTTAACTCTTCCACGAATACACCTTTTATATTTGATTTGTTTGGACATTTGGAGCTTGTCTTTGGTTTTTAAGTCTACGAAATAGGTGGAGTCCACACTCACCTTCCGTTCCCCTCACTGTTACCTCATAGCCATCTGATGCTTATTGTAATGAAGCCTGAAGGCTGCCCTCTGAAACGGCAACTAAATGAAGAGGGTGGGTAAGCCCAGCCCTCCTCTGTCCCTTTTCTTCCTTGAATGAGGACTACAGTGAGTACTGATTAGCTCGAGGTTTGATCAGGGACTTGTCTCTCCCACAGGTCTCTTCCTCTTTTGAGTAGAGCTGTACACACAATGAAAATTGCATGTGGTTATAATTACCCTTGACCGTTCTGTTGGACACCAGCATGCAGTCTTTCCCCTCTTCCTCCAGTCTGGAGAAGGATCACTGTTTTCATGATGGAGCACCAAATAAGATAGTTGGCTGTCATAATGGCAAGTTGTTCGTGTTAACAGGTGAATACATAGTGTGTCTTTAAACATTAGAGTCACATCAAGGGTAGCAGTGGACCAGGAGAGAGGCACGTGCATGGTGGATCCCCAAATGTCAGCCAACTCCAACAGATGTGTTCGCTGAGAGGAAGAGCCTCTTCTCTCTAAATGGACTCAGACTCTTACTTCCGCTTCCTGTTGAGGGGGTGGTGGTGGATTTTGAAACGTCAGCCGTGCATCTGTGAGACTCACCTGTAAGGTGCTCATCTGAACTACATGCAGAGCAAGGTTCTTTTCTTGGGGAGGTACTTTGGAGGCTTCCCTTTCTCCCCTCTCTATGCAAGTTTTACTGTGACCACTCCTGGGGGTTCCAGAGAACAGGGAGATAACTTGAAGGAGGTTGGATGCTTACCAGTGTGCCTTCAGGTGAACCAGGGGGTGGAAGTCCGCCGGGGTCAGTGGTTTATAAGCCGCCCCATCTGGTAGTTCACAATCTGAACTTGGGTTCATTGGCCCATTTAAGAAACTTCTGATAGAACTAAAGTGTTTATAGTAAAGTCAGAAACAGTTTTCACAGTAATGAGTGACTTGGGCTGCCATTCTCATGATTTATTTAATCTGGCATCTGAGAATTACAGTGCAGGTACATATTCTGGACACCGTCATTTACTTTTCTTGTTCTGAAATCATCTCTGGTTGCTTTTTAGAAACCATAAGCCAACGGTGAGACAGAATTTGATTTTAGCTAGGTAGGTAATTCTTAGTAAGGAACAATGGGTTTAGAGTCAGAAGAGCTGGACCCAATTCTGGTTCCTACTGCTTTTGAACAAAAACTTGACCCCTGGCCTTAGCTTTCTTCATCTGTCAAGTGTGGTTGGTTTGGAACTAGATATCTTTCAGGCTTGTTTTAAAATCTAGGCTGCTCTCCTAGCTTTTTAGTTAATATCTAAGGTCCATTTTGTGAAACCCATAAATTAATCATTTGCCCCTATCAAGTGCTGAACTAAAGCAGGGAAAAAACATCTTGCTAAACCTTGCACATATTACCTCTTGTTTTTATCAGAAATGGAAAAAACAAAAAGTATTTCCCAGTCATTTTTTAAATGGGATTCAGATTACAATAAATTAGCAAGCACGCATCACATAACTACAGATGCTTGTAATGCTCTTAAACTGTACCCCCTAGATGTCATTTTGGGTGAATGTTTTCTTTGCATTTCCTAAATATTCCACAGCAGACTTACTGTGTGATGAAGAAAATATACACATCACAAAAGTTTGCTGCCACCTTGCTGTCATTTCCTTCCTTTATATAATCTTCACCTTCACTCCCTGTTTAAGCCAGGGAAGATTTGCAGTATCTGTGTGTCTGTTGAATGAAAGAAAGGAATTTGGTTGGCCAAGGGCTTACCATTTGTTAGACATTGAGCTACAAAAGTAAACAAGAAAAAGAAAACCTTTTCCTGAGAATCTCAAGTCCGATGGCAAAGGTGACACACAAATCTTAACGGAATGCTATAATAATACTACTTGCCATGAAGGCAAAAAAGAGGATGGTGCTGGACTCCGTTTCCCTGTCTCCCATCTTTGGGATAAAAGCCCTGTGAGATTGTACAGCACAGTGATTGCATATGGTACAACCTCAGGTAATGCTGGCATTAGCTGATAATGTTGACTAATGATGTTTATAAGGAACAGTCGGTTCTAGCTTTGGGGTGAGACACTGGTGTATCAGTTTAGGTTGGCCTCTTAGATCCAGGGTCAGGAACAGAGCTTTGCCCTCAGTCCCTTGGTCCTGATCCACCAGCACTACCCAGCTTTCTTTCTATTCCTCTAATTTCTACTTGTACTGTCAGGCAGTTTTCTCACTAAGTTGTTATCATTCTATTCCTTGTAGAATTTTGGAGCTTCAGGAACTGAACTCATTTGAACCTTACATTCTCTAGACAAGGAAATTGAGGCACCAAGATGATAGGAGGTTCTGCCTAAGGTCTTCTAAGTAGTGCCACTACTACTTACTTGGGTGGAGCCAGACCCAAACTTTTGCCTCACAACATAATGAATTTGCAGAATTTCCAACTCCAACAATGCGTGCTGTTTACATAGGTGAATGATTAAAGAAGACTGTTGAGAGTTCTTGGAGCTTTCTGTGCCCACAGTTGGATATCTGTATAGCCGTCTGACAGATAGGTGGCTTCCAGTGGAAGGTTTGCTTAGCTAGAAAGCTACCATTCATTGTCTTGGTTAAGCTTTTTGTGACCAACATCAAGGTGAGTGGTACATTGTTCTGAAGACTGTTCCTGGAATTATACAGCCTTTGAGCAACTTCAGGTCTAATTCTGGCCTGAGGTTAGGGAAACAACAGAATGGACCGATCTAGGCTGATGACACATTGGGTCCAGCACACTGGGTGTGTGTGGTGATATTCATGGTACAAGTGCACCTTGAGGAATAAACCATTCAACCTTGAGAACTTTTCAAACACAGACCTCATTGTTCAGCTTGGCAGACATTAAATATACTATACACTCATCCCTGTATTCCTTCCCTCTCCAAGTCTTGAGGCAGCCTCATCCCTTGAATTTAAAATGTCACCCCTAAGCCCAGGCGTGGTTTCTCTCTGCAGCCCAGGCCAGGTCTCTAAGATCAGGCCCTGTTGCCCTGCTTGCTCACTAGGCCGGAAGGATATAGTGGTCTTTTAATGGACACCCAGCCTCCAACTCAACCATATACAGGCATACCTTGGGGAGTGTGCAAGATTGGTTCCAGACCACTGCAATAAAGCTAGTTGTAATCTTTTTGCTGGTGGAGAGTCTTGCCTTTGATTTCTTTAAAACAAACAACAACAAAAACACCCAGCAACACCTGTGAAGCATAGTAAAGCAAAGTTCAATAAAAGAAAGTATGCCTGTACCCAGAAGTTGGAACGCTCTTACCTTTGCCTTTCTGTCAAGCTCTTGGCTCCTCCCATAATTTCCCAGAATGACTTTCCATATTTCTGTTATATTTCAGATTCCTTCTTCCTCTTTCTTCAGTCCTGCCTGTTGGTGGAACATCCTGTGCTTAAGAGATTCAGATTCTCTAGACTCAATCAACCTGCTAGTTTAGTCCCCTATTTTTCCTCCCCACAAGTAAGGAACAAAGTTGTGGGTGAATTATATAACCATACAGAACACTCCACATTTTGCAGTTACTCAGTGGATGTGAGTTCCTTTCACCTTTCTCTGAAGAAACCTGGCTGAGTCTTCAAGCCCAGCTCTGGAAGGTCTTCATCATACGGTCTGTTATTAATCTGCTTAGTGTAATAGCCCACATGCGTTTAATCAGTGAAGTCTTATGACTGGTCAAGCTGAACATCCCCAAATTAACCATGAACTTTGGAAGGAGCCTTATCTTAACCCTTGTGCCAGCCAGTTTCAATTTAGGGGGCAGAGCTGACAACTAACTTGGGTTCACGTGAGATTTTCATGCTCTCTCTGCATCTGCCTTCCCCCTCTTCCTTGACCAGCCCCATCCCTCATCATCCACTTTAGTATTTAACATTTGTAATTTTCTGTTGAATTGGCTTTGCAAAGATGCTGATATTTTCCAGTAAGGCAGCAGCGACCGCCAGGAAGACACTATGTGTCTAAGTGCACCCCAGATTTAATCTCTGTCCAAACAGCTGGCTAAGTTTTTTTTTTTTTTTTTTTTTTTTGTAGGAGAACTAACTGAAGCAATTAGAATGGTTTCTTTTGTTCAAATTTCCTCTTCCAGAGACAAGTCCCAGGAGTTTCTTCACCTGCATTATCCATTAATGCTGTGGATTCATTTTCCCCAAATAAACAAGCTTTTCTGCCAAAGAAAATAGGCAGCACGATTGGATGCAGAGATGCATCTTGGGACCTGTGTTTGAGGCGTGTTCATCATTTTTCTGGGCTGGCCCCAGTCTTCTTCCTGGACTCTTGTTGGCAGCAGTGGTGGTGTAGCAACCCTCCTTTGCGAAGGCCCCTCGTGCTGAATTAATCCTGCCCTGTCTGTCCAACCCTCTTGAAAGCATCCTTCATTTCTGTTTGCTCCGTTTCCTGAATGCCTCTTTCAGATCATCTTTCACCTCTTGCTTCAAGCTCTGGGGACACATGTGGTTTCGACATAATGCACAGATGTGACTTGGGGGAGGGGAGGCAGACTGTGGACTCACACACATCAGCTGGGGTCACCGAACTCTGCAGTAGAAGAGGCGGAAAGACCAGCAGGCAACCTCAGGTTCTGTAGATTCACCCACCGCCAAGAGGCAACGCTGTAAGGTGTGTTTTGTGTTGTAAGGGAAGCATGAGCCATAGCTCATGTGGACCAAATCACCATAAATAACACTTGTGTACCTGATTCTAAATTGAGGCATTAACAATAGAAATTTGTTGTGTAGCACAAGTAACGGTCCAGTTTTAGCACATGGGCTGTAGGTTGCTGAATCCTGGTTTACAGCAGGATTCTCTTGATTTCCTATTGGAAAGAACTGTGTACCCTTGTGCAGGCAAAGGGGACTTCTGTAGAAGAGTACAAGGGATTCAAATGTAATGTTAGGGGTCAGTTTTTCTGCTTTCTGCAAGTAACTGAAATGTGTTTAAAAAATTAAAATGGATTGGTGAATATAGAGGAGTGTGATAAGCAACTATGGTAAATGTTGATGATAGAATCTGAGTGATAGGTGTATGTATAGACATATTTTCTACATATTTAAATTTGTTGTATGCTTGAAAATGTTAATAACCTAATGTAGAAAAAGTTTTAATGTGGAACCAAATTCAAATTTCTTAAAATGTGTCAAGTTCTCTATGAAGTATTCCTTGCTAATAAGTAAATAAATAAATGAAGGAATTGAGCAGAATAAGGGACAAATGACCAATATTTATACGGGGAAAACAACTGGCTCTTTACTCAAATGTTGATCACCAGTGGACTATAGACTTCTTTCTGTAAAGGTCTAGATAGTAATTGTTTTCAGCTTTGGATATCATGATGGCTTCCGTCGCAACCGCTCAACTGTCTTTGTACCGCTAAAGCAGCCGTAGACAATATGTAAACTGGTGTGGCTGGCCATAATTTGCCCACCCCTGACTATCTAAATTCATAAAACTTACAAACATCCTTATCATCATTTGCATAAATTAATGAGTGCTCTGTATTTAGCCAGGTCTCATACCAAATACTTGTGAATGATCACATTTATCCCACCTAGAACAATTATGTGAAGCCATTAATAGTATTGTACCCATCCTACAAATAAAGAAACCTAGAGAAGTTAAATAATGCAAGGGCCGGGCTAGATTTCGAATGAAGACAGCTTGACCTCATGTTCATGCTCTTTTATTATTAGTCCAGCTTACAGTTAACTAACATCATTGACACCACATATATTTGCTTGTATATCTTCGTATTTGGCAGTATTTGGACTTGCACCTCTCAAAAACAAAAAAACATATGATTGCTATTTAAAATCCCGTGTATAAATTAACACATGGCAAAAAAAATTTGAAGTAAGAGCCTATCAACAAGTTAAAAGAAATTGGAAGCTATGTTCTGTTATGTTTCGAGGCTCGTTCTGCTTCTTAACGCCCAAGGATCAGTGCTAGGAGACTGGCCTGGGGAGCTTAGAGGCCAAAGCTATCCAGACTAGTTTCCAAGTTCCAAGACCCAGTACTCAGAAAATGGCGAGATGGAGCTGAGCCTGGAGAAAGCCACTGCTCCTGGGGTTGGTCTCATCCAGGGCCAACTGCATCTTACCAGGAACACCAACCCCAGCATGAGGTGTAATCTCCATTGTACACACAGGCACAGGCTCCTTGGCTGCCACTGATGGTGGCTTAGGCCACTCTGGTGTGGTCAGGGGGAGGCTAGGTAATCCCATTATACAAGTTATTTGCCGACCCACCAGTGGTCATTAGCATGCAAGTCAGCCAAATAGAAATGTTTATGAAACATAGCAGAAACCAAGTTTGGATGCTTTTTTGTTGTGATAGTAAAGTGTATTCTGTAAAGTGTATTCTGAAGAAAACTTAGAACAAAAGACCAGCAGAAAAGCATTCCGTATTTCATCACTTACAATGTTTTCCAAAGTGCTTTAACAGGCATGGAAGTGAGGGTTCCCATGGTCAAATAAGTTTGTGAAGTACAAAATGAAACAGTATTTTTGAGGATATGGTCTGTTGTTTTCCTGCAATGTTTATTTGGGTTTTTTGCTTTGTTTTTTGGAGCCTCTTATAAAATTGTTTGCGAGGAACACACTTGGAGAAATCCTATACCAGAGGCATTTCTCAGTGTTTACAATTTGGTAAATTTCCTGCTCAAAAGTTTTTAAAAATGGGGGAGTATGGCAGCAACAGCTATGGTGGTTATTAAGCCATAAAAATTGTTTTGGGGGTAGCAGAAAGTTATGTAGTATTTGTGTTTAACTTTAAATTATTTCATACAGAGAGCTCTGGCTGGTGGCACAGTGAATAAGGCGCCGGCCTGCGAACCCAAAGGTTGGTGATTGGATTCCCAGCCAGGGCACATAACCAGGTAGCAAGCCAGGTCTCCAGCCAGGTCTGTAGCTGGAGGCAGGTGAAAGGCAACCATACATTGATATCTCTCTCCCTCTCTGCCTCTCCCTTCCCCTCTCTCTGAAAAATAACAAATTTAAAAAATATATATTTCATACAGAGAAGTTGTAAGAATAGTACAAAGACCTCTGTGCCCTTTTACTGTTAAAATTTTATCACGTTGGCTTTTTTCGCATTTTGTGTGTTATTATTATTATTGCAATTACTTTGGTGTTTTTAATTAGTAACATCTGAATTAAAATTTTTTTTAATGAGCTATGGATTTACTTCTTAAGAATACTTAGAAACTCAAATTAGGTTCAAAGTTTATTAATTCCCCTGTTTCTACCTGTTGCATTAGGTAAATCATGCTTTGCACATGTGTGACAAGTTATTAAATCACCAGGAAACATGTTGATAAGCCTGTAGCTTGCAGTCCTTACCAGGGGAGAATTTGTCAGAATGAAGGAAGGCTTCAGTTGGCCCACATACAGTCCCAATCGGAGTGGATTCGTGAGATTGTCATTTGATGTTGTGTAGAAACTGTCACAACCATTTGTAGCTGATTGGCAGTCCTTCTGGGCCCTGTCCTTTGAGAATTAGGGTGGGTTGGGAGCCTTGGCCCGGTGTACTCCCCTGTGGAGACGAGAGGTCCCAGGATTTAGTGGAACCTCTGTATTTCAGGTGTCCTGGGCTGGCTTGTCTTGCTTTCAGAACTTAACAACCCAGATGGTTTTTCTTAATGACGTCTAGTTTCAACAGTGGTTTTGTTTAACATACCTTGGAGCTCCCATACCTGGGTCTTTTCTAACCGTGAAATCAAAGTTCTCTTCCTCCTTTACACGGTTTAAGTAACCCAGTTTCCGTGTACAGTGAGTCACACAAATAGTGTGCCGCCTTACACAGAGATTTGTTGGTGTAAGGGGACTGTGGATGTCACTTAACCTCTCATGGAGCATTTCCAAACTAACCTCTCAATGGCGTGTTTCCAAGCCATATAAGGAAGCTGGGAATAATCATCTCTCCCTCGTTATGTCAACATTGAGCTCACAAATGAGGCCGGGGCTTGTGTCCTCAAAGAAAGAGTAAGGAACAACCACCAGGCAGCCTTGAGAGGAGACAGCACTGAGCGTTTGTGCTTGCAGCCCTCACAGAAGCCTTAGGACAGGTGTATACCTTCAGACCCAACCTTCCTCACCCACGGAGGCACTCGGGTGCTCTGTGGAAGTGGCGCCCCACTCACACGAAGGGCAGGTTCATACCTAACTTGGAAATGACCTTGTTTCAGCACAAATTAGACTGGAAAGATGGGAAATTTTTATTTTTAACATTGTATTATGAAAACTTCAGGAGATAGTCAAAAGAAAGAATAATAAGCCTCTCCTTTTAGACTCACCACACAGAGGCAAAGTTATCAAGATTTTGCCTCATTTCCCTACCCCACCCTGGCCTTTTGTGCTAAAATATTTCATGACAAATCCCAGATAGTATATCATTTCACCCCTAATTTACTTTCCTTTAAAAAGTAGACGTTTTATAAACACAATGCCACTATCCCACCTAAGAAAATTAATCCAGGGACCAAAATTTTTACATGACATTTTCTAAGAATCCCTGCATATGGGTAACCTTACAATATAAAAATCAATGAGGGCCGTGCCTATACTAATTTACTGAATAGCTTCAAAGAAGGCTCTCAATTCGGAACAAATTTATTTGCTTGAGGGGGTGGGAAGCAGGTGAACCGTTCGCACTTGTGGCTGGACGGACTATAGGCATTGAGCTGTGCAGTTTGCTTCCTGGGCAGTTCGTAGTATCATCAATGACTGATAATTGTAACTTACAGGAATTTTTAAAAACAATATCTTAATTGGAAAAAGCATCTGTCAGCTGTCAGCCTTCCAGCTTCCACTTTTGAGAAGCAGGATGTTGAATGTGAGTAATGACACAACAGGCCTATAAAATGCAGACTAACCCTCGGATGACTCATCCGGTACGATGCAGTATATTTGTCAAGGAGACTGAATCATATATGGGGGAAACCACTCCTCAAGCAGCCAGCTGGTTCTCAGGTCAGCAAGCGACGATCCATTTTTATCGGAAGCTTGATAGTAGCAATAATGCTAATACCCAGCTCTTGGGTTCTGCAATGTAGAGGAAATGGCACCACCCGGCAGGTATGTGCTTACTGTTTACATGGACTTTTATTTTCTCGTTCTCTTCTGCCTAACCTTGCCAGGGTTTGCTTTCAACAGCTTTTAAGGGAAGAAAATTATTCGGTTTATTAAAAAACTGAAAAGTGTTTGGGTTTGTGTGTGGTTTTTCCACGTGCAAGGACACAGAGGTAATGCTGGTCTTTTGATGGACACAGAGATCCTGTCCACTCATGTCCTTTTCTGAAAACAGATTTCTCCTTGGGTATTCAGACAGAAATGGCCTTAACCCATCTCCTTTATTAAGCCTTTAGTTTAAAAGATGCTGCCTAGGAAACAGCTTGCAGAAGTGGTATACCTGGTGGGGGTGGGGGTGGGGGCTGGCTTAAGACAACAACAAAAAAGTGAATAAGCAGAAATGAGCTGAAGGAGGTGGTCAAATTATAACTATTGTGTTTATGATGTTGGATTTTTTTTTTTAATACTGTGCTTTTTCCTGTCCTTGAAGATGCATGACTAATTGCAAGAAAGCTTTATTCCCCTATTAAGTGACTATGTCTGGTTTTACAGATCATAATTTGTTCATACTGAATTCATGCATTCACTTTTTCTAGGTGGGAGAAGGGGCGGGGGCTTGCTATGGTCATTTAATTATAGCCTTCACGTGATCTGAAGGATTGCTCTGCATAATTGGGAGGCTGTGTCGCCTGTCTGACCCCTCTGTCTCTTTCTTCACTCACTAAATTTAAACAATGCCTGGCAAGTTAAGGCACATATCTTGTTTATTTGGGTACATTAAACATTCCTCAGTGTGTTGACAGTCCTTTTCAGTGTCTCCTCGTATTTTTAAGTACTTTTTGCTTCCTCCTTGTTAGGGACAGAGGGAGTAATACTGCTTAATGCATTTCTGCTCTGTCCAGAATGGCTGGGTCAGGACCTGTAACACAACTGCTCGCAATTTGGCCTAAGATTTAGCATTTATTGGAGTAGCTCCATCTGTGATGGTATATTCTGTTATCCCTCGGACGGCATTAAAACCTATCTGGGACTACCAAGCAGGAAGAATATGCAGCCTTATTTCCTCTCCCCCTTTCCTGTAAAGCCCATAATAATGTCTTGTTTTCGTGGAGGTGTCCATATTTTAACTGTCGGTAAATGTATCAAATTTACCTATTTAAATACATTTAGAAATTTAGATAATATGGGAAGCCCGGGTGAAGAGACTTTGCTTCATTTCTGCTTGTATTGTAGATTAAGGGGCATACTTTTTTTAGAATGGCCAATTTGTTTTTGGAGACAGGGCTATCTCCAAATTTCATTAATTTTGCATTCTATAAATGAAAACCACCTGTTATGCTGTAAGGTGCTAATTATGGTTAAGGACAATAATGAGGAAGAACAGTATTTGAAATATGTGGGGGTTTTGCTAAGAATTTTCCTGCCCACATCTGTAGTGCTTATTTTTATATGGGTGCATATACGTGCATAGTGCATATTTCATAATGGCATTTGGTGATATTAAAAATACTTCGGGTTCAAAGTGAGGGGCCTTTGTATTCCTTCTCATTAATATTTTTTAAATTGTAAGAGGAAGGCTACTTTTGAAAAATATTAGCTTAAACTAAAGCCTACATGTTGTGACCTTATAGCAAATGGGGTTCTCTTTCAAATCTCTGGGTTCACTTTGTCAAAAGTAATAAAAAATAATGTGATTTAATATGGGTTAAAGGCAGAATAGCTAATTTGCTCCAATTGTTGCTAACATCTTAGTTTCCATTATATCTTTTTTTCCCCTTGAGGCCTACAAGGAAACAATTACAAACAGATATATGAAAACATGTCTTTTAAAGTTCTTGATTTCTTGACATTTTCTGTGAAAATGTCTTGCTTTCCTGTGATTTGTGTAGTTGAGACTTAACTCAGGTCCTATCTGGATTATTTCAGAGCAACCTAGACTTCGTTCAGCTCTGATTAACATTGCGCGTTTGGGACATAGGGATCACTGCGATTCAGTGATGATCATCATCCCTACGCGGCTGGAGCTGCCACTTCTCAGAGGCGCCTTTGCTGCTAACACCATGAGCCATCAGTCCAAAGTGACCACATGGTTTTTAGATTCCTTTTTTTCCTTTAGGGCAAAGGAATACAGAGCTTCAGCCAGTACTAAGGGTCTCATATCTTTCAACTTGGAAGCCATCAGTAGGTATTGAGTAAGACGCTGCTTACGTTCAGAGCTACGTGCTGGGTAGTGTTAAGGTAAAAATGCTGGTAATCTGGACCTAGCTCTGTCTTTGCTTTAATTCCCGCTTCAGTGGGGATTTACTGTTGCTCACGATAGGTTCCTCCTGGGTTTTCTTTTATTCATAGATGTACTGAAGTCTATAATCTGGAGCCACTAATTGCTCTGGATAGAAGCAACTTTTAGCTATTCCCTTTGGTTCTTCAGTGTCTAACTTTCCTTGGATGAATATCAAGAAAGAACAACTGCCCTACTCAAAAATTCATTTGATAGTTTTGGTGGCCACAATTCCTGAGCCAAATAGTGACACCACTTTAGACAAAGGGTTGTTATTATTTTTCCCTCTTCCTCCTTGAGGGGAGTGACGGTCAGACTATAGAAAGTGAATCCTCAAAGCTTAAGAGTCCGGATTATTTTAGGGAAACAGATTAGTGAACAGCAAGGATAGTTTTCCCAGTCTTTGAGATTTGAAGACCCCTGCCCTCTGTAGCCTCTATTAACAGAACAGTATAGTCTGATGATTCAAAGCTAGAGTGAATTCAGTAACCATTTAATAAAAACAGGTTTATTTAAAATCACTATATTATTAACATTTTTAAATACTTGTGTAACCCTGGCTGGTGGCACAGTGGTTAAGGTGCTGGCCTGCAAACCCAGAGGTCGCTGGTTCGATTCCCAGCCACGACAGCATAACAAGGTTGCAAGCCAGGTCTCCAGCCAAACCCGTAGCTAGAGACAGGTGAAAGGCAACCATACATTGATGTTTGCCTCACTCTCTGCTTCCCTCCCTTCCCCTTTCTCTGAAAAATAATAAAATCTTTTTAAATTAAAAAAAATAAAATTTTTTTTTAATAAATAAATAATATTTGTGTTTAGAGAGGTCTGTTTGGTGAATCCACAGTCTGTCCCTGATGTACAGGTGGGTGATCTATGGATGTGTGGTGATAAACCCCACGGGGAGGGCTGGGCCTGTTCTTTGCTGTTGTCCATTGCCCACTCTTTTGCTAGTACACTGTCCACCTCCATTCTGCCGCCCCAACATCCAGGGTTTATGGTTACTGCCTATAAAATGGGTGGGATTAATAGCACTTGTAGATAAATCTTGTAGCAGTATCTGGAAATAGTCAACTAGCATGTAGAGCTCAGAAAAGCCAGAAACAAGTAGAGAGCAGCCTCCTTAGGGCATAAACCCTGCTCTTAAGAACATGAAAATGGAGCGAATAACCACTCTCTTATCAAACCAGCATGGACTTTTATTAGTTCTGAGCATTCTTCCAGGTATCCATTTGTTCTCTGCTTGTTTGCATTGACACCTGTGCCCAGATTGTTTTAGGATGCATGTGGGGCAGTTATAGAGGTCATACCCATTCCCAGGTGGATTCTTAGTCACTGACGGTTCTTCATGACTAATGATCACCGTAGGGAAAGCAAATGCTTCAGAAGCAGGCTGGCATTTCAGCCCTCTTAGAAAGATCTTTTGGCTGCCAAGGCGCTCTGCCTTCCTTGCACACTCAAGAGCAGCACAGGCTGCCTTCTCTTTGTAGAACTCAGTGTGCAAGGAACTGTAACGGGATACTATCTCTTTCCAGACCTCAGCCCAAGAGATGAAGTTTAGTTTTCAGCATTGGTTCATATAGTTGTAAAGAGTTTCAAATTGGAGGTACCTAAGCTGGGTTGGACTTCTTTGTGGTTTTCCTTTAAACACATGGGTCTTGTACCCATCCAGTGGAAGAGATGGGTTGCTCTGGTCCCGTGGGGCCTGCTGTTTGGGCCTCTTGAATTCCATTAAATGGAGCACAGACAGCATGTGTCATAAAGGCTGCTTGGGAAGGGTGAAGAGCAAAATTAGTGTCTGTGGGTGGGCATGTGTTCTCATCACATCACCAAAGAACTGCAATGTGCAAAATCTGGCAGGAGCTTGTTCCAAAGAAAAATAAAACTGCCCCTTTTTCTGCTTTGAAAAATATTTTTTAAAACATCATCAACCCCCATGATGAAGAATATGGAAGTCTTAGAAAATCCTTGTGATGGTGTTTTTAAGGTAATCTTATATTTTTAAAAAGAAAACCTTTTTTTTTTTTTTTTTTTTTTTTAAGATTTTATTATTTTTAGAGAGAAGTGGGGAAAGGAGAGAGGCAGAGAAGGAGGGAAACATCAGTGTATGGTTGCCTTTCACCTGCCTCCAGATACAGACCTGGCTGGAGACCTGGTTATATGCCCTGGCTGCGAATCATACCAGTGACCTTTGGGTTCACAGGCTGGCACCTTATCCACTGTGCCACCAGCCAGGACCTAAAATAAACTTAAAACTGAGATTGGAATAGAAGAAATAAAAAGGGGTTAATCATAAAAATATTTTTTGGATTCTGTGCGTATATTGTAAACATGATAAGCATGCTTTTAGAATAAAGGCCCATTAGGAGAATTTTTAAAGCTCACACTTAGGTGAATAGGTGCTGGCCTATGAACCCAAAGGTCACTAGTTCGATCCCTAGTCAGAGCATGTAACCAGGTTGCAAGCCAGATCTCCAGCCAGGTCTGTAGCTGGGGGCAAGTGAGAGGCAACCATACATTGATGCTCCTCTCCCTTTCTTCCTCCCTTCCTGCCCTTCTCTCTAAAAATAATGAATAAAATCTTAAAAACAAAAACAAAAACAAAAAAAAAAACAGGAAATTCTGTTACGCTTAACTTAGCTTCTGTACTTTTTTGCAATGATTTTATAAGAAAGGCCATTTTTATCTTAAACTCATTACAAGGTTAATGTTTATGCTTTTCATATATGCAATTTGTAGCCTGAGGAACAGAGGATAGGCCACATCATCATTTCTAGTTAAAGTACGAGGTCTGTACTGATCTGAACTGCCTTTCACAGTTACCTTGAGATCTTGCAAATTTGTTAATTGTTTCTCATAGTGTAGAAGAATATTTCTTAGGGGAGAATTTTGTGGGTCATGTGTGTGGGTGTGTATGCTCACACGTATATGGTAGTGTTTTATAGAAATATTCTTTTGCCAAAGTATTTGGGGTCTTCTTGAGTATACCCATTTCAAGTGGCCTCTTTTTGTTTTTCAAATGGTCTCTTCTATGTGTGACAAGCACGTAACAAAATGTGCCATCTTAACCATTTTTAAGTGTGCAATACATTATTATTTCACTATGTGCATACAGATCTCTAGAACCTTTTCATTTTGCAAAACTGAAACTCTGTCCTCGTTAAACAACTCCTTATATCCCCCTCACCCCAGCCCTTCCCAACCACCATTCTACTCTCTGTTTCTATGAATGATTAATTCAGGTAGCAGAATTTAAAAATGGAGTCGCATGATTCCATATTTGTCTTCCTGTACTTAGCGTAATGTCCTGAAGTTTCATCCATGTTGTAGCGTACCACAGGATTTTTTTTTTTTCAGCTGAAAAATATTCTATTGTATGTATTTTCTTTACCCATTCATCCTTTGATAGACATTTAGGTTGTTCCTACCTCTTGGCTGTCGTGAATAATGCTCCGTGAACACGGATGTGAAATTAATTCCCATTTGAGACAGGAATTGACTTTCAATAAAGGTCAGGGTTAATTCTCTCTATGCATCCACACAAGAAAAAGGGTCATCATGTCATAACCCCTTGTGTTTATCTAGCCCTTTCGGTTTACACAAGAGCTTCCACATACGAAGCTGCTGCTCACTGTAGGGAATGGCCCAGTACGTGCACTTTTCAGGCCAGGATGATGTATTTATGGTGCCTTCAGGGATCATGATTTTCCTACAGGTGAACTTAGTCCTCACAGGTAGCTGGAGCACAGCAGTGCATGAAATAAGTTGTGGGTAGTTCCCCTTTGACCAAACATTAAGACAGGGCCCTTTTATTCTTCTGATACTAACTGGCAGCCAGCAGTGACAGCATGGCCTCAGATTAGTGTGGTTATCTGTTTGGCCATACAGACTGCCACCTGGTCAGAAAAGCTCCCTGGTGGGAGAAGTTGGCCATGGTTACTTAGCTGCCCTGCCTTGGGCAGTGGCCTTTAGCCACCACTGAATGCATGACCTAAAGCTGGATTGGACTTCCTGGTATAAGCATGTTGGTGATGGACAGGAAGGGCCTAATTCAGCAGCTTAGCTTCCAAAGGCTTCCATTATCTGTGAAGACCAAGAGTCTTGAAATCAGACAGCTTCCAGTCCTTCCTCAAGCTGGTGGACTGGTATGTGGGGAAAGCTCTGGTGTCCCCCAGAAGCTCTCTTTGAAATCAAGCGAGATTTCTATCCTACAAATGAAACTATTTTAAGAATATTATATTAAACTTGGAGCAAGTTTTTGTTTGTTTGTTTTTAATTCATTCTGCAATACATATGGAACAATGTTTATGGCACTAACAAGATAACCTCTACATTCTCCGTACTGCCCAGCTGTTTCTTGGGGGCGGGGGCGGGGATTCATTTAATGGAAGCACGTGTACCAAGTAGATGGCTTTATTTTATTATAACTCAGAAGGAAATGCCCCTTACAGGTCAAATCCTATTCTTTTCTGTAGCCAAGAATCTGTTGCTGCCTGATTATCCTGGGGGCCCAAAGCTTGCCTTGTTCCTACCCTTCTAATTACTCACCAGCAGCCATCACCACCATAAAAGAACAGAACAGTTGCCCCAGTGACCCTTATTTAGATTCCTAACCAGTAATGTTGATACTGATCTGCTGGCTGTAACATTGGGCTTTCCTTTTGTTTTGACTGCTTGCTTGCTTGCTTAGGGATAAAGATTTCTCAATCTTATTAGTGGATGACCATCAGATTGGCTCTTTTTAGAGCTATTCAAGATTCAGTGGTATCAAATTCCAGGGTCCCCAAGATAGAGAATAAATCGGGAGTTTAAGAAATCCTCCTTTCTCCTCCACCCACACCCAGGTAGGAAAGCTCTTGGGCTGAATAGAACGCGCTGTTCCCACTGCAGGGGGAAAGAGGCTTCTGTTAAAGAGACTGTCAATGGACAGTAAAAACCATTTGGGAATTGAGCCTGTGATTCAAGTATTTTAGGAATTGATTAGGTTTCTCTGCTGCTCACCATTTTATGTTTTTCCTGTGCAGAGAATACATCCCAATTTCAAACAAATGATTTACAAGAAAACTCCTGGACCTGAGCTCATTTGTGGTGTTGAAGCATCCAGGATCCAATGTGAAACTTGCAGCGCACAGAGTTGCTTTTTCCAAGGTCTACAAATAAATGTTTCTCCCCACCTTTAAATTAAGGAATTGCTTCATTACCTTTGGCTACTGGAGCAGCTGTCTTGAGTCCATTGATAAAGCATAGAGGATGAACTATTTGAGAGAAAAGAGGCAGATCCCTCTTCTTTGCCTGCATTTGTTCCATAAACATGGCTTAGGGATTTTCTTCTATGTGATTAGAGAGAATCTCCTATTTGTGGATGTGTAAATCCAGTCACATAGTGAAGTTGTACCTGTTTTATTCAAAGGATCTTATTAAACCTCTTAAAACTCAATTTTCAACACTTTGATAGACCAGTTTCACCCCCTGGGAACTTTATAATTGCGCAATAACACTTGCATTAAGAGAACATATCTTCTTAATTTGTCCTGGTTTCAGGTCTTTGTGGTTCAGGTGTTTTTTTGTTTTAAATTCAAAAGGTATTTTCGGTTGCCATTTTACTGCTGAAAGTTTTCTGATTTGCTTTTGTAGAATATTAGTGTGACTTAAAGTTTGCTAAGTCCTCTGACACAGCATAAGGGCTTTAAGGGCATGTTTTTTTGTGCGTGTGTGTATATATGTATATGTGTGTGTGTGTGTGTGTGTGTGTCTGTGTTTTAACACAATGTTTAAAAAGGGACCTCAGCCCTGGCCTGTCATGGCTCAGTTGTTTGGGCATTGGCCTGCAGAGCAAAGGGTCACCAGTTCAAGTCCTGGTCAGGGCACATGCCTGGATTGAAGGCCTGGTCCCCAGGTCTGGGCATGTGCGGCAGGCGGTAGATGGATGTTTCACTCATATATGGATGTTTCTCTCTTCTTTCTCCTTCATTCTGCTTTCTCTAAGAATGAATAAATTTTAAAAAATATTTTAAAGGGCCCCAAAGGTCATCTGGCCCCTACCTCTTATTTTACATACAAAGCAACTAAGACTCCCTAACAGAGTCGGGAGTGAGAAGGAGATGTGCTTATAGAAGGTAAGCCTGCTGACTTACACTGATGGATCCAAAAATGAGGATTACCTCTGTCGGTAGGAAACTTTGCCAAGCTGAGCAGGATTCCCCAGCTTTTTTTTTCTTGTTTTTTAAAAAATTACATGGCTAAGTGATTAGTGATACCTCTTCATTTCTCCTAACGATTTCTTTGACAGTTGGTTGCCTATCCAGTGAATTTTAAGGGAATAATGAGAATAACTTCTCTTATATCCTCTAGATCAGGGGTTCCCATCCTCCAGGCCATGGGCTAGTTTCCGTCTGGACCAGTTAGGAACCTGCCACACAGCAGAAGGTGAACTTGAATATAAAGCGTTTGAATCATCCCAAAACCATCCCTCCCGCCCTGGTTCATAGAATAATTGTCTTCCAAGAAACCAGTCCCTGGTGCCAAAAAGGTTGGCGACCACTGCCCTGGATCACCTAGCTTGCTATGGTGGTGATGTCTGCCGTAACACGGGACCTTTGAAATGAAGTGTCAGGGGAGAGGGCAGCTTACAGAGGAGAGCTTAGTCCTTGATTTGTTCCAATGCCAGTGACCTTGAACAAGTTCCTTCTCTAAGGGAGGGGTTTGGGTTAAATGGTTCCTACAGTTCTTTCTAGCTGAACAAGTGTATAACTTACCTGTCTGGGTGGCTCTTCTAGTCCTGCTTGAAGACCTAAAGTCGACCTGTAGGCCCACCTCTGTTTGGGCCTCTGCCTGTTAAGTGAAGAGATTCAGAATTCTTCAGGAAGAACCAATGCCTGTGCTTTGTTTCTTTGTGTGCAAAGCTTTTCATCTCCGATGAGGGATGTGGCAGAATCCTAGAAGCAAGGAAACTGAATGAATTGGTAATTCCTGCCAGCTGGAAGGCCATTCATGTCCACTGGAACATAGGCAAGGAGGCCTCTTCTAAAATCCAGCCCACCTATTGCTAGCACAACATGCTGACTTTCTTCCCTGCGGGCTAAATTATCACCTCCTTTTGTTTGAGAACAGGTCTTATTAAGGGCTGGCTTGTAAAGGATTTTGTAGGTTTAGGATTTGGTAGTAAGCAGTTTGGTAAAGTAATTTCCTGCCCTTTGGCCCATGGTTGGCTTTAGGGGACTAGGAGGGATGACAGGTGGCAAATGAAAAAGTGGGAAACGTGGTATCCGTCACGTGAGGAGAAATAACCAGACTTTCGTACCATTGTAGCATCTTCCAGGTTTAGTGTCCTGCGCTTAGAATGTTGCACGATAAATTTTCTTCTTTTCCTTCATATGAAAGTCTTCGGTTTTTTCAACCAAGATTTTGCCGAAAGCAATGTACAGTCAACACTTGCCTGCCTCTTCCTGTCTGCTACTAGCATTTTGCTATTGCTGCTTTATCACGCAAGCCCCTGTCGCTCTGCCTGTTCCCTTTGCCATCCAAGGCTCCCTTTTTTTAGCATTACAGAGGAAGTTACAGATAGTGTGCTTCTTCTCCCTCAGCGTTTCAGCATGTGGATCATTAAGTAAGCTCTTCTATTGTTTTCTCCCAATTTAATGAGAAAAAAGAAGATACCCTGAGAAAGCCAGGCACAGAAGTTCAAGGGTGGCAATTTAAAGATGTGAATTAGAGATGAATTAACTTGAAACAAACTCCCTTGCTATTTGTGGGTGGAAGTACCAATTTTTCTATTACATGCATACATTAATGTGGTGAGAGTTAATCTTGTTTAGTAAGCTAACATTTCCGTTAGCTGACCTTTGAAAGTTTGAATATGTGGATGGTACATGCCATTTTTGGAAGGATGTGTTAAAACAGGGAAAACTGCTTTTGGAATGAAAAGGAGGTGAAAAGGACAGGGCTCTCCAGCGATGGGTTATTTTGTGTAAGTTGGTAATCCTTTAGATTAGTTATGAACTCCACTGAACTCTGGGCTCAGCCAAGCAGCAGACGAGGAAAGCAAAATCATAAACCTGGATTTCAGACTTTGCCCCCCACCCACAGGACTCCTTTGCACCCACTTCACACTGTGTACTCACCCTTCAGGATGGGGCCATGGGACCTTCTCACTCTGTAAGGAGTAGATTCATTCTGTTTTGGTTCAAATAAACTTATTTTTTTAAGTTGCCTGTTGGGGTGATTTTGGACAAAATTCAGATGTCTCCTATAAATGCCTTGAATGTTAATGAACTGTTGTATCTTATCATTATTTCCTAAGATGTTTTAGCTGATCTTAAAATAGAGAATTGGTGTAAAATGCTGTAATAGAACTCAAATATTTTTTAAAAGATTTTATTCATTATTTTTAGAGAGAGGGGAAGGGAGGTAGGAATAAAGGGAGAGAAAAACATCAATGTATGGTTGCTTTTCACCTGCCTCCGGCTGGGGACATGACTGGAGACCTGGCTTGCAACCTGGGAATTGAACCAGTGGCACTTGGATTCACAGGCAGGTGCTAATCCACTGAGCCACACCAGCCAGGAGAACTCATATTTTGATGCAGACAGTTACTTCATGATGAGTTTATAAAAAGTAATCTTTCCCAAATTTTTTCTAATTTTTGTTCAATTCAGTGGAATTGTACCTTTAAGTTTAAATTGTGTATTATTTTCACTTTTTTATGGTTGTTGTTAGAGGATAGTGTGAGTTCATTTCATTTCCTAGAGCCACTGTTTTAAAACTCAAAAATAAGTTTAAATGTATATGACAGCCTACTATTAAAGAATTTACCCACTGAATAGGTACTTAACTAGAGAAGGATATAGAGGTCCCAAGTGGTTGACCAGGAAACCCACCTAGGATTTATAAGGGGCACATGACCAGGAATCTCTAGTTCTGTGGACCCTCTTCTGCTGTTTTTCAAATTTCAAGAAAAATTATTTTCTTCACTGATTATGCATCCCCTGCAGTATACTGCCACCCCACCCACCTCTCCAGGCTTGACCTCAGTGGGTCCCTTCTCCTAGCTGGGTACATTACTCGCCTCAAGAGGTACTTGCTCAGAAAAGTTATATGGACTCAGGGAGAGTTGCCAAAGAGCTATTTAAAAAATCTGTCTTAGGCACAAGTTCTAAAATTGCCTTCTCAGGTGCTGAAGCTAAGATTTATTCTAGCAAATGGTTCATTGTTCTGGTCTGAAACTACCCAGTGTTAACGGTCTTGGATTATATAGCCAAATAGCATTAATGGCTTTATCTTTACTGTGCCCCGTTATAAGTGATCTGTCACCCTGGGTATCATGCATTAGTATTCTTGTGGTTTCTGAATTTTAAGTGGTGGTAGCTCCATCCTTAAGACATTTGATATAGTAAAAATAAAATCAAAAGATTTTTGTATAAAGATTTTTATAGAAAAGGAAAAAAACTAAAGAGCATGATAAATAGGAGCCAGTTGAGTCTCTCTTTTTCCTATGGAGAATTTCTGCTTGTTCACACTACAAGGGATAAAGGCTTAGAGGTCAAGTGAAAACTTTTAAGTTTAACCCCAGTACTGTAGAGTAGAGTGAGTCTCATGTAACCCCTCTTAAGAAGGAAACCCAAAAACCAGCGTTCCATGAGGCAGTTTCCAGCATGCCTAGCACTGCAGTGGGCATCACCTCCTTTCATTCACAGCCTAGGAAGATGTGCCCCCAGAATTGGGGCTCTCACTGAAGTTCAGGGTACCAGGGCCACCAAAACTGTGACTTCCTCACTGCTGTAGATTTCTAAAAGGTAGGTCCTTGCTCCTGGGCTGCAGAGATATCCTCAAAGGCCTCCTCAGCTTCTGTAAAACTTACAAGTTTAAGTTCCATTCTCATTCTTTGTTCCTTTGTGTCTTTGCTTCATTTTCCTGCGTTGGCCCTTAAGGGTTGCAGGACTCAGCTCAAAGAAAAAGGGACCAGAGTAGTGAACAGCACACTGCCTCGTACCCTTGACTGGGGCGCCCCGAAGAGCATCCATTCTCAAAGACGTCTACGGGCCGAGCTTTGGCCTGTGCAGGAGAGCGTGTGCCAAAACAGTCACTACAATTCAGTACGTGCACATTCTGGTTCTTACAGCCTGGGAGTGTTCAGTAGCTCTTAGAAGGTCAGAAATGCATCTACTTACAGGTCATTGTGACTTAAAAGAAAATATTAAGAGGCAGATAGCATGCTCAATCAGCCCTGTGTGTTAAACAAGGTCTGGCTGTTTATTTAGGATCATAGAGTCATTAGCTTATAAAAATAGGAGTTGGCAGAAGTAACTCGAATGGAGTATTGTGTTAAGATTTCAATAGGAAAATAATACTTGAGGCCATGTCTAATCAACTTTCATATGCTAAGATTGATTCTAAAGAATACTTTATAAATTATTATATTTCATAACCATGCCTATATTCAATCCTCAATCATGTTGGCAGTGTCTTTCAGAATAATAGAGAAAGCAACCCTTTCTCGTATGTGCATTAAAAAGTGTTGTGTGGGTGAGTGGGTCTATTTATATGCTTCAGTGTAGCTAGGTAGCACCCACAACAAAGATGCTGGTACTAAATGCGGCATGCGAGGATGGGAATGGGCATGCCCCATGCTTCCCCACTCTGGGTGAGGGTAGAGCCCTCACTCAGAGGGCTCTAGTGATGTTGCAGTACAACAGCATTTACAGGCTTATGGTGCAAGACTAAAGGACGGATTCCTAAAACATTTTCCAGATTGTGAGCCCAGCACATAATAACTAAGGAAAACCTGGTCACCCCCTCTCCGGGGCCCCTGCAATATAAGCAGAACCCCTGACTTTCAGCTTTATTGATTCCTGGTTGAAGGTTACATCCCCAGGCAGTGCAAGTGCAAACCACCACCAACTTGGGGTGGTGCCATGTAATATAATATATTGGGGTTCAATTCCTAGAAACTAATTACCATTTTCTAAATGTGTAAATTGTAAAGATATAACGTAATGAAAGTGCTGTTGTAATCATCTGGGGGAATTACTCTGCATGGTCAGGATGAACTGTGACATCTCAGGAAAGAAGCAGGGACACGGGAGATAGGACCACAGAGCCAGTTTTCCTCTCTTGATAAATCTGATCACTACTGGAGTTCCTCGGCACCAGGAAATCAAAATCATGGGGTTAGGACCCATTCAAATACATCGATTTTTTGTTTGTTTTCTTTTCCCCCCTCCCAAATACTGGGGTGGGGCAGTTTCCAAGAAAATTTTTCATCACATGTACTTTGTGGCCGATTCCATGGATGCTAAGTTGATTTGGGGGAAGCCTTTTTCTTACATGACCTCAGCCCACTTTTGAGCTTCCTCAGTTCTGATATCATGCAAACCAGTTCTTTTGTGAAACAAACTAATGTTCAGGAAGTTTCTTCTCAGCTTCCTAGTGCCTGCATATCAGCATTTGAGAGGGGAGCTGGTCTTCTACAGAACTGGCTTCCGCCAGGTCTGGCATCTTCAGCGGGACTTTGCTGCCACCGTTGTCCGAAATGCCCACTAGTGCAAGTGTTACACACCTCTGTGGTAGGCACTAAGCAGGCAGAGCAAATGTTTTACCTTCAGTGGCTCATATAGGCAGAAAACCACAATCACCATGCATGGAACTACATTATGTATAACTTTCCTTGCCTGTAAAGTTCAGAATACATGCATTTCTAAAACCAGGGCAGTCAACATTAAAAACAATTCTTAAGTAGCTGATACTTAATAAAACAGCCACTCATGGAACCACCACCCACTTAAGTAGGATGTGACCAATATCTTTGGCTTCTTAACACATTTTGATTCTGCTGAAATGTTTTGTTGATTATTATTTTAAAGATGGCTAGACATATATATTTCACATACACATTTTATACAATATATATGTATGTGTATATATGTATAGAATTCAATGAAACCAAAG
Source organism: Noctilio leporinus (assembly GCA_004026585.1). Taxonomy (NCBI): domain Eukaryota; kingdom Metazoa; phylum Chordata; class Mammalia; order Chiroptera; family Noctilionidae; genus Noctilio; species Noctilio leporinus. The sequence goes on from PVIW01001154.1 coordinate 207,257, forward strand.
AACCTTTAGAAATCTGTAGGCACAGGAAATGGGGGTAGGCAGAGGAGTGATTCCAGTCAACCGTGCCTGGCTCCCCCTGAGGATTCCGGTTCAGTGTGGCTGCATTGGCAGCTGGGGTTGTGCTGGTGGAAGGAGCCTGAGAGACTGGATCTTAGCTAATCCCTTTCAAGGTCTGCTGACGTAGGAAAGGGTGGCTGGAGGAAGTGAATGCAACATTTAGCGTTTAGCGTAATGTAGAGATAAAGGTGCCCTGTAATCAGATAAGGGCTGACTGAGGAGAGGAGCTCGGGAAGTTTTAATGGGGGATGTATAAGTTCCATTCTCCCAGCTCTGAGACAGACAAGGAGGAGGGGCGGGGCGGAGGGCCTGAGCAGAGATGGCAGATGGAATCATTTTCCTCTACAGGTGTGTCTGAAGTGTAGGCTCCAGCCTGGTCTTGATAAATCTGACTTGCATTGTTAATTGCCCCAGGTCCGTTTTGGATTTTCTCCTGACATCCCCTGTGCCCACTGCATTCTAGGGCAGCTGAGAAAGGCTGTCGATGGCCTGGGAGGCTGGTCTTAAAGGACCTGGTTTTGTAATCAGAGTCAGCCTTTCAGCTAAAATAATCATGATGGCTACAACTTCTCTGTATCAGACAGTTGACCTCTAGCTTTGCTTTTAACCCTTTGGTCTACCCAACAGAGTAGATCTCAACCCCCTCTCCCTCCTCTTCCCACTGCAAATAAAGAAACCAAAGCTCAGAAAGAGGCTGCTTCAGCTATCGAAAAGGTCAAGGCATTGCTGACCTGTCTGCCTCTAAACGTTATTTACAGACGCTGTGTTGCCTCAGCACCACTTCCTACAATTCCTTTGTTTACTTCTGTAATGTGGCCCATCCAGGACTTGCTTTGAATCTGTTGAGAAGTTAGAACATAAGGCCTGAGATCCAAACCTTTTGCCGTACCACTGTAGAATCTGCAATGCCTCCCCCTCCCCCAATAAAAATCTTAGCTTTGAGATGGTTCTTTCTATTCCTCCCCATTCTGCTTTAGGACACCACCTGCCTCTTCTGTATGTTGAGGGAGCCACAGGACAGCAAGTCCTGTTTTTACAAATAAGGCCACGTGTTGGGAACGAAAAAACTTTTTTCTTAAAGAAGCCACATTTAAATGGCAGATCCCCACCTTAATTTCTAAGAGTCCGTTTTGCTCAAAATGCACCTAAATAATCTGGTGTTCTTTGGATGGTGATAGTCAAATACCATTTGTAGTGACATTGATTCTTTTGGACAGTTTAGTTCAAATTCAGACACTAGGGCTCCATTCACTTGGTGTTTGGACCTGCATCTGTAACTTCACTAGGTTCTTAGTTGTACTGTTTTAGCTATTGAAACTTTCAAAAGCATTTTTTGTTGTTGTTATTTTTGACAATAACAACTTTTTGAAAATTTTCTAAGGCATACGAGCATTTTCCTTATGCGTATTAAAAACATAAATGTACCTTTGCCCTTCCTGCTCCACAACGCGGCCCCCGCTGCCCACACCAACCCCACATCTGGTTAAAACATGTTGTTTAATGCTTTACAGAAAGAGCGGGAGGGAAGGTGGGAAAGCAGTTTTCCTCCTTTATACATACCTTTTGGTGATAGAGTTCATTGTCGTTTCTGCTCCGGGTGGGGTGAGATGCCTGAGATAGGAAGCAGTTGGCATGCAGCCATGCAGCTGGATTATCCAGACATCCTTTGCAGCTTTCAGTGCGCCATGCCCTCCCCCAGCCTTATTTTAAATAGCCGGCTGCCTCAGTTAATGCTGGCTGGTGGAGATGTTGCCAGAGGAGATGGTGGGGTCACCAGGAAGATGGCATGCTTCTGTCCCCCCAGTCCCGACACACACACCCCATCCCAGAGAAGAAGCCTGCCTTGGGGAAGCGGCAGAGGAGGAGGCAAGGCAGGAGAGAGGATGCTGCAGATGGAACACGAAGGCCAAAATTAGCAGTCTGGAAGCCAGGTGGTAGAGTTGTTTTTTGTTTTTTGTTTTAATCTCTAATAAATGAAAACCCTTTGGAAATAAGTTTATGGCACTAACGTAAGTAATACAGACTTTCTTTTTCATACTTCATCCCCTCAAAGGCGAAGAGATCAGCCCATAGCTATAACATAAAAAAAGTAAAAGCATGTTTTAATAAGAGGTGTGTAGAGTTTCAGTTACTAACCTTGGCCATTTCCTCTTAGGATGAACCCATAGAGCACTCACAGGAGATTTTGGAAAAGCTGTGTTTCACACTAGAGAATTACATAGCCTGAGGACCCTTGGTTTTTCTAGAATAAATGGTGTACTAGGGGTGGGCGGAGAGATATTCTCAGGTTGTTTGTATGCAACTAATCCAAACAAATGTTATTAAGTAGTCTTAATCTTTTTTTTTTATTTTTTTCCAGAGAGAGGGTGAGGAAGAGAGGCAGAGAGGGAGAGAAACGTCCATCCATGTATGGTTGCCTTTCACCTGCCTCCAGCTATGGATCTGGCTGGAGACCTGGCTTGCAACCTGGTTATGTGCCCTGAGGGGCAATCTAACCAGCAACCTTTGGGTTTGAAGGCCAGTGCCTTATTCACTGTGCCACCAGCGAGGGCCCTCTTAATCTTTTTTTAATAATAGTTTAATATTTTTAGTTTTAATTTTTATAAAAGTGCAAAAATTATGGAAGCCAAAGGATAGCTTCAAATCAAGTTTCAATGAGTTATTCTAAAAGAGGAGAAGGCAAAATTAGACAAAGCCAGTCATTCAATTCAAATCTGAGGTTTTGTCATTCACCTGTAGGGAAGCCTTCCTGTGGGCTTGGCTTCCTGTGTAGAGCAGACCTAACTGGAAGCATATATGTTTTTTGAAAACACTGAAAAATAAATTACTGTGGCCCTGGCTGGTGTGGCTCAGTGGATTGAGCGCCAGCTCACGAACCAAAGGGTTGATGGTTCGATTCCCAATCCTGGATTGCCGGTTCCCTCCTTACTCTCTCCCTTCCCTTCTCTCTAAAAATAAATAGTCTTTAAAAAAAATTTTATTTTTTTTAAAGATTTTATTTCATTATTTTTAGAAAGAGGGGAAGGGAGAGAGGCAGAGGAGAGTGACATCAATGTATGGTTGCCTTTCACCTGCCTCCAGCCACAGACCTGGCTGGAGACCTGGCCTGCAACCTGATTATGTGCCCTGGCTGGGGAATCAAACCTGCGACCTTTGGGTTCGCAGGCTGGCGCCTTATCCACTGTGCTACCAGCCAGGGCTAAAAAAAAAATTTTTTTTATAAGTAAGTTACTGTGATTAAAAAATAAAAATCTCTGAGGATCATGGACAGCGAAGCATTAAGCTCAAGAGCTTGATGAAGCCCACCAAGTTTCTAAGGCTCCTAGGAGTGCAATGTGGAGAAGTGATAGGAGGCCTAGTTTCTAGAGAGCTTCCAACATGTTGTGTAGCATGTGTCAACTGAGAAGCAAGTGGTCTTGGAAGACAGCAGGCAGGACGAACTCCATACACCTGCTCTCAATGAGACAGCACTAAATGGAAGACACTCTTAGCGACCACAGGTTTAAAAGAGTTGCCGTCACTTAGGTCGAATTTTGTTTTCCTTACATAAAAATCTTCACCAAGCCTCTTAATACTCTGATCTCCATTTCTCATTTTTTCCTATTTTCTCCCTATGCTGCAGTAGGCTTCTAGAAGCTTTCTGCCAAAGCATGTTCCTGCATCAGGGGTCAATGCCCTACTGCACACATCTAGGCTCAGTGGGGAGGGAGGTGAGAGGAGGCAGCCTCGTGTTCATGGGCCACAGAGGCTCAGCCCAGAGCACCATTGCATTTATGTTAAGAAAACAGAAGGAACTTGTATGAGGGACCTGGAGTAGAATGGTGATTGGCAGCAGCTGGGGAGAATGGGGAGTTAGTGTTTTAATGAATCTGGGAAGATGAAAAATGTTCTGGAGATGGATGGTGGGGATGGTTGTAGGACACGGCAAATGTGCCTGATGGCATGGAATTGTACACATTAAAAATGGCTAAAATGCTAAAATTTATATTATGTATTGTACATTTTACCACACACGCAAAATATTCCAAAGAAGGGGTAGGAAGGTAAGGGGGATGTTGGACCTTGAGTCTGGTGGACACAGGAGAGGGTGAGCTGTAGGGACTCATAGAAAATCGAGGTGACTTTTCTTTGGGAATGAGTGAGGTGTCAGGGACATGGGGCAGAGAGACTGCCTCCGTGGTCTGGGGAAGAGGCGGTTCTGTTACTTGGAATCTTTGTTTCCCTGGACCCTGGCAGTGCATGGCATATTGAAGACGGGCATGTATGTTTAAATGAGTAAAAAAGAAATTCTTTCCAAAGAAAGAGAGCAGTGAGTGAAATTTTAATGGCCTTGCTGGAAATCCAAATAAATTTCCTGCTAAGTGATGAAGAATGAAAAGAAGCTGGAGTTGGTCCCTGGAGGAGAAAGATGTTTGGCAAATGTGCAAAAGAACTTCTTGTGCAACCGAAATTTAGACTGGAAAAAAATAGAATCAAACAAAAGGTTACACCTGCGTAAAGCATATTTAAATTGAAGTATTTTCCCACCTATATACTCGTAAATGATTACATGGTGAATTTAAGATTTGGAAATGGATCCTCCTCTTAGACTAAATCAGGGGATTATTAGCTTTATACAATGTTGAACCTTGGTCACTCATTAGAACCTAAGTTTTAAGTGTTGAAACCATAATATCCTTTTAAGTAATAGATTTGTCTTTCCTAACTTCCACATACCAAAGTAGAGATCAGCTCATTCATTTTATCATTGATGCTTATCACCTAGGAACTGAGAACTGCATACCTCTTCAAAGGCTCACAGATACCTCTAGTTACTGTGCCTCATTTTAAAAATGTTCTTTTAGCTCCAGTGATACAGTTGGTTAGCGCACAGTACTTACATAAAAATGTCCTTTTACATTGAGTATCGTAAGTGTTTTGTTTTATTTTTCCCTTAAAAGTTGAGAGGGGCTGCCTTTTAAGGTTGCTGTCAGGCATAGGTTTTCTTTCGATGAGTCCAGCAAATGCTGGCTGGTGATCGGTGGGTCATCTTGCATTGTGAAACGTGTCCTGCAGCTACCAGACCATTGTCATGCCCCATTCTTCTTGTCGTTTTAGTGACAGCTATATTGTGCGTGTCAAGGCTGTGGTTATGACCAGAGATGACTCCAGCGGGGGATGGTTCCCACAGGAAGGAGGCGGGATCAGTCGCGTGGGGGTCTGTAAGGTCATGCACCCCGAAGGCAATGGACGAAGCGGCTTTCTCATCCATGGTGAACGGCAGAAAGACAAACTGGTAATGGCAGATGTGGAATTCGGGGGTTAAATCATCAACAACTGATTTCTTTACCTTAAATCATAGCCCTCTTGCCATAGGTTATATTTTCCTTCTTTGATTTCAAACTCTTGCAAAAGTTTCAAAAGTTACAACTGTGGAGCTGGTGCCAAATTGCAGAATGTAACCTTGGCTTCCAAGGAAGTTACTCTATACCATACAGATCAGATGCTAAGAAGTCATATACATGATTGTCTTGTTTGCATCTGTGACCAGTTAAGCTATCTTTCTGTCACTGTAACAAGACGTTCAGAACAGGAGTGTGTTCTTTGTTCTTTATCAATAGTCAGGTTGTAGTGAACTATGAAGTCAGTTTTTTAAATGGAGGGTGAGACAACTAATAGAGAAGCAATGAAAAAAATTTAAAAAGAAACAAAGGGTGAAAGATAAAATGGAAAGCAAGTACCATCTGATATTTGGTTATATCTAAAATGTTTAAAAGATCCTGTAGCTTTTACTTCATAAGATAATAAATGAAACATAGTTGGGAAGAGAAAGTAATGAAAAATGGTGGTATCACATTTCTATTACAATTCTAAGTGGTTAAAAGTACACACTGGAGTGAAATCATGATCTCACAGTGACGGATCATGGGCATGGATAACCCATTCCTTTGCATGAAGGAACTTGAATGTCCAGTTCTGTGTTATGAAGGAATCTAGGATATGAGGGGGAATCGAATATTTAAATCTATTTTTAATTGGTGGCCCTAAACGTAGACGAACACTGCTCCTATCTGTATTTGATCATGGAATATGTACTCAAAAGCCATTAGATGATTCAAAGTGGGCAAGGTTGTAGCAGGGCCTCAACAGAGAAAATAATAGACACTACAGAAATATGTCAGTGGTACATCTGAGACCCTTAACTGTAGCCCCTGTAAAGTTTATGTTCTAAGTGTACAAAATATCCTTTGCCAACACTTCTTTTAAAAAGTTACAAAATGAAAAAAAAGTTACAAAATGGATAAGAGAACAATTTGTTAATGTTATTATATATGGATGAACAGAAATGCTTGTTTTTACTCTTGATTCATTTCCAAAAATGAAATGACAATTTAAAGTGAGAATATAGCTCATTTTAAGAAATTGTGTCTGTTTAAGAAATTCCCTGTCTCATGGTCAAATAGTTGAACAGTCTTTTTGATAAGATACTCATAATAAAGGCAGTGTGACCACACTACCAGTATAAAATAAAATACATTTTACCTAGCACTGACCCTGTACTGGCCCTTTGGTTAAGTCGTAACACTGTGTCCTTACAGCAGCATGTATGTATAGTTGTACCTGAAGAAAGGAAGATTCAGAAAGACTCCTTGTTCTTGATGACTCATCTTGGGAGTTTGGAACCAGTAATTGATACCCTGTCACTCTGACCCCAAAACTGAGTCACAAGTGTGCAACCACATTTTGCTCTTTGATGTAGTTTTTCCTTCCCATGCATGTTTTTATTTTTACATAGGTATAGTCAGAGCTCATAAAGTTTTTTATCTCATTAGTTTTGCCCTAACAATCTTGTAAAATTTTTCCATGTTGCTATCATCATTGATGTTTTATGTTTATTTGACAATCTCCTTAGTGTCAAATGTTAAGATTCTACTCCCTTCCCAGCATTACCTATCTGCATTTGTTTTTGCTTTTTAAAGATTTTATTTATTTCCCTTTAGAGAACAGGGAAGGGAGGGGGAAATGGAGGGGAGAAACATCGAAGTATGAGAGAAACATAAATCAGTTGCTTCCCACATGCTGCCAACCTGGAACCTGGCTGGCATCCCAGGCATGTGCCCTGACTGGGAATCAAACCTTAAAACTTTTGGTTTAAGGGATGATGCTTCAAACAGCTGAGCTACACTGTTATACTTTTTGTTAGCAAGTTATCTTACCTGAATGGTTACATCTTTTTAGGTCTTTTTTTCCTTGTATTTCTATGGTTTGTCATAGACTATGTCAGTCTAAAATGTCCTTGAGATGGTCTCATGCAGTTCCTTTATTTTTTCTTTTTTTAAATGAAATTTAGTCTCTCTTTCTCTTTTTTTTTTTAAGATTTTATTTATTATTTTTCAGAGAAAGGAGAAGGGTGAGAGATACCAATGTATGGTTGCTTCTCACCTGCCTCCAGCTACAGACCTGGCTGGAGACCTGGCTTGCAACCTGGTTATGTGCCCTGGCTGGGAATCAAACCAGCGACCTTTGGGTTCATAGGCCAGCACCTTATCCACTGTGCCACCAGCCAGGGCAATTCTTTTATTTTCTAAACAAATGCACACCACTTTGTGCAAGGCCCTTTATCTAAAGCACCTCAGGTGAATTCCTGTAGCCCTCTATAGGGGGAAAATAGTATCGTATCCACTTTGTAGTGGGAGAACCTGGTGTTGTAAGGAGTGATCGTTTCCTCAGTCTAGGGTACATGGCCCTTAGCAGAGCCAGCAGTGGAAACCACTCCACTGTGGAGCCAGAACCTGGTCCCTTCATATTAACCCCACACAGGGACAAGGCAGTTCTGGTTGCAGACCTGTTACTGTTGTTTGGTGCTATTATAGAAGGGTTGTGCCTCTTTGTCTCCCTGTTATGTTTCTCCATCACTCGAGCCCCATCTGACCCCTTTGCATTGACTGTACACTTCTGGACTTTCTATATCCATTGGTATTGAAATCACACACACATATACCCAGTTGTGCTTCTCCATCTTTCTATCCCTTGCCTTATTTATGTCATACTCTGGGAACTTCTGGACTCCTGTACTCAGTGCTTCTTAGTTCCCTCCTTCTTCCTTGTCCCACAACATACACATACACCCCATTGGAGGTATGGTGACTCTTGTTTTGGCCTCCAAGTTTCCATAACGCAGCACTCCCACCCACTGGAGAGTATGAACCTACATGGGACCCCTGCAAACGAGTGGATTGTTGAAGGAACCCCCTCTAATGGTAGGATTTCTAGGAAAGAGTGGAGATCATATTTGAAATACATTTGGATGGATGGTATCAGAGCTGCCAGTATTCCAACTGGGACCTGAGGTGCTTTTTCTGATAGGAACTGTTGTCAACAGTTTTTCCCATGTATTGCAGTTCTAGCATTCAAAACATTGGGGTATTTTTTGTTGCGTGAGTTACATGTTGAGGCCTGTGAGCTTAACCACCATTGTTTCTGTGGGAAAGTCTGTGTTCCAGACATCCATTCACTATTGGGATGGTTTTGTGCAAATTGGGGACAATCAAGTTTTTCTGGGCAATTATGTAAATTTAAAATTTCTGAGTTCAGGGTGGAGGTGGCAAAGGGGGAATAAATGGTAATGGAAAAAAATGCATTTTAAACAAAAAAAATTTTTTTGCCCTGGCTGGTGTGGCTCAGTTGATTGAGCCACCAGCCTGCAAACCCAAAGGTCTCTGGTTCCATTCCCAGCCAGGGCACTTACCCAGGTTGCCAGCCAGGTCTCCAGCCAGGTCCGCAGCTAGAGGCAGGTGAAAGGCAACCACGCATTGATGTTTCTTTTCCTTTCTTCCTCCCAACCTTCCCCCTCTCTTGAAAAATAATAAAATCTTTAAAAAAAAATTTTTTTTTTTTAAATTTGAGTTCAGGCTTACATTAGAAGGATTCGAGGACAGTAGTCCTGAAACAAACCCTGTGAAAACCACCTTAGAAGGTGAACCACAAAATCTCCAAGGTTGATCATTCCAGTTGTTGCCCCGTGTGCAGGCCCTGCACCCTCCCACATGTTCTGTGGGAGTTCCAGCTGGCAAAGGTCTTTAAAAGGCAGTTGGGCAGGGTATTGATTGATTTTAAATTTCCATGCTCTTTCACCTGGCAGTCTTACATCCGTACCCCTCTGAAAAGCGACCCACAGGCAAAGGGTTGTGAACAGCAGCAGTTCTCTAACATCTTTGGCCCCAACCCCCTTTACACCGAGGACCCCAAAAAGCTTTTGTCTTGGCGATTTTAGCTACTCATATTTACCATATTAGAAATTGAAGTGAAAAAATTTTTAATCTTAAATAATAGTTGAAGCATAAATGACATTCTTTATGAGAAATAACTGTATAACTATTGTCAGAAATAAAATGAGAAGAGTAGTATTGTTTTAGATTTCTGCAAATCTGTTTAATATCAGGCTTAATAAAAAAAGAAATAACTGGATTGTGATGTATACTCCTGCATCCAATCTATTGTATGTAATAGGTTGTTTCAGTTGAAATAGGTGAAGAAAATCTGCCTCACACAGGTATATAGTTGGGAAAAGTATTTTAATAGCCTTTTCAGATAAGTGTAGATATACTTTTTTTTTTTTTTTTTTGATATTATACCAAAACTTGGCTTATATGAATATGGAATCTGAAACCATATCAATGAATTTTTCATACATTAAAATCCACTGGTTTATCTTTCACTTTGATGGGATCTTTTACTCATTTCTGATTTTGTAACATCATGCACTAGTCATTTAGAAAATGACTAGGGTTTACTGATTTAAGCAGATCTTTCAAGCATTTAACTCTACAACATCAGAAAATTAATTACATTCCTTAACACATTGTTGACCCAAAATTTTATACAAAAGCTGTCCCATGTCACTGGCTATTTTTTCATAATTGAATATGAAAATGAACCAATCTAAAACTTGCGTATACTTTATACATAATGTACTGAAATGAAACTTTCTGAAGCTCTTATACCCTCTGTATGGTATCATTGCTTCATCTAGGGATAACTCCTGTTTGGATTTATACAAAGACTGAAATTTTGGAATAAAGTAATCCAAAAGAAGCCTAATTTTGTAAAGTCTGTCTTCATTAGATGTGGCTTGTGAATTATCACTAAGATGAAAAAAAGTAAGGATTTGCTTGATCCTCATTCCGGTCTGTTGTAGGAAATATGGGTACTTCAAGCAAAGGGTTCATTGGCCAATAATCTCTCCAATGTGATGTTTTTTGTTTGTCCCATCAATATCAATAAACCAAGACATTTCTTCATATTTACGGTCAATGGTAAAGTTTTAGCAGAAGTTTTACCATGTTTTTCCATTTGGTGATGGTATAAATTTGAGAAGCAGTTAAGTTTAAAAATCATTATCAAGCCCTGGCTGGTAGCATAGTGGTTAAGGCGCCGGCCTGCGAACCCAAAGGTCGCAGGTTCGATTCCCCAGCCAGGGCACATAACCAGGTTGCAAACCAGGTCTCCAGGCAGGTGAAACGCAACCATACATTGATGTCTCTTTCCCTCTCTGCCTCTCTCCCTTCCTCTCTCTCTGGAAATAATAAAATCTTTAAAAAAAAAAAAACATTATCAAAAAATCACTTCATTGATACTCTGGGATCACTAAGTTCAACAGTTACACCAGAAATATTTGTATAATCCTCCAAGGTTGGTGTAACATCATTTTCTGCCTATTCTTCTTCAAAATCACTTTTCACTATCAGATTCTATCACATTTCTTTTTTGCTCTTTTCATGGCCTAATATCAGGTTCGTAACTATCTTCGAACACTGTCATCTTCCACATCACTGCTGTATACTTCAAAGTCACTTGGACAATCAGAAAAAGTATCTGCATGTAATTCGTTATAAAATTCTTCACCATTGGGATGTACCATATTTGACATTTTTTCAATACTAAAATTGTGATAAAACCCAGAATATCTAGAAAAATAATTTTTAAAATACAAAGGAACATGATCAAGAAAGCTTTTACATCGCTGGTTTGATTCCCAGCCAGGGCACATAACCAGGTTGCAAGCCAGGTCTCCAGCCAGGCCCATAGCTGGAGGCAGGTGAAAGGTACCTATACATTGATGTTTCTCTCCCTCTCTGCCTTTCTCCCTTCCCCTCTCTCTAAAAATAACAAAATCTTTAAAAAAAAAAAAAAAAAAAGAACTTTTACAAAATCCTATGTTACTTTCAGTTTTAAAAATTGTGTAAGCTACCCAAAGGTCGCTGGTTCAATTCCCAGCCAGGGCACATACCAGGTTGCAAGCCAGATCTCCAGCCAGGTCTATAGCTGGGAGACAGGTGAAAGGCAACCATACATTGATGTCTCTTTCCCTCTTGCATCTCCCCCTTCCCCTCTCTCTAAGAATAATAAAATCATTTTTAAAAAGTTAAAAATTAAAAATAAGTTACATAAGCTAATGCAAGTGAAGACACAAGTTAACCCATTATTGATCAACAATGTTTGGGTTGAAAACAATTTTTTTAATGACCGGTCAACAATGTGTTAATGTTACCACTAATCTCATTAGGAAAGTCTTTAAGTATTGGGAAGCTGTCCACAATTTTTTACTTGAGAGTTCAAATTTTATTATTGGCAACAAATACCTCCAGTTATTCTCCTTGAAGTGGCAGCCTCATTGTTAAGAATCAAGAAAATATCTACTACATCCACAAGTCTGAATAATCAGTTTGTCAGTCTTTCAAGTAAATTCATGAACAAAGTGAAGTAGGTAGTTCCACTCACAGCTGAAATAATTACACAAGAACTTTTCTTTGTTTACAAGTACTTTTCTTGAGACAGTCATCATTCTTCCATATGCAACTGAAGTAAAAGGCGATTAGAAATTCTCTTCCCTTTTCCATGCATGCATTTGTGCAAAGTCAGAGTTTCTGCATGTACTCCAGCCAAAGCAGCATGTTACAGCAGATTGGATGCAGAAACAGAGATGAGAATCTAATTATGTGTATTGCCATTTCATCACACAAAATAAAAGATGTACATTCAAGGGTCAAGATGGAATCATTTTTAATGAGTCCATCAAGATCAGGCCACAAGTAAAACTGGCCTTTTTTACTTTGACCATGTGACAGCAATGAATCCAGTGACTTGATGCGTGTCAGTGCCACTGCACCACCTTGGTTCATGCCCCATGGCACAGCAGTTTTCCCACTGGTCCTTTTTGCACCATTAGGAGAAATGGCAACACAATGAAAAGGCAAAGGAAAGTTTTCTTACATGGAAAGAGTTTTGCTATCCTGGGATCCCTGCAAGACTTGGGAGTGGAGCTGAGAGCTCCCAAGAGCCACAGACTAAACTTGGACAACATGTATAAGGATGTTCACACCAACACTGCCTGTAAAGGCGACCAATGAGAAATAGCCTAAAAATCCCCATTAGTATGGAGAATGGCTGACAAATTCTAATAATATCCGTACTGAGGAATATTATGAAACTATTAAAGAGAATACTCTATCTTCCTATATCTCTTTTTTTTTATTTTTTAAACAAAGTTTTATTATTTTTAGAGAGAAGGGAAGGGAGGGAGGAATAAAGGGAATCAATGTATGGTTGCCTTTCACCTGCCTCCAGCTATGGACCTGGCTGGGAAATCGAGTCAGTGACCTTTGGGTTTGCAGGCCAGTGCCTCATTCACTGTGTCACAAGTCGGAGCTCTTCCTATATCTCTTAAGATAGGCTTCTTTGAAAAGAAAAAGGTAGCCCTGACTAGTGTGGCTCAGTGGATTGGCACCAGCCTGCCAACCCAAGGGTCGCTGGTTCGATTCCCAGTCAGGGCACATAACCAGGTCACAAGGTTTCCAGCCACATCCCCAGCTGGAGGCAGGCGAAAGGCAACCCATACGTTGACATTTCTCTCCCTTTCTTCCTCCCTCCCTGCCCTTCTCTCTCTAAATAAAATCTTTTCTGTTGTTTTTTGTTTTTTGGTTTTTTTTAGAGAGGGAAGGAGAAAGAAGCATCAATGTGTGGTTGCCTCTCACGCCCCTAACTTGGGACCTGGCCAGCACCCCAGGCATGTGCCCTGGCTGGGAATCAAACCAGTGACCCTTTGGTTCATAGGCCAGTCCTCAATCCACTGAGCCACACCAGCCAGGGTAAAAAATACTTCTAAGGAAAATGAAAGGCAAGTAGCAGAGTAATTTGTAGGTGTGGCCACATTTAAACACACACTTAAAAACTTAATATACACACAAATTTACATACTCAGGCCACCAAAAGGGAACTGGGATGGTGTCCACCACACTGACAATGAGTAACTTGGAACCGACAGGCAGTAAAGGTGGGGAGGAAAAGATGAATAAGAATGAAGCCTTCACATAATTCATCAAAATTACTTAAAATCTTTTACAACTTAGTATTTCTTGCGTAGATTTTTTAAAGCCTTCAACAAAAATATACTATTACTTGTTTCCTTCCCAGGCATCTCATTAAAAAAAAACCTTTCTCAAGTTTTAAGTTAATGCCAAAACTTCTCTGGACAGTTTATACCTGGTAGTATAGTAAGATTAAAACATTTGAACTTTATTTTTATCATTAAACTAAATTATATAATGATTTTATCTTGCTGAAGAGAACATAAATGGTTTCTGATCCCTTCCTCAGATGGCTAAATTTCTATGAATTTATTAAACCTCTGTAAGAAAATGTATGGCTGTAATAATCTGGAACTTAGAAAATATCAAATGAAGACTAATTTCTTTTCTCCCTAAAAATATGGAGAAACTGGAAGTCTTTGTTTTTACAAAGAGTTTATTTTGAGACTTTGAATTGAGACTATTAAATTCTAAAATAGATAACATTTGTTAGTTAAAGCCTTGGTTATTTGGATTTCCCCAATTTGGAATTGGGCTGGGCTGACATTTAGCCATTGCACTATTCTTAGGGGGAAATGGCCATAATAAGTAATCTAATCATAAATAGAACTGTGCGAAGGGACTATTGTCTTCTTTTAATACAATGTAATAAAGTTAACTGTTTGGGACTACTGCTTGATATACCAATTTGCCTGTTACTCTCATTTAGTAGGCAATATTTAATTTCTGTTTGCTTAGATATATCTTTAAAACTGGCACTCATTTAAAAGTATTCTCTAGTTTGAATTTATACTAATTTAGGCAGGCCTTTACTGTTTTCACTTAGTAATATTTATTTTGTTAAATGAACAGCCTTACCAGAACAAGATCAAAGCCATTAACACTTAACAGAATTATTTTGGTGTACAGAGGCATAAATATTGTAGGGATGTTAGAGGTTTTTTGATTGAATAAAATACGGAATTTAGCCCTAGCTGGTAGCACAATGGGTAAGGCGCCAGCCTGCGAACCCAAAGGTCACAGGTTTGATTCTGCAGCCAGGGCACATAACAAGGTTGCAAACCAGGTCTCCAGTCCAGACCTCTGTGGCTGGAATCAGGTGAAAAGCAACCATACATTGATGTCTCTCTCCTCTGCCTCTCTCCTTTCCCCTCTTTCTAGAAATATTGAAATAAAAAAAAATCTTAAAAAAAAAAAAATACGTAATTTACATTCACATGATTGCAATGCTTCTTGTATGCTGTAATTTTATACTCTGGTATCTTTATCAATAATAACACTACTAGACACAAAGATTTTATTTTATGATACATCCTGATCTTTCACAGTCTAATTAGGGGAATAAGACTAAGGCATGAGCAATGGTAGAGACTAATGTGAAATCTAGTACTCAATTGCGAGGATGCCAAGAATTGAAATAAACGTAGAACTTGATGCTGCAATTATACTGGAAAATGAGTATATGACCCTGTTAAATTTCTCATTATTCAGTGTTTTCAGAGCATGCTCATGTATATCTTCTCATTGATAATGTTAGTATTATTTCCATTTTAGAGATAGAAAAGCTGAGGGTCTGAGACAATCAGCTCAACATTGTCGCTTAGATAAAGGCAATCCTGAAACTAGTTGTTAAAAACTTAGAGATTGTTCTAATAATCCAGATAAAAAGTTCATAGAAACCCAGATCGGAGTAGTAGCAACTGAAGTGGGTTGATATAAAAGATATTGAAGGAAACATGAAGCAGACTTAGTGATTAATAATATAGGAGGTAGAGGATGCAAAAGAGGCAAAGATAATTATGGAGATTTTGAACCAAAACAGAATGAACAGAGGGGTTGGCGTTGCTTGATAGGGGGAAGTTGGGAGAGGAAACTAGTAGCAGAAATTTCAGAGCAGGTTAAGTTAATTTTTCAAGATGTTGAATTTGAGGTCGCAGGGAAACACCTGTTAGGACAGAGGAGGGAGGGTTGAGGACCACTAACATAAAAGCCCTGACGTAGAAGCAGTAAACCTGGAACAGAGCAAAGCCCTAAGTCATAGGCCTCAGCTTGGTGTCCCCCAGGCAGGGGATGCGGAAGACGAATGAATGAGATGAAGAACGTGGTTAAGGGGTATCACACAGCACAGTGAGGTTCCCCAGAGACAAGGGGGTGGGTATGGTGGGGTGATGGGTCAGCAAAGACTGGTCCACAGAGGCTTGCAAAGACCTTTCAAGATGGAGAGACTCACAGACCAGTGATGGCAGGGGTGGAGGTTTTTCATTAGTTGCCCCCCAGTGATGGATGGTGCCTAGTTAGATTTTTGTAACCAGACTGTTGTTTGATCTTTCAGGTGGTGTTAGAATGCTATGTAAGAAAGGACTTGGTCTACACCAAAGCCAACCCAACCTTTCACCATTGGAAGGTTGACAACAGGAAGTTTGGGCTTACTTTTCAAAGTCCTGCTGATGCTCGAGCCTTTGACAGGGGAGTGAGGAAAGCAATTGAAGACCTCATAGAAGGTACAGGTACTGAACTTGTCGCTGCATTTCTAGTGGGACTGTTCGTTTTCTGAGTTCTTAATAATTCCAGTTGTCCACCGTCATATAATTGTGGTCTGTTTGCAGGAGAGTTGGGGGCCAGATCAGTAAATACCAAAACTTTAGGAACAGCCAAGGAGAACAATTATAAAGTGGAAAATACAGGGGAAGAGGAGACGGGTTCCAGAGGAAGCAGTGGTCCCAAATAGTTTTTAGACTTTAAAGAAACAAGCGTTAGACTTCCATGTGAATGAGTTTTTGATGGAGTTCACTTTTCCCTGACTACTGAAATAGCTTTGGTCCAATCTATCTTGTTTCAGAAGTAGAGAATGGATTCAAATGGGCCCAGATGGCTCCAGGCCTACCCACTGCCCCCTTATAATCAGAACCCAGTGTATAGCTGCCACTGAACAAGAGAGGGATCTGTGACTCCTGGGGCCCTTGTTTGGTTTTAGGCCTCGCTACGTTGAGTAGTCAGACATTTTGTTGCATTTGATCCTGACCTGGGAAGCTCTTAGGCCATCAGATCTCATGGGCTTTTCTGGAGCCCTCAGATGCAAACACACAACTTGTCCACTTCAACACATTCAACTATCAAATCAGAGGGATGAATGATGGTACCACAAAGTCTGTGAAGAAAGAAATAGCAAGCAAAAAGCCAAACTCAGAATTAATTATAAAAGGTTACATAAAATTAATCCTAAAAGAATGTGTGTTTCATCTCTTTAAAAATAAAAATATTCCGAAGTCATTTTATTCATTGTGGATTTATGGGAAGAGAGAAGAGCAGTGAAAAATTGCTTAACATCAATAATAAGACAATTCTAGCTAGAAAATGAATCTATTAACTACAACCACATGACAGCCTATAAAAACTAGTGCTCACATCATTGGTCTTACGTAAGTAACAAATGTGTAAAATGTTATTAAACATAGCTTTTAAATGTTTAGAGAGAAAATACAGTAGCTCCTTTATTACCGATAGCAGTATGTCCATATACTTAATTACTGAATCTGTGAACAAAATTACAAGCAATTCTTTTCTATATAGATTCCACCTAGATGTTTTCTATCAAACTTGCCTGAAACGTTGTTTGACTAGAATAATTCAAATAGTGAAAACTTTTGAAAGAGCAATAGGAATTGCACAAAAGGTATTATGGAACTTACTCTTACTCTTCTGATTTGTTCGAAATTTAAATATTCCTCTTCCCTTTCTGAGCAATTCTTTTAACTTCTATTTTATGTAATAGCAAAATGTTTTCTAAATGCATATTTTTTAAGACCTAACCAAGAAAAGGTGGAGATGGAATAATTTTTTTTTTTGGTGTATCTATCACTTAAGCAAATTTAAATACTTTTATTTTGGCCATTAACTATCAGTTGTTAAGCGACACAATACTAGGTACTGTTAATGGGGAAAACGGGAAGTTCTATTGGTTTGCATACCAGAATGAAGAAAGAGATGAAAAAGTAAATAAATTGAACCCTAAATGATCAATTCATCCCATGATGGAATAAAGCCTAATTTTGGCTGCTGAAACAGATAACTCATTGATGCCCTGGGATTGAAAGAAAATATCTACTTGTCCTGGGATCAGCTGACTAGGTGGCTCCCACAATGTGGGTTTTAGAGTATAGTGTCTGAATTTCAAAATAGGACGCCACCCACCGCTCAAGCTAGTTAGTCAAACCGCTTTAGTCAATGAAAAGATCAGAAAGCGAAGTCCAGTTTACAGTGGCAGATCAAACCTGGAGGTTCTCCACTCAGTGCTTTTCCCGCCATACACAGTTGGGACCTGGGGGATTGCTGGTGGAGGCCGGCCTTGACCGTGTACCTCAGAGTGGTGGGCAGCGCTCCTTGTGCCTTCTCTCTGTTGCCTCTCCATGTGCTTGTTCTCCAGTGGCTGCAGAATTTGAGGGGTTAATTGGGAACAACAGTCATCAAAGTTCATTTAGGGAGCATCCTGGCATGAGTCACTCAAAGAAGAGTAATTAAAAGCCTTACTTCCCAGGTCACGTATTTCTGTTAGTGATCCAAATACAAAAGCAATGTGGTTTTATTAAAATATACCTTTTAAATGACTGGATCTGACTTAACCTTCTTTGACAACACTTCTTACTGCACTTTTTATTGTCTTAGGTTCAACCACATCATCTTCCACCATCCATAACGAAGCTGAGCTTGGTGATGATGATGTTTTTACGGTACGTTCTCTTTGTCTTTTGTCTTCCATGTTAGTGGTGAATGACTAGGAGAGGTTCTGTTTAAGGGCATGAGAGAGACTTTGCAATTTGGCGTTTGCCGTTGCTGTTGGGGTGCTATCAGTGAGAGCTCTCTTTAGCACAGTTTTTTCTGTGCGGGTTTGCCTTCATTTTTCAAGTTGCAGTGGTAACATCACCACATGCCATGACAGTGTCAACTCCCCCAGACCTGTCCCAGGTTCTCTGGCAGTCTTGCCACAGATTTACAGTGAACTGACTTGCCTGGACTATCCTAGTTTTAGCACTGAATGTCCAGGTCCTGCAAAACACCTCAGTCCCAGGCAAACCAGAACAACTGGTCATCCTACTGAGAGTCTTGAACACAACCGCCTCTGTGGCATCAGGGAAGGGGAGGGGCTGATGAGTAATTAAACATCCGATTAGAAAGGCCCTGAAGGCCGAGTTGAGGGTGGGCGCAAGTGTGCTAAGGCAGGAAAGGGCTTGAATATTTTGACGCAGCTTGAGTTAATGGCATTTAACTAGAGGCAAATGACTTCTCAGCTTGCTTCTTCATTTAAGTCCTGGGCTGCTAGAAGTTAATTAACAAATAGTTCATTGCACACCTGCTGTGTGCTTAGTGCAGTGAGGGCAGCATTTTCAAACTCTTGGCCTTAACCTACAGTATAAAATACATTTATGTTGTAACCTGGGACACCCACCCACCCAGAGACACCTAAAGCCGGAGTGTACTTCATGCTCAACGTTAAGATTTTTTTTTCTCTTTTCACTTTTTTCTACTTCTAATTATGAAACTTTTCAAGCTCATAGGGAATATTAAAGAATAATACAGTGAATATCAGCAGTTGTAACATTTTGCCCCATTTACTTTGTTTGCACATGTGGGTGGACTTACAGATGTGGGCCCACGCACGAGTATATATTTGCTGGTCAGGTGAAAGTAAATCACCTCTAATTACTTCAGTTTCCACCACCTAAAAATAAGGCAGTCTGCTATGTAAGCGCAGCACCATTACTATACCTAGAGAAATTAATAGGAATCAGGTATCACTTAATAGTTCCTGAACTGTTTCCCTGTTATCCCAAGGGTATCTTCGATAAGCTAGCTTTTGGTTCATATTTTAAAATATTGGTTGCAACATTTTTAGCTGGCTCTCCAATAAACTCACCATGCAGCTAGTGATTTGGAAAATACTTTTTTGGGAACACAAGTGTGTAAGCCATGGCTCCAGCCCTCATGCAGATAACAGGGTAGTTTGGACAGAGATAAGATTAACCAGGAAAGGCTTAGAGACTGGCACAGACTGGAGAATAGCCTGAACCAGGGTACTTTATGGGAGAAGAGCTGAGGGTCAGAGGAGACCACGAGGAGGTGAAGCCGGACTGGACCTCCGGAGCATTTGAACAGGGGTCAGGAAGTGGCTTCCAGGCTGCAAGCCATAGGGACGAAGGCGGCGGAAGCAGCGGGGTGTGCGTTTGGGTTGCCGGAGCACTGCAGGTCCCAACCTGCAGTGAACAGAGCCTGCGCAGGGTCTCAGGAAATGAACTCAGTTGTCCTTCCATGGAGCGGTGGTGTGATGTGGCTCTGAACAGGCTTCCTATAGTGCTGCGAGCAGATCCTCTCAACAGTTGGCGTGTTGCTTACATCTGTTCCTTTGTCACGTTTCGAGAGACAAACAACAGCAGGTGGGTTAAAAGGTGGCTTCCTGTGCTCCAGAGCAAAACTGTCATTTGCAGCTGCTTCCCAGCTACCTGCCAGAAGTGATTTATAGAACCGGGAGAGGGCAAGCGGCAGAGGGCTGATGGAAGCCAGCATCCCTCCTGGTTTTGTCCTTTAATCCACAGAGATCAGCATGCTGCCCTAGGGTAAGGCCCAATGCCTGGAAGTGCGGAAACAGACCTGCTGCTTCTAGACATTTGGAACTCACTGGAAAAGGAGTGCCGCTTAAATGCATTCCGTGTAACCCTGATGTATGTGACCCGGTGCCTTCAGTCCGTTTGTTTACAAACAAGGGACTGTTAGTAACAGGACCTCCCTCCTCAAGGCAGCTCCAGTTGTTAGGCCATTGACTATTAGGAGCACATCCTGTGCAATGATGGGAGGGTCATCAAGGGCTTACACACCAGGCCTCCCATTTGTTCATAAGCTCCCTTCGTTACTTTCCATGAAGGAGCCGTCTGCAAGCTGCAGCCAGGGAATGAGCCGCTGCGTCAATCCTGGACAGTCCACAGCAGCCCACCGTCGGCTGCCTCCTAAACCTTTTATTGGGGAGGCAGACAGACGTTTGGAACTCAGAACTCATTTGTCACAGACAAGTGATAAGTGGTGATAAGACCCTCTTAGGATCTACGATGGTCTGGAATTAGGAGAATTTTCTGAGAACAGCATGCGTGTGGGAAAACCTGTGGAGGTGTTACTGGAGGAACCAGGAGTGTGTTTTCTGTGGCTGCTGGTGGCATGTGGGTTTCCCTATTTCAGGGGATTCCTTGGGGTTAGGAAGGAAGCACAGCATTGTGATGGGCAGGGTATTGACCCACACACTACGTTAGGGAATGAAGTGGAGGAAGGGGTACCCCAGTTCCCCGTAGCGAAGTTTTCTGGTTTGGGTGTTCACCGGGCATGGGCTGTTTCTGCTCACCCTTCCCAACCTTAACGGGTATTCCCCAGAGCAGCTTGTCTGCCCGACTCCTCAGGATGGTACAACCATGTTGCAATTCCTTAAAGTGAAATGAGTGCCTTGCTTAGTGTGCACACAGGCACGCGCACACACACACACACCCCTGCCCCTCCATGCACCTGTTGCCAGTGCCCAGGGCTCTCCATTCCATTTCACTGCCACCAGCCCGGCGTGTGTCCTGCCTGAACCACCACCAGAGAGAGACCCCTGGTGAGCAACCATCCTGGCTTTGTGAATTTGGGCCATTGACCCTTTCGTGTGTGCGCTCCTGTTTCTCCCTCAACCAATTGGGATTGCACTCTCCTTTAAAGTCCCATAGCACTATTGAGTATTTCTGTCTTGCCACTGGAAAGCCCACCCCTTTATTGGCTTTCATATCTTTTTGTTGAGTGAATGACTCTTCATCTGTTTAGAAGCAGGTTACTTACCGTTTCAGTCTTGGCAACCCTATGAAGTTTTGCTCCATCAATGCCCAATAACGGGTGACCTGAACCAGGATACAACAGGGCCTCGAGTAATGTCATTTTGTTCAATGTTGTTTTGTTACAACCTTGATGAGATGGTGTAGGAATTTTAACTCTTGCGGTTGTCAGTTTAGCCTATGGTAAAACGGGCTTTGTTGTACATCATTTTGCTTAAAATTGCAGAACCTATTGATAGTGTTAAGTGAGGATTACTGTAGAGTGTGTAAAACCATAGGTGGTTCTATTTTATTTGTTTGTTTGTTTATTTTTTAAGATTTTATTATTTCCAGAGAGAGGGGAAGGGAGAGAAGCAGAGAGGGAGAGAAGCATCAATGTATGGTTGCCTTTCACCTGCCTCCAGCCACGGAGCTGGCTGGAGACCTGGTTTGCGACCTGGCTGGGAATCGAACCAGTGACCTTTAGGTTCACAGGCCAGCACCTTACCCGCTGTGCTACCAGCCAGGGCAGGTTGTTCTATTTTATAAATTTGTTTTATGTCATATCTTTTAGGTGCTTTGCACTCAGCCTACAACTAGGAGCTGCGCCCAGAGCTTTGTCACCTACTACAAGCTTGGGCTCCTTGTGCTTCTTGCCCTCGTGAATTTCTGCCTTGCAGCGTAGTCCTTGCATGGCCTCTCCACTCCATCAGGGACCTTGGTTATAATGACTGATCAGGGGAACACCAACTTCTCAGTGGCAGGGGCATGCCCAGGGTTAAATAGGGATGTGTGGGCCATTTGGTACAAATATGTAAGATGAGTAATGCGAAGACTATAAAACGACACATAAGGTTAGCATTCTATAAATTGCGAAGAGCACACTCTCGCTGGTGCATCTGAGAGGCAGCTTCTCATTTCTGCCCTTCCTGGGCCAGGGAGACTTGAGAGGGACAGAATGAAAAGGCCCTCAGGTCTGTTCCCTCCATTGCGCTTTTGTCTTTGTGGCGGAGGCCTGTATAAATGAGATATGAGCAGTTGAGCTCTGTGGATAAGCCGCCCTGCTGTGCTCCCCAACTTAGAGCTGACTCCTCCCAGATCCCTACAGGTGAAGACTCTGAGGTCAGAGGATTTGGAACCAGCAAGGCAGGGGATTCTTGGACAGAGAAAGGTAGTTGTATGGTCACTTAATGAACAGTTTTCCAAATTCCTGTTGTATAGGGTTTGGTCCATTCAAATGCAGTGATTTATTTATTCCTGCAGAATTCTAAAGTAATTTAAAAATGCTTTTAGCATCTTTATAGCCAGACAGTGGTCATTTTAATACCAACTTGAGAGAATGCATCTGCAGTGCAGACATACTTCTAGAGCAGGCGAACCTAGCTGGAGTCAGTCTGGTCAAGTGTTGTTGGTACTTCAGCTGTCATGGTGCTGAGTGGCTGGATTCTGGCTCTAAAGCTAGGGGATTAGGGAGATATTTACTTTATAGTAAGATACTTGAAAGTGTATAAAATAGCTAAATCTTCCTCTTCCATAATAAACAGTCCTTAAATAATATCAAATCTGCAAATCAGGAAATAGTATAAACCCCCTGGGACTGAAAACATGGAGACAAATACAAGACGAGGGGCCACGAGAGTTCAAAGTGTAATTTATTCCTCTGGGGAGTGAGGGGCTGAGATGGAGAGGGGCGAGAATGCTGTTTGAGATACTCAGTGATACATGATTTTTTTTTATTATAAGAAGAAGAGGGATTTTCTCAGAAGGTGGGGTGACAGGTCAAGGGAAATAGCAGAATCGAGACAGACACCTTAGTTACAGAAACTAATCCTGACTCCCAGCTGGGGGTTTAGAGGTTAAAGAGATGAGACAGAGGTTGACTTGTGTGGCTCTAGGTTCTCCTTTTCCTTCTGTGTCGTATTCTCTGCCTTGTGTTAAGCAGCAGTATGTCCTCTGTGGAAATAATGGCACATTGACGGTAAGATAAGCTGCAGGCGTTAGCTGGACATTTATTTGGCCTGCTGGGTAGTGAGGATAGCTCGAAACAAGCCAACTCCTTAGACGTGTATGTAGGTCTTGGAATTAGAAGGGGCTTTTGAGTTCTCATTTGGTGAGTAGGATGGGTGACTTGCCTAAGGTTTTAGTCATTCGTGGTGGAGGAGCAGTGAGCACGGTCTCCCTCACCTTTCCAGTTCACCCCCTGCTACTTTTTCTTCCTCTATTGAATAATTGTATTTTAGGGTCTCTCAGCTGTTCTTTTTTTTTATTTTTTATTTTTTTAAGCAACCACCAAATATAAGAGTTCTATTTTAGGGTGCTTGGGGACCCAAGTGGAAAGGGGAGAGATAAGAATAAATATGTGATGAATGCCCATGTGGCCCATTCATGTGTGGGACCTGGAGCCTGCTTAGCGAGTATTAGTCTGGTGGTCCCCAAGATGCTATTTGAAGCTTGACCATAGCAAGGCCCACCCTACACATATCAAGTTTGACTTGGTTTTTTTCACCCTCCAGGTTTACTACCACCTGAGTATTGTTTCTGGACTTGGGCAGTCCTTCTCAATCCATTATACCTAATTAAGACCTAGCCCCTTAAAGTACCCATCCTTATATGAGTTAACTTGTCCTTTGCACCCAGAATGGTACTCACTGTGTACTGTCCTTGGCAGAATTGAGAAGAGAATTTACTCAGTCATTTTGTGTGAGTCTGAACTCTCCGCTAGAACCCAGTTGGAAAAGGCTGTTGCTTGGATAATGTTTTGGTGTTTCATTGTATTTTATTTCTTTGGGTAGGCAGTCCTCCTTTACATAGGAAAAGTGTCCTGTCTGTTAGAGCATCAAGCAGCTTCTAGCCCTGTTTTGCCCAGACTGGAAAACTTGATCCTTCCTCATGCCCTGCGCTTGAACCTTTGACATCCTGTTTGTTACAAGCTGCATTTTATTACTTGTCCCTAATGGTACCTCACACCCCTCCCATTCACCCCAGGTGTTTTCTAAAGTGTGGTTAGATTAAGTGGTTGAAACCAAAGTACCGAGAAGCAGTTGTTTGATCCTAGATGAGCTTTTGAGTATATTTAAGTTGTGCTTGTTTTCATTCTTGATTAAGTAGAAGAAAACAAAATTCATTGAATTTTGTAATTACCAAGTTTTCACTGAGGGAAGTGGAAGAGTGCAGAATGCCACAAAATGTTCCGTAAAGAATTTTTCCACTTCATCTAGCCCCAACAGACATTAAAACTGAAGCCCTATCTACCAGTTTTGTTCTGAAGTGGGGTCCACTTACTGACTTTCTAAAAGAGTGTTTTTAAAAGCTGAAGTGGTTTGTGACCCGAGGGTGCGGAGTTTGGAGGTGAGGGAGAAGCCTGGATTCTGAACTTCGTTCTGCCATTAGTCAGCTGTGATCGTTGATCCTTGGAACGTAAAACCTTCTCAGGGCGGACACATTTCCTCTGAGTCTCTATTTGCTGGCCCCAGGGAGGGGAAGGGAAGGGGCTGTGGTGTGAAGCTGCCCCTGGCACTGTGCCTGCACTTTCACCTATGTGACTGGCTTTGGGCCTCGCAGCCACCCTGAGGTCCCTATTGACACTTGGTTTTTGCAGATGAATCACCTAGGCTCCAAGAGTCAACGTGACTTGTGCTCACTTCACCTGCTTGGCCTAGAATATGTAAACCCCAGATCTGCTTGCTACCTTTCAGAGAACTTAAGGTTTAATAACTCTTACCCATCAAACATACCAGATCTCCCCTTTGTTGCAAAAAACTTTTCAACCAGGGCATTGGCTTCAGACCTCAACCACCTGTTCAACAGAGGCAGGCAGGTCCCCTCACCCTCTTTGAAAGCTCCAGTCTCCTCTGAGAGCATCAAGTGATCAAAAATGTTCCTGTTGTTTCTTCCTTTGGAATTAAGGGACTGGGATAGAGCTGGGTGGGGGATGATAAATAGAAAATAGGTTGAATAAATGTTTTGGGAGGGGCAGCCCTGTGCTTTGTGGTTGGCCAGGGAGCGGTCCCCCACATCGGCTGCTGGCCGAGACCCAGCACAGCACGGGTATCTAAGGCCTCCAAAGATGGATGGGAACTACTTTATCTTCTAAATGACAGCTATCAAGCTCACATTACATATACTTAGAGAAAGATCTTTTATTCACCACGGAACACCTCAATGTGGCAAACTTGAAAGAAGGAAATGTCTAAGGCTCAAACAAAAACTTAGAAATGCGCTCAGTTTCAGGAAGCCCAAAGGCATTTTGCTTGTGTCCTTCCTTCCTTTACACACATGCCGTCTCATCATTTTAAGCTGTGGGTGGTAGGATACTGATATTTCCACTTGACTAATTCATACAGAGCACCTAGTCGGGGTTACCTGAAACCTGGCCCTCCTGCTCACAACCCTCATCCCTTCCAGTGAAGCTAAGCTGTGACTGATCCGAGACCTCACCTTTCATCTCAAAATGTGTCACCTAACTTCAGAATTTAGAAACATCAACATTTTTAAACATGGGGGCATTTTCCTTTTTGTTGTTGTTATTTGTTGTTTTCCCAGTGAAAGAAGGCCCACTTAAGCTATTCTCTGAGCCCCAGAGAGGGCAGTGCCCTAGCGTCTAGGACAAAGTTATCTCCACCCCCCACTCCACCCCTCCTCAACTGTCTCTCAACCCAAGCTGCCTGCTAGCCGGGGCCATAAAAGTGTGTGTGCCTGGCTGATCTTCTGCTCTGCCTGCGTCTGAAACAGGACACCCAGAACCAATGTGGGCCCTTAGGATAGGTGAGCCAGTGATACCTGTTCCCAAAGACTGGTGACAAAATGGGTGACAACTTCCTGTTTACCAGGGGGAAAGGATTGGGTTGTAGGCCTGTTAGTCTAGTAGATACTCAGAAAAAGCGCTTTGCTGCAGAATTAGAAACACCAGCCCACCCGTAGCCCCTGCGGAGCCTTCTGAGCCTCTCAGCCGTCCAGCTCACTGTCTCCTGCGAGGCAGAAGCAGCCCAGAGTTTCATGTGGTCAGTCTTGTCTCCCGGCCCGGGGTCAAGAGGAATGGTACATATGTATATTTATTGTGTGTGTGCATGCTTTAAAAAAAGAAACAAGAGGCCCTTGGAATAGGAAGAATGCATCAGATGTTGAGATCTATTTTAATGGTGGGTCACGGCAAAAATAATACGAATTGTGGTCATAACTACTCGTAAGCCATCTTTCAAAGTTCAAAATAGTAACAGCTACAGATGGCAGAAATGCTACCGAATCATCTGAGTGAATTCTCTCTTTGCGGGGAAGGATGATGACGATGTCGTGTCATTTGTTTTTATTGAGGTAGAGTTGATCTATGTCCCATGACTCTTGAATCAGCTAAGCAAGTGTTAGTCACACCCTTCTGACCTGTATTCATAGGAAGAGGGAAGAAAGATTATACCTTAATTTACTAGAACTCAGATAAACCTTGGAGGTCATTCGGTGCAGCCTCTTTCTTTTACACATGGGGAAACTGAGGCCCAAAGGCATTCAGCAACTTGACTAAGATGAGTGACCTAGCCTGATCTAGCATCAGGGTTTCCCATTTCTCTCTGCACAGAGCTATTTTGGATTAACATCGATGTATGATTCCCCAATGATGTGGTTGGGCTACTTGAGCAATTCCTTAGCTTTATTTTCTATGCCTTGTGGAAAACATCCAGGCCCGCTGGCCTCCTGAAGTGCTGCTGAGTGGACTTGGCTCCTAGTACTCCGTGCTTCCTCCTGTCAGGTCTTGGGCTCTGGAGCCATGGGGGTGGGGAAGTGGCTGTGCCTCTCTGAGGTGGGGAGGAGAAAACTGACGCTTGTCAGCCTCTTTTTCTTTTTAAGATTTGATTTATTATTTTTCAGAGAGAGAGGGGAAGGGAGAAGGGCAGAGAGGGAGAGAAATATCAATGTATGGTTACCTTTCACCTGCCTCAGCTATGGACATGGCTGGAGACCTGGCTTGCAACCTGGTTATATGTCCTGACTGGGAATTGAACCAGCAACCTTTGGGTTCACAGGCTGGAGCCTTATCCACTGTGCCACCAGCCAGGGCCATTGTCAGCCCTTTCATGGTGTTATCAATATGCTCGGTAGGAGTGTCCTACCCAGAAAAGCTGTAAACCAGGTGCCCCTTAATAGTTGCAAGTATCCTTGGACAACCAATCCTGGGGACACTTTCTTTTCCCTTGTCACTGTCTGCCAGCTGCTACCACCTTCATTCTCTATCCCCAACCCCTTCTGGAAAACAAGGATTTAGCAGGAAAACCCAGTGCCATTGAAGGGATGCACATAATTCTAAAAACACTTGTTTTACGTTGAAATGTGTAGTCTGACCCACCCTGAATGCCCCCAAAAGCCCTTGTTCTGCAGTCAGGACTCTGTCCTGGGATGGGTAACTGAATTTCAGCAGATTGCCTCCTCAGCTGGTCTAACCCCTTGGTTCTTTCCTTCCCTCCCTGTGCTTCCCTTGGTCAAAGAGGGTAGCCTTCCAAATAAAGAAGGCTCGTTCCTGAACCTGGGTCATGTGAACAGAGCCATGTGCTTCTTAAGAACCTCCAGGTAAATTCAAGGACCATCAGAGGTCGGGGAAGCATAGCCAAGTAAGAAAACACACGGGCATTTTACAAAATGTCCATACAAAAGGAGAGAGCCAGCCAACATTGGGCACCGACCCTGTAATCTTTCTCCATGTAGACCATTCCCCACCCAGCAGGCAGCTCTGCCCAGCGTCTTCCTGGCTTCAGATTTTAATTTATTGTCAAGATATCATAATATTAAAGTCAGTTCCTTCAAAGGAAAGTCTGTCAACTTCTGGAGCTCTACAGTTTTCCTCTCATTTGTTAAATTCTGGAGAATTATAAGGAAACACCTGAATTCTCAAAATACATGCAACTTAATGTCTGCAGAGTACAGACCTTGGACGCTTGCTGATTTTAGTCTGTGGCCACACCACCCTGAACGTGCCCGATCTCGTCTGGAGGCTTGCTGTTTTTAAAGAAGTTTATCTGATGTTCACTAATAAACTTGAGCCTTTTTTTCTTCCTTTGGACCTTAGTCTGGGTGGTCCACCCATCTAGAATGCCCCTCCCCAGGGAAGCCTCCTGGCCTCATTCCTGCCCGTGTCATCTTCTATATCTGACGCCACATCCCCACAAAGCACCCAGTAACTCTTCAGGGAAGGGATGGGCATTTGTACAACCGGAGACCAGAGTGGATTTGGTCAGGCTGTGGTGGCTCTGTTCTGTGTTTCTTTTTCTTTTTCTTTTTTTTTAATTTATTTTTCAGAGAGAGGCAGAGACAGCGATAGAGATAGAGATAGCAATGTACGGTTGCTTTTCACCTGCCTCCAGCTACAGAGCTGGCTGGAGACCTGGCTTGCAACCTGATTATGTTGCCCTGGCTGGGAATCGAACCAGCGACCTTTGGTTCGCAGGCCGGCGCCTTATCCACTGTGCTACCAGCCAGGGTTGTTCTGTGTTTCTAAAGTTGGTTATGCCCACCCTTTCATCTCAATACCTTTAGCTCTTGCTTCTACCTCCCTTCCCTTTCTTTTCTCACCTTCCTGTTCTTTCTTCTTCCTTACCAAGCTCTTGCCTCAGCTTACTGCCCTGTTAGAGGGCTTTGGAACCTGGTCACACAGAGTTAATTACTCAAAATAAATGAGTTTTTACACTAATCATAGGAAAATTGAAAATGTAATCAAAGGTCTACCCCTTAAAAAGGGACCAAACTTAGGTGGTGAGAAAACACAGCTCCCATGTTAATACTGTTCCAAAGGATAGAAAAAGAAAGCTGCCTAGCCTGGTCTACAGGCATAGCATGACCCTACCGTGAAACTGGGTACGGACAGCTCAGATAGGGAACACCAAACTCTCTTAAGAATCTGGATGCAAAGTTTCTAACTAAAATATTAACAAATTACATCAAATATTTGTTAAAAATTTATGAAAGCCCAATACAGTATATACCAGGCATGCAAAGATGGTTTATATTGGAAAAGCTGTTGGATACATTAATAAAACAAATTAAAGATAAAAGATAATCATCTCAATAGCTACAGGAAAAAAAATACCTGGTGACATTTCACATCTTTTGGTGAGACCCTTAGCAATCTGGAATACAAGGAAACTTGGAGCTTCACTTTATAACCACTCCAGGTATCTAGAAATATAATTTTTTTTGAAGATTTTATTTATTATTTCCAGAGAGAGAGGAAGGGAGAAAGGCAGAGAGCGCTAGAAATGTAATTTTAATAGAGAAGCATTAGAAGTTGTCCCATTAAGGTCATCAAGTTCAAGACAAGCAGGACCACTATGCTGGAAGCCCTGGAAGAACTTGCAATGAGACAAGAAAAAGAAGGTATCGATATTGGAAAAGGGACCAAGACTATGTTTTGTGGGTGATATGATTTATTAGAAAAATCTAGAATCACTAGATAAAATAGAAGACCCTGGTAGTTCACATTATAACACTCCATTGCATTTCTTTTGTTCAGTTCCTCATACGGAGTTATAAACTTCTTAATTGGTCACTGACATGAAGTCAGAGTCAAACCCAAACCCAGAAGCAAGTTTTGGAGGCTCCACAGGCAGGTGGCCATAGCTGGGCAGGGGACTCCACCCCCACCCCGCAGTTCCCGTGGCCTCACCGCCCCTGGCAGGCAGCAGTGAAGCTCATGGTGACCGCTCGCTCTGGACACGGGGAAGCCTGTTGCTGAAGCTGCCCCTTCTAAGGAAGCTGAGGTCCTGAAACAGTAGCCCCAAAGGACCTCTGCTTTTGTTCCTCTTGAGTTCAAACCTGCAGCTGTTCATAGACCCTCTAGAGAGCAAGGTGAGCTTAACACACGGCTGGAGTTTTTCCAAGGTAAAAGTGAAGGTGTCAGATTGGTCAGTTGGAAGGTGTCATGAACTTGTGCACACAAATAACAGACTGATGTTCAAGAAGTTTGATTGTGAGAATGTGTGTGTGCGTGCGCGTGCACGCCTAGCTTAGGTGGCTGCCTCCCTCTGGCTATGTGTGGAAATCACTAGGAGAGTTAGGTCAGAGGTGCATGTGGGTAGGAGGTATTTCCCCTCCTGTTCTTGGAGCTGCCCAGATAGTACATTCCTCTTGTTTTTAGGTCACACTCACCACTTGGCAAGATTTGTCTGATAGTGTAGATGTGAAATAAGCCTTACCTTCCAGAGCCACTCTGGCAGGCTCCCCTTCCCAGAGTGCAGACCAGTGCAGAGCGGTTCAGTGGGGAAGGCTGTGGCCTGGGCCGGGCCAGACCCTCAGCACGGCCCGCAGGAGGTGGTGAACTGCAGGCATACCTCCGAGCTTTCTGGCTTCTCTGCCCCTTTGTACAAATCTGCCATTATATTAGGAGATACTGAAAGGCTCACGTTTGGGGAACACTGCACTTGACTCTGGGCAGTGGGATGGGCTGTTAGGGGCAAGGGAAGCCGGAGGGAGTGTTGCAGATCGGCTCATGTGTGCTGAGAAAACCGGGTGTGCCTCAGTTCTCAGAATGACTTGCTACACATTGTTAACCTGGACATGGGTTGTTAACCTGGATGTGTGCAGTTGATTAGGGTAACAGCTGACTAAGATAGAGGTGACCATGATGGGGTAACAACTGACTAACACAGAGGTGACCATGATGTGTTGACTGTCTTCTGAGAACTAAATGCTGAGTGCGTATTAGCATGTTCAATACCAGGGCAGGGTAGCTTTTTTTTTTTTTTTTTTTTTTAAGATTTTATTTATTATTTCCAGAGAGAGAGGAAGGGAGAAAGGCAGAGAGGGGAGAATCAATATATGGTTGCGTTTCACCTGCCTCCAGCCACAGACCTGACTGGAGACCTGGTTTGCAACCTGGTTATGTGCCCTGGCTGGGGGATCGAACCTGCGACCTTTGGGTTCGAAGGCCAGCACCTTAACCACTGTGCTACCAGCCAGGCAGGGTAGCTTCTCACCTCAGAGAAATGGCTGTCGTGTGGGTGTTGGTTAAGAATTTAACCCATGAGATTTGAACCACACTGAAGGGCCCTTATCTGCTCATTCAGGAAGTATTTGTTGAGATCTTCAGAAACCTTTGTATTGTGACATGCCACCCCCTTATCTCTTGGGTTTGTATCATACAATGTGCACCTTCTTAGTTGGAGAAGCTGCACCTCTGTTGAGATGAACACAATGCCTCTCAGAGCAGACGCTGGAATGGACTCACCTGAGCTGGAGAAACAGTGGCGTAGGTGTTCTGAAATCCCAGGGGGCTCACTGGTCAGAGGCTGCCTGCCTCTCTCCGAGTCTCTTGTTTTCCTGTGTATGACAAGGAGACGATATTTTACCTATGACTGTGTCCACACGTAGCCAGGGCCTGGCACATCGTACCTACTTACACAGCATGAGACTGTTAAACGAGTTCTTGGCTTTGTTATTCTGTCTGATCAACAACAATCCATGTGTTAAAGTGGGTGAAAGTTAAGAGGACAGGCAGAGTTTGGAACTTGTGTATCAGCTTGGTCTCTTTCAGTTACTGGGATTGAATAGTAATTCTTCCCTGAGTTCTGAACCAATTTAGGGGCAGAGGAGCTACTAAGACCCTTTATGGTCCTGGCTGGC
Organism: Noctilio leporinus; assembly: GCA_004026585.1. Taxonomy (NCBI): domain Eukaryota; kingdom Metazoa; phylum Chordata; class Mammalia; order Chiroptera; family Noctilionidae; genus Noctilio; species Noctilio leporinus. The sequence continues at coordinate 239,079 of PVIW01001154.1, forward strand.
ATCTGTGGGAAATAGACATCTCTGGACCTGGCCCACCAGGCACCAGGGTGCTAGATCTCTGAAGCTTCTCCACAGGGGACCGAACAGTCCCAAGGATGGCTGCCAGCATGTGCCCTTTGCTTCTTGGGACCCACCCCACTGGCAGAGGAGGGAGGTAGCGACTGCATGCCCAGTTGTACTCCACCATTGTGGAGAGGAGTGAGGTCAGAGGTGTGGCACCAGGTGCAGGGTTCAGGAGGGATGGGAAGTGCACCCACGTGGTAAACCCCACCGTCTGGCTGAAGTTACCAAAGAGTGGGTCAGGATTCAGGCTTGACTGCATTTGGAAGCTCAGGTGGTGTCTGTGGGGCCGCCTTCTCTTGGTTTTGCTTCACGTCAACCTCAGGAGGTGCTTTCCCTGTGCCCTCACCACCATTCCAGCCTATGGACCCTTAAAGCTTCAGACAATGACAGTGTTTTTTTCTGACTCTCCATCAAAATTCTTTCTATGTTGCCTAAGAGGACCATGTATCTATATCTGGGTTAGTCACTGTGGCCCGAGGGACTGGGAATAAGCATCAGCCCACATCACTTGGCTCAAACCAGTCAGAAAAATCCAGCAAGGTTAGGTCCCCAAAGGGCTGCTGCACATGTCCACCAGCTTTTAAAAATTAACAGTGGTTCGATTCCCAGCCAGGGCACATAACCAGGTTGCAGACCAGGTCTCCAGCCAGGTCTGTGGCTGGAGGCAGGTGAAAGGCAACCATACATTGATGTTTCTCTCCCTCTCTGCCTCTCTCCCATCCCCTCTCTCTGGAAATAATAAATAAAATCTTTAAAAAAAAAAAAAAATTAACAGTTGTGTTGCAAAATGGAAATGAGTCTTTTTTCCTGAATACCTGCAGTCCCATTTTCCTGAGCATTTATTACTTTACAAGGGGGAAGGAAACGTAACGTTTATAAGTCTTGTTTGTTTCAACCTTGCTTTGCCCCTAAAAGGATTTATGATACAAAAGACAAAGAGATAAATAAGCAAGTGAGATAAGGGGGATCTAAGAGCAAGGCTGAGGAGGAAGGATCTCCTGGCCATTTGTCAGAAATGGGACACCTAGTAAAACCTTTTCATTTGTTTGGTGTTGGGGGAAGAGTCCCTGACTCTATGGAGGTGAAGGGTGGGGTGGGGAGTCTCGGGGAACCTGGTTTGGAAGGCGATTGTGAGGGACCCTCTCCCGGGATCACTGCCCCCTCCACTGAGTCTTAGGTGGGAGCTTGCAGTGCTAGGTGGTAAGTACTTTGGGAGGCAGCGGGGCCCCCTGTGCTCTCTGGCCAGAGTCCATCCCAGTATCTGATCACTTTCCAAAGACAAAGATGCCATCACATGGGCTTTAGCCTGAACTTGCTGCCTCTATTGGGAAAACGGCTCCACATTCACCTCCACCAGGGATGGGGACCGTCATCTCTCCGTGCAGTCATCCATCTTGCCTCCAGTTTCAGGCCAACTCCAAAGCTTCCCTCCAACCCAAATATTTATTTCTTCTTGCAGGATTTCTTTCTGGAAAAGCTAGTACCCATGTTACTCCAAGGTATCCCAATCTCTTGAGTCTCCTTCCCTCAGGCTGGCATTAGCTGCCTCCAAACATTTGGGTTTGATTTTTGACTTGTCTGCATCTCCCCTGCCTGCCAGAGTGCCTTGGAACCAGAGCTGCTAGTGGGTCCACCATTCTTGATTAAATTGGGGTGCACCAGCGGGAGGCCTGGCACAGGGAACACTTGCCCAAAGCCTGGTGGCCGTTCCCACATTTGAGAAAACACACCCAACTTTCCAGGGTCTGCAGCTGGGCTTCTCTGCCCGTTGAGCCCGCCACATCATGTTTAGACAGTCTTGCCCTTCAGGGGTCCTCCCACCTCCCAGAGCCAGGGTAAACTCAGGATTTTGGGACATCCAGCAAGATGCCACACATGGGGGTCAACGGCATGTTAAGACTCTGGTGTGTGGGTTTGATTTTTGTTTTTTCAAATTAACCCTTGTTTACTTCCCTTTAAACAGACAGCTACAGACAGTTCTTCTAATTCCTCTCAGAAGAGGGAACAACCTACTCGGACAATCTCTTCTCCCACATCCTGTGAGCACCGAAGGATTTATACCTTGGGCCACCTTCACGACTCCTACCCCTCGGACCACTATCACCTCGAACAGGTGAGTGGCAGCCTCGGTCCTCTGAGGTCATCGTGGTGGATGGCCCCTGATCCCGGGGTGGCCTCTTCTCTCTCCCAGCCCAGGGCTCCTTTGACCAGCCCACCTGTATCGAAGGCAGCAGTGGGCAGCTCATCCTTACTTAGAGTTCTGTGTGCCAGGCGCCTTGTGCTTGATCTCGTTTAATCCTCACAAATTGCCCCACAAGGTAGGTCCTTGTCATCCCTAGTTTATAGATGAGGAAACTAAGGCTTAGAAAGATAGAGGCCCTGGTGGAACACAATTCAAACGCAGGTCCATGCTGCCACCAGCATTGCTCTCTCTGGATGGCTCCCGACTTGGTATGAGAACACAGAGCCCAGTCCAGCCTGGGGAACGCTGCACCCTTGGGGCGCGTGCCCAGGCTTGCTCAGGGACATGTATCTGGAGCTTGGAATTCAATAATTCAGCAAATATTTACTGAGCGGCTGTTGTGCTGAGCAGGTTCCCAAACTGTGGGGCATGGACTGGTGCCCGTGGAGGGTGATGTGGCCACCAGTCTGCTTCGAAAACAGAAACAAGGGGCACAGTTAGCATAAAGCTAGATTTATATGACTTTTTAAAGATCATTTTTTTTTACGCTTCCTGAGTTTAATGTGACATTAAAGTCTTTTTTACAATCACATTATAATAGCAATATATAGGAACTTTTTGACTCTGCTTACTTTGCAAAATAAAAAATTAGCTAAGTCCATATCAGCTCCCAAGATTTGTTCTGAAACCCTACAGGATTATGATTTTTCCAAAGTCCAGGAAACTCTACTGCTGAGAATTGCACTGGAATTAGAGCAAAGTGTGTGAGCCTGGCCCTGCTCACAGTCCCCTGGTGAGCAATGGGTAAATCTGATTGCCATTAACTATTGCAATAATGATACTAGAAACCGCTATCAAGCCCATGCTGTGTGACAGGCTCAGGGCTGACATTGCATAGATGCTTTCTCTCCGTTCTCACAACAGCCCTGTACAGTTTGATAGGGAAACCGAGTTGGAGGCTTAGCAACTTGCTAAAAAATTGCACAGCCCAAATTTGACTCCAGTGGGTTTGCTAAAGCCATGCTCTTTCCACTTAAAAATAAGCCTTCATGCGCAAAGGACTTATAAGGTATAAAATCTCAATCTCTGCCAGCACGGAGACATCCTGTGCAAGGCAGGCTTACCTGTATCTAGTTGGTAAGTTTTCTCAGCACCTGTGGCTCTGGACGAAGCACTGTTGTAAGCTGCAAGAGGACTAGACAGAGATGACTCTCTACCCTCAGGGAGACTGCAGTTGGGCTTTGAAGGCTAGAGGGCCCGTGGGCCCAGATTCCGCTCTGCCACCCACCGTCTGTGAGGTCCTGGCAGGGTTCAAACCCAGGCAGCCGGCCTCTTGTCTTATCTGGGCATCTTGATCTTTCTTCCCAACCAGATTACAAGGTTCTTGTGAAACCCTGGAATTCCCGGTATCCCCCTTTTGCTTTTTTGAGCATGACCCACAACAGTGAAAAACATATTTTATATCCTGACCACACTACTTAGCATGTAACATTCAGTGTACTCCAGTACCTTCTTATTTCACTGGGGGAAACAACAGAACTGCTCTTACCAGAGAGAACATGCTGTACAAAACCAGGTGAAACTAATGTCAACTCTTGAAACTCAGGCTAGCAGTCACCGTGACCTGAGGGGTGGGCAGTGAATGACAAGGAGATGGGGGTGTCTTCTGCTTGACCTGGATATGTCCAGCTTCTGAAAAATTCAAACTGTTCTTGCAGTGTGCACACTTGCCGGTATACTGTTATGCTTCAGCAAAAAGCGGGGTAAAGACTGGGCTCCACCCATCCCACTGATTCCTGCCCCAGGAATGGGTTGAGACTCACAATTTAAGGTGCACCTTTGACCCACATGGTGTTCAGTGAATACAGGACGGGCCAGTTTCCTCAAGAAATGCCCTTGTCAAGGTGAAAGGTGCACACTGGAGTTTTGGAGGAGGGTTTGCCGCCACTGTAACTACTGTCCCTTTTCTCCTGGGGGCAGCCGATGCCCAGGCCCTACCGCCAGGTGAGCTTCCCGGACGACGACGAGGAGATCGTGCGCATCAACCCCCGGGAGAAGATCTGGATGACGGGCTACGAGGACTACCGGCACGCGCCCGTCAGGGGCAAGCACCCGGACCCCTCGGAGGACGCGGACTCGTACGTGCGCTTCGCCAAGGGCGAGGTCCCCAAGCACGACTACAACTACCCGTACGTGGACTCCTCCGACTTCGGCCTCGGCGAGGACCCCAAAGGGCGCGGCGTGATCAAGACGCAGCCCTCGCGCAGCAAGTCCCGGCGGCGGAAGGAGGATGGGGAGCGCTCCCGGTGCGAGTACTGCAGGGACATGTTCAACCACGAGGAGAACCGGCGGGGCCGCTGCCAGGACGCGCCCGACTCAGTGAGAACTTGCATCCGCCGGGTGAGCTGTATGTGGTGTGCGGACAGCATGCTCTATCACTGTATGTCGGACCCCGAGGGCGACTATACAGACCCCTGCTCGTGCGACACTAGCGACGAGAAGTTTTGCCTCCGGTGGATGGCTCTTATTGCCTTGTCTTTCTTGGCCCCCTGTATGTGCTGTTACCTGCCCCTCCGGGCCTGCTACCACTGTGGGGTGATGTGCAGGTGCTGCGGGGGGAAGCACAAAGCGGCTGTGTGACTGCGTGTCCCTCCTTCCCCTCCAGCCACAGCCACAAGGGAACTTGTCTCCTACACACCCTCACCCTCTCCCCTGCTCCCTGGGACCTGGAGGCGCCGTCCCAGCCCGGGGTACCTGCCTGGTGGACTCCGCACCCCCAGCCACCCACTCATCCATCCCTGCACAGTGTTCTAAAGAAAGGAACCTCCGCGTAGACTCCCTGTATTAACAATCTATAATCAAGCTGTCTTATACCTGTGTTGATTTCCTGCCTTTCCTCCCCACCTCTTCCAGTTCAAAGGCGACGGCGGTCGGAACTGCTGATACTTTTTTTTGTTTTTGGTGGGTTCTGTAGTTGGTTTTTCCAAGAGCATGGAGGACTTTCTCTTGGCCCAGTGCCTGTTGCTAATAGCATCACCAGGTTCCTGAGGAAGCGTGATTATCAGAGCCATGAACCCCAACCAGGAGTACTTTAACCTGCAGTTAGTTATTGTGTCTAGGAGGTGAGCTAGTTAACAGACTTCTACCACCAAGCAAGATTGCTTTAACTTCACTAAAGCAAAACTCCCCATTTAAGCTGCAATTTCCGTCCCCAGCCTGGCATCATTTTCTACTCCCTACCCCAAATCTGTCAGTTCTTCACGATGCAAAACACTCACCTTTAAAATGACTGAGAATTGAGCCTTAACTTGTGAGAATCAGGAAAATTCCTTAAACTGCATCGCATCCTCGGGCCAGGGCTAGAAAGGGGACATCAGATTTCTCTGAGCCTCACCAGTTACCCCTAAGGTAGAACTTGTAAAAACTGTGTTGCCACCACTTCTAAAAATTTAGCAATATTGGAAGAAGAGTCTACTAAAGTGAAAAATTTTGCTCATTGTTTTGGAAACCAAATACTCTTTCAAACACAAACAAGTGTTGAGAAACACCAAAGTTGTGGTAAATAAAACTAGAGGAGCTTCTCTCCCACCCCGGCCCCCAATGGGTCATTTAATGGGGGGAAATTTTAAATGTCATAAATTTGAGGAGTGGTGGATTGCATTTCATTCGTGGGTTGGTTTTTGTTTTCCTTCTGGACTCAATTTCACATCACCAAATCCTTCATTTATACTTGGGGGAAAAAAAGGCCATATGTAAAAAACCCTTCTGATGCCTAAGTGTCTTCTCCTGCAACTCCAAACCCAGACTTGCCAGTTTGTGTGCACAAACGGTTGAGTCAGCAGGCAGGGTCTACATGTCGCCTTGCCACATGGGCGGCTTCAAATTAGCTGAGAAAAGAGTATTTTTCTAAACTATTGCCAGGCATAGGCGAGTCTTAGGGCAGAAGGAAGAAATGTGAAGAGTGGTTTACCTGTACCTAGCTTAGTACAATCAGAACATCGTGGAGAACACGGGGGACAGGCTTGTCAGCACTGGCTGTTGTTACCACAGGTAACCGCCAGATGAGGGCAGGGCCTGATCCCTCTCCCCTCCTGCCCCCGTCCCTTCTCTGTTGCACACAGAACATTCGTCTTCAAGGAAAGGAGCTTTTTCCAGTCTGCTAATCGCCCTGGGAAAGTGCTGGTCACGCTTACCTTCATGGAATGTTCTCAGCTTGTCTGCGAGCCTATCGCGTTTCTTTAGTCAAATTGTTGGTGTAAATACCCAGTGTGCTTACGAGTTAGTTGATAGATGTTTTCATTTGGAGTGATTGGTTTGGGGTCTCTCAGTCTGGAAAAGGAGCAGAGAGCTATCAGCCTGGTAAAGGAAGAGCCATTTCCCTGCCTGGAGAACATCTAGAAAACCTCAACCAGCCTCCAAATGTTGTTTAGAGACCACCCTGCCTGATCCCCCTGAGGATTTTCCTCAAGGTCTTTCTCAAGGTCTCCTCTCTACAAAGCACAACACTAATGTATGTTTTGTCAGACCTCAGTTGAAGTGCCCCTATTTATTTCAGTGAGAATACACATATTCCAGATGCTTTTTGTTTGCCTTCTCGGTTTAGTTACTTGTTTCTATCTTCCTTCACCCCTTGTCCTGTTTCACATTTGAACAGTTACGCTAGTGACTCTTAATCCGCGCATACTTTTTGGTTTGTGAAGGCAGCGGTTAAGGGCACAAGGACAGCCGTGGGGACATTTGTGTAAATACGTCTCTCTCTAATTGCCACACTGCAGCTGAACAGTGTGTAGTATTTTCCCAGTCAGCTTTGCCATACTGACGTCAATCATTTGAGAAAAATTATTCAGATTTTATTTTTGTATCTGTGGTAACAACACATTAACCAAAAGATTGTCTGTTTGGAAGCTTCCCCTGACCCCCAAAGCTATTTGCTCACATTAACAAATTAAAGTGCCTGAAGCATAATTCATTCTTGGCCTGTATACTAAAAACCCTGTTGTATTGATTTTTTTTATAATAACCCTTTTTACCTCTGTGTAAAAAATATATATACAAGTGTATGATGTACATTTTAAGTTCTTAACTTTTTTTATGGTTTCTAATATGTATGACCAATGTAGCCACTGCTTTCCAATGTACCGTGTAAATATAAACACATCCTACAAGATTGCTGACTTGGACTGTTTGTCTGGCCAGAGAAGGGATGGCATCTGAGCCTGCAGATGGGGCTTCTCGCACACAGGCTGGGGAGGGGTTTCTTTTGAAGAAGGATGTGCAGGCACAGGTCTGTTTTTGTGAGGCTCTTCCCCACTAAGGTTATGTCATATTCCCAAGGGGAGACGCAGCTCCTCAGGCTCAGATGCCTCAAGTGAAAGGAATGCTGTATGTCACCACCCTGAGAACACCCCCTCTTCCTGGGCTTGGCTTCCCCCGTCTGAGCTCCTCAGAGGGAACAGCTGTACTTCCTCCGAGTTGTTTTCCACCAATTCCTGCTGAACCTTGTGTGTGCGCACGCGTATGTGTGTCTGTCTGTGTGTGTGTGGAGTTTGGAAGACAGTTTCTTGCTTAAAACCATTGTTGAAATTGCAAGACCCTTGGTCTCCTAAGAGTGGTTCCATTTCACTGACACTTGGTCCACTTTCCTTTCCAATTGGGCTCTTTAGATGCTCAAAAGTTACAAAGACAATCCGCTAAGGAGATAGTGTGGAATCTTTTTAAGGGTCCCAGAGGAAAGAAAGCTTTGGCTCCTTTAGAGAGCTGAGTAGAGCCTGTCAAAAGATGTGTGGAGGGGGCCCAGTCTTAGTTTCAACTTGTCCAGAAAGGAATGACTTTCAGCCCCCTGGCAAAGGTGAAAAGCAATAGGATACTGTATGTTAGAGACAGTTAGAGATTACTAGAGAACAAAACAAAAGCTGTTTCATTAGAGTAAGAGAGACATTAACCAGATTATAGTAGCATGAAGAATCAACATCCCATGTAAAACATTTTTTCAAGAATTTTGATAGTAAAGCAATAATGGGATTGCTCTAAAGTAGAGTTGGTGAATAAAAAATAATGTCTGCCAAAGCAATTTGTACGCATTTACTTACAACAATCTTGAGTAAATTATTTGGATTTAAAAAAAAAAAGAGAATCTGCAGGGCATCTTCAGAGCTGCCTAAAATCTTGACCCTCATGCCTGTCAAAGTGTGTCCCTCCTGCTATCCCTGTTTACAGTTGAGGTACTGAGCTTAGGAGGAGTAAATAACCAAGGTGACTGCGGTCATGAGGCAAGGACTGAACCAGGCCTCACCTCTGGGAACTGACTACATAGCCTCTTGCTCTGATACTTGCCTCCCTTCTTATTCTCAGGCTTGAAAGGAGACACTAATCAAGAGCCTTTACTCTGTCTGTCCTGTTCTCAGTCCTGTCTGGCTGCCTTAGGAATAGCTCCTCGGGTTTGTGCTCAGCCAGAAGCTGGGCACACACATGTCTCAACCCCTTTAACCCTCTGCAGAGTAGATGGTGCGTTTCCATGTTACAGGTGAGGAAACAAGGGTAGAGAAACTATGTTAATTGAATCAAAGTCGCTGGACATTCTGTCATACTAACCATTAACCCTTGGGCAAGTTACTACCCTTTTGAGCCTCAGTTTCCTCAGGGATAAGTAGTGGGATAATACCCTCAGTACAACACAAAAGTTAGATGATGTAAGTCATTAAGAGTATAGTATGTAAGAGATGCTTCTAAAGTGTTAATTCCTTCCTCAGTTCCTCCTTTATTCTGGAAAGGACAACCTCTTTCAGGCACAGGAGGCTGAAGTCATTGTGGATATTTTGTACTTATTTAGGCCTACAACTTATATGTTGAGATTTCTTTAACCTCTCTGCTCATCTAAATTAGGTTTTAATTCCTTGCTGATCCTCCCAGATATGTTAAGTAAGAGCCACAGAAGTGTACTAGGCTGCTGGAGTCCTCGGGAGCAGAAGACACAAGGAGAGTGTTAAATAATGATAGTTGTCAACTAAAGAGAATGTAATATCTGTAAATAATTAGGCACCCAACATAGAGACACCTGAATATATATAAAGCAAATATTAACAGGCCTAAAGGGAGGAACAGACAGCAGTACAGTAACAATAGGGGACTTGAATACCCCACTTTCATCAATGGGTAGATCATTCAGTAAAAAAATAAGGAAACAGTGGTCTTAAATGATGCATCAGATCAGATGGACTTTAACAGAGCAGTCCATTCAAAAGCAATAGAATACACATTTTTCTCAAGCACACATGGAACATTGTTCAGGATAGATCATATGCTAGGCTAAAAACAAGTTTTAAAAAATTTAAGAAGATTGAAATCATATCAAACATCTTTGCAACCAAAATTATAAGAAACTAGAAAATCAATCATTACAAATTTCACAAATATGTAAAGATTAAACAGGCTGCTACTGAACAACCAATGAGTCAAAGAAATCAAGAGGAAATTTTTTTTTAATCTTGAGACAAGTGAAAGTGGAAATATACCCAAACTTGTGGGATGCAGCAAAAGCAATTCTAAGAGGGATGCTCATCTAGATAAATGCCAACATTAAGAAACGAAAGCTCTCCACACCTCAAGGCACTAATAAAAGGGCCCAAATTATTATAAGGAAAGAAATAACAAAGCAGAAATAAGTCAAACTGAAACAACAATTATAAAAAAAAAAAAAAAATCCAATAGCTGTTTTTCGTAAAAAGATAAAATAGGCAAAACTTAAGCTATACTCACCAAGAAGAAAAGAGAGGGCCCAAAATCAGAAATGAAAGAGACATTACAATTGATACCACAGAAATACGAAGGATCATAAGAGGCTACCATGAACAGCTATGTGCCAACAAATTGGATAACTTACAAGAACTGGATAAATTCCTAGAAATACAACCTAGTAAGAATGAATCAAGAAGAAAAGGAAGATCTGAAGAGACTTATTAAAGATTGAATCAGTAATGAACAAAACCTGCCAACAAATAAAGTCCAGGACTGTATGGTTTCGCCGGTGAATTCCAAAAACTGAAAAAGGAAGAAAACTTTCAAACTCATTCTCGAAATTAAACTGATACCAATACCAGATAAGCTTTCCACAAGAAAACTAAATACAGGCCATTATCTCTGATGAACATAGATGCAGAAATCCTCAATTAAATATATTAACAAACCAAATTCTGCAGTACATTAAAAGGATCATACATCATGATCAAGTGGGATTTATTCCAGGGATTCAAGGATGGCTCATCACAAGCAATGCAATGTGCTTCACCACATTAACAAAGTGAAGGATAAAAACCCTGTGATCATCTAAATAGATGCATAAAAAGCATTTGACAAAATTCAACATCTATTTATATTTTAAAAACAACAAAGTGGGTATAGAGGAAACACAACACAATAAAATCCATATATGACAACCCCATGATTAACATCATACTCAGAAGATGAAAACTTCTTTAAGATTAGAAACAAAACAAAGATGTGCATTCTAACCACTTTCAATCAACATAGTATTGGAAATCCTAGCAAGAGCAATTAGGAAAAAGAAAGTAAAGGCATACAAATTGGAAAGGAAAAGTAAAACTATCGCTATTTACAAGAGAGAAAGATTTTTAAAGACTCCACCATAAAACTGTTGGAACAAATAAAAAATTTTACTTAAGTTGCAGGATACAAAAATAAATATACAAAAATCTCCTTTAAAAATGAAATAACTAATATAACAAATTAATTTTAAAAATCGAGTGGTTTTATATACTAATTAAGAACAGAAGGAGAGAGCCCTGGCTGGTAGCACAGTGGTTAAGGCGCCGGCCTGCGAACCCAAAGGTCACAGGTTCGATTCCCCAGCCAGGGCACATAACCAAGTTGCAAACCAGATCTCCAGTCAGGTCTGTGGCTGGAGGCAGGTGAAACGCAACCACACATTGATCTCTCTCCCTCTCTGCCTCTCTCCCTTCCCCTCTTTCTAAAAATAATGAAATAAAATCTTTGGGAAAAAAAAAAAGAACAGAAGGAGAAATGAAGAAAATCCCATTTAAAATTACACCATAAAGAATAATTTATCTAGGAATAAATTTAACCAAAAAGGGGAAAGACCTGTACGATAAAAACAAGACATTGATGATAGAAGTTGAAGACACAAAGGGGGAAATATTCTGTGCTCATGGGTTGGAAGAATTAATATTGTTACGTGGTCCGTACTACCCAAAGCACTCTATAGAGTCGGTGCAGTCTTCATCAAAATTCCAATCACCCTTTTCACAGAAATAGAAAATTGTATAAAATTTATTTAGAACCATAAAAGATCCTCCAGCAGACCAACCTTGAGAAAGAACAAAGCTAGAGGCATCACACTTTTATTTCAAACTAAATTACGATGCTATTGTAATCAGAACAGGACGATATTGGCATAAAAACACATACATCAATGGAACAGAATGGAGAAATAAACACACTTATATGGTAGATCAATTTACAACAAAGAATATACAACTGGGAAACGACAATCTTTTGTGTAAATAGTCCTGGAAAAACTGGACAGACGCAAAAGAATACCCACACAGATTCCTAGAATTAGACCACTACCATGATATACAAAATAGATTAAATACTTGAAGGTAAGAACTAAAACCATAAAGCTCTGAAAAGTGGCATTAAACTCCTTGACATTTATCTCAGTGGTGATTATTTTGATTTAGACACCAAAAGCAAAGGCAACAAAAACAAGTAGTAATCCATCAAACTCAAACCTTTCTGCACAGCTAGCCAGCAATGAAGTGGAAAGTCAGCCCACTTAATGGAGGAAATATTTGCAAATCAATATATCTGATAAGGGGTTAATATCCAAAATACATTTTTTAAAACATTCAATTTAATAATTAAAAATGGGCAAAAGGTGAATAGCCTTTTTTTAAGATTTTATTTTTAGAGAGAGGAAGGGGAGGGAGAAAGAGAGAAGACAAACACCTAGGTGAGGAACATTGATCAGTTGCCTCTTGCACACACCCCAACTAGGAATGGAACCTGCAACCCAGACATGTGCCTTGACCAGGAATTGAACCAGTAACCTCTCACTTTGTGGAACAGTACCCAACCGAGCCTAACTAGTGAGAGCAAGACTTTTTCTTTCTTTTTTTTTAGAAGAAATATAGATGGCCAACAGGTACATGAAAAGATGCTCAACATCACTGCTCAAGAAAATGCAAATCAAAACCACAATAAGGTATCACCTCACACCTGTTAGAACAGCTATTATCAAAAAGACAAGAAGTAACAAGTATTAGTAGGGATGTGGAGAAAAGGGAACCCTTGTGCACTGTGGGTGGGAATTTAAATTGGTGCAGGCCAATAGAAAATAACAAAGAGAACTACCATATGATTCAGCTACTTCTGGGCATTTATCCAATGGAAAAAAATGAAAACATTAACTCAAAAAGATATAAGAACCCCAATATTCATCACAGCATTATTTACGATAGTCAAGATATGGAAGCAACCTAAGTGTTCATTGGTGGAGGTATGGATTTTAAAAAATGGTGTATATATACAATGGAATACTATTAAACTTTTTTTTTTTTTTTTAAATCTTGACATTTGCAACAACATGGATAGACCTTGGGGGCATTATGCTAAGTGAAATAAATCCAAGAAAGATAATGTATGTTGTATGATCTCAAATACATGTAGGATTTAAACATAAAAACAAGCTCATAAATACAGAGAACAGAGAACAAATTGGTGGTTGCCAGAGGAAGGTTTTAGGGATAAGCAGAATGGGTGAAAATGGTCAAAGCTACCAACTTATGGTTACAAAATTGCTAAGTCCTGGGGATGTAATACACAGCATGGTCACTCCAGTTAATAATACTACATTACATATTTGAAAATTGCAGAGAGAGTAGATCTTTCAAGTTCTCATAAGAAAAGAAATTATAAGTATATGTGGTGATAAACTTACTTTGGTATCATTTTGCAATATATACAAATATCTAGTCACTATGTTGAATCTGAAACTAATACAAGGTCAATTATATCTCAATTATGAAATAGAGAAGCAGGTATGAGAATACACCTGTCTTCAATGTCTTTTACGTAGGCAATAAAGAGATTTGCAAAATACAAACTAGTGATTCTTTTCTAACTAAAATATTTTCTATTTGGAAAAACTTTTTTATTAAAAATGTTCATGTTTGTTACTTTCTAATAAATGTTTAATAAATATTTTTTAATTTCTTTACTTTTAATTTCTAATGCAAGCCTATCAATACCCATAACCTACTTAAACTAAAGCTCTTTGGTGTTCTCAATAATTTTTAAAAGTATAAAGAACCATGGACATGGACAACAGGTGGGATTGACTTTGGGGGGAATGGGTGGGTGGGGAGGGGGACAGAGGGGAGCAAAAAGGGGATTGATGTAATACAACAACAATAAAAATTTTTAAAAAATGAATACTCATGAAACATTCAAAAAAAAAAAAAAAAGTATAAAGGGATCCTGAGAACAAAAAATTTGTGGTCTCTTTCTCTCCTTGGTTAGCGGGTTATTTTTCAATCAAGTCTGCTCTTAATTCTCTTTACAGCTTTGACTCCGGCTCTTCTCTTTTGGGGTTACTTTATGTTATGTAGCCAGCTCTCTTTGTATCTCTTTCCCTCCGACTGTTTTATCCCCCTAGTTCCTTCTCTGTCCAGTTCCATTGAGGCCTTATTTTGTTGCATCTTTTGAAGAGCACAGAATAGCAGTTATCAAAGATTAGCATCTGTTTCTTATAGAACAGTGATGTTCAAAGAAATCTGCTGCCTCTGGGTGTTGAGAGCCATTTTCTTCTCCTTGAGGCTCTATTATCTTTTCATTGGCCCCTTGTTGGTATTTTCCCACTGAATGGAGAGCCCTTGGCATTCAGACAAGGCAAAAGCAATGTCCTTAGCCTCCCATGTGGGTGCTGGCAGCTTCCAATCATGGATCTAGGCCTGCTTAGCTCAGATATCCCTTCCTGGTGAGCATTATCTGTGGTATCTCTGAGCTTGCAGTGGCGGCTGCTGCTGCTCAGCTCTTGGGATCTCTGATTAGGCTGAAGAATCAAATGTAGTTTTAGACCTTTTAAGTGGGCACTTCCAGTACCCTTTCCTCTCCTGGTGCTATTGATACTTCCTCCATTGACTAAACATCTGAAGATGATGCAAGCCTTCAGCCTTCCTTTCCCCTCTCTGCATTGTGTGCTGGGAATTGCCCTCTGTTGCTTTGGGAAGAGGCAGAATAAAAGAATGAAACTGACCTAGAAGATAATTCCTGCCTGTCCAGGTGGAAGATCATCACTAACCGGGGAACCAAGTAAAACAAAAGTATTTCCTTCCCTCCTGGGGGCTATCTGTCCTATTCTGGCTCAGAGCTAGCAACAGCAATGGTGTGAAATCCAAGCGTGTTCTTCTAAATGCATCCCAGTGGACAATGTAGTTAGAAATTCTGCCAGGATTTTGACTCCTGCCCTTATCTTTTTGGCCATAGGGCTATTGCCAGGTTTTCTGTCTGGGTGAGACTTCCTGGGAACCTTAGGGGAGGCTGAAAAGGGATGTCAGGTGTGCTGGTCTGCTTCCGTGCTCTTGCCTGGGAGTCCGTGACTCTGGCTCTTCTATTTGGGGGTTAAGTTTATATTATCTTTTTATTTTAGCATGCTCTCTTTGTATCTCCTCTCTCAGACCATTTGTCAAATATCCGTGGCTTGATACAAAAACCATCTCCCATTTTTTCCCTCTTTTGTCAAGCCTAGGTAGTAGCTACCTCTGTCTCTTGTTTGCCCTGCGCCAATGCTAACTATGGTTGCCTTTTGAGTGTCTTTCAAAAAAGCCTTTCCCCATCAAAAGAGAAAACGGATCATGTCCACCATGCCTTGACAGCTGATTTTGTCAGCCGGCACCAAACCATCCCATGCAGCATGTAGCAAGGACAAAGGGCCAGAAGGAGAGACACAGGACCAGGGCTGTGGGCCCTTTCTGAGTCTGGGGCCAGGAAGTTGTGGCGTGGTTCCTGCGTGCTTTGGTATGAATTCCCTTTGCTTCCTCGATTGCTGGATGCACTGGATGCCACAAGCAGAAGCCACTTTGAACACGCCTTGCCCTGGGGTCAAACTGAGCTGCCATCGGCTTCAGGGACATCTTTAAGAGTCAGCAAAGTGGCAGAAGACATCAAGACCAAAATCGGGAATTTACAAGACTGCCCCTTTCTTTTGATAGCCACTTCCCCAACCAGAGCCAGACCAGGAACTGGTGGCAGAACGACTTGGACTTGCACTGCTGTGAGAAGGCAATGACCGCTAAAGGGGTGATGTCTCCGTGTGCAGATGGTACCAGCCTGTGTACAAGTCCCTTCGCCCCATATCCAGGTGTCGGCCTGGGATGGCTGCAGGCCAGAAGGCGTGTTTTCTGGGAAGATCTGAACGGGCTGCAACCTCACCTGTCCTCTGTCCTCCACCCTTCTCCCAGGGAGGTAAAAGGGGACTTGGGTGCATCCCACCCTAGGATCCTGAATCATGGCTTAACTAATGATAAATACTTGCTGGAAAGTGTAAAGAAACAAAAGAACATGCCTCACACTGTCAGGGCCGGATAGTTCCACAGTGGCCTGTCATTCTGCAAACAGTGTGCGCTGTGCAAATATGTCAGGCCTCCCGCGTGCTTGCAGGCCCCTCTGTGCCACTCACCAGCGTGGAAGTTTGTTTTGCAGGCGGTGAGCCACTGACAGGGAGACCTGACTCAGAGCACAGGGGTCGCGGCCGCCTGCTGCCACCGCCTCCTACCATCGCAGCCTTGGCGGAGAAGGAAGCAGTGGGCTTTACAGCTGGTGTTTTTGGTTTAGGAAAAAAAGACCGAGAGAAAAGAAATTTTTTCAAAAATACCTTGGCCATGTAAAACGACACCAAATGTAAGTACACATGCAGTATTTTGGGCCGGGAGAAATTGCCTGTTTTATGTGATTCATCATCATCCTGATGACAGCAGAGGAGGCTTATACTCAGCCTCCAGTATTTTGGGAGTTGGTTCTAAACGCTCTGATGAAAACGGTGAGCAAGTCCGTTTCATGCCCCTTCCTCAGGAGGAGGGTCGCGCCTGGGCTGGGTTAGGGCGGGATAGCGTGTACTTCCTGTCCTCTTAACTGACTACGAAGTGTCTCAATTTCCTATCAGAAACTAGGTCAGCTGCTTCACGGGAGCGGGGGACTGGGGTGTGGAGAAGGGAGAAAGCCGTGCTTTGCCGAGCCTAGAAATACGTGTTGACGGAGGAGGCGGGAGGGCCCTGCCCGCACCGGGTCCCCACAGGTGTGCCAGGCTCCCTTGGAGGCTGGCCGAACACCGCCAAGGTTGGACGGCCGGTGGCCAGGGACACACAGTCTTTCTAGGATTCGGCCTTCGCAATTCCCCAAAACATGGTGTGCTGCTTCAAGGCTGACACATACCTTGGCAGGGGCAATGGGGCTTCTGCCCAGAGCTGAGAGTCCCCCGGGGCAGGCTGACCTCCAGGCTGCAGCTTGGCCTGGAGGAGGTGCCGGACAGCGGGTGTGGTGGCCTCTCTGGAAGCCTTGGGACCACAAGGCTGACCCAGGGACCAAGTGCACAGTGAGGGCACACGGGGAGAGCCTGGCGGCAGCTTTCTAGGCTACTAGCTAGCCTGCCAGAGGCACCCCACAGTCCTTCCCTAACATTGACCGTGAGGTGGGAGGACTTCCTCATCCCCTCCCTACAGGCCTACTGCCATCTCATTGCCAAGGTTAGATAGCCCTTTGGATAAAGGCTGGGCAGTATACCTCTGAAATTCAAAGCTTCGGTTTTTCAAAGCTGCATTAGACTCCAGATTGGCGAAATAAAATGCTAAATCCAAAAGTGAAAACAATTAACTCCCCTGTTAAGTTCTGTTTCTTGCTTTGGGAAGCAGTTTCACAAGTGTTCGCCTCACAATAACTTACTAAGGTTAAGCTCTACATTTGTTTGGGGGTGGGGGCGGGGGGACAGGCAGTTCTGTATGTGTATTTTATTTGACAATAAGATGGTTACAGAAAATAAGAGTCTTCTGCAGATGAATTAGCAATGGAGTAGCCCCTAAAAAGGTAATATGGGTTCCCAAATCTATTATTAACAATAGCCCCGAAGGCCTGTGGTCACTGCCCTACTTAATTCAGCCCAGAGTCACTGGCCTACTAGCCTGCGGGCTTGGCAGAGATACTTCCGTACCACTCAGGATTATTCATGTGATGCCCCATCCCCCAGTGTTGCCCAGTTTCTTGCAATTAGGTGTGGCCACTTGCCTAGTTCTAGCAAGCCGGCTATGAATGGAAGTGACAGAGAGGCAGTGAAGAGTCCATGTTCAATCCTCTTTCTCTCTCCTGCCTCACAGGCTATTGCAGAGACCCCTGAGGTGATTAAGCCATAAGATGGAAGCAGATTGGGTCACTGAGTCACTACAGAACACCTGACATGGGAGGGGCCTGAGTCAGGGATTGATGAGTTAAGGAAAAAAATAAATCTTGGTGGCCCTGGCTGGTATGGTTCAGTGGATTGAGCCCTGGCCTGTGAACACAAGTGTTGCTGGTTCGATTCCCAGTCAGGGCACTTACCCAGGTCTCCAGCTGGAGGCAGGTGAAAGGCAACCATACATTGATGTTTCTCTCCCTTCCTTCCTCCTTCCCTCCCTCCCCCTCTCTCTAAAGATAATCTTTAAATAAGATAAAACTTGTAAAAAAAAAAAATAAATAAAACTATTTAAATAAATACATCTTGGTATTAAGCCAGTATAATTTGGGGTTTGTTACCCTCAAAGAGTGTCTTAATTGATACAGGAGAAGGTGATGTAAGAGACATCAACCTCATGGGACCAAAAGCCAGCTTCACTCTAGTGAAGAGAAGGCCAAAAGGTGACAAGAAGTGACCCCACCCGCTACACACAGGGCAGACACGCTAATCAGTCCTTCATCCTCTACCCAGGCCCAGAAGTGGCTTCAGGATCTTCTCCCTGTTCTCCCTGCCATCTGCTTCCCCTGTGACCTTGGGCAAGCTGCTTCATCTCTTTGGACTTCAGCCCGCACCTCTTTAGGTGAGCCAGACATGATGGGTCTCTGCCTGCCCAGGGCAGTGGGCTTAACAGATGAGCTTTCAAGTTCTTGGCAGCCTCAAGAGGGATGGAATGAGGTGGTGACTAGAAAAGAGGAGCCTCCCATCCACTTTTTGTTTTCATTCAGAAATGTCCCAGGGGCAACAGGCACTGCTGGAGGCTGCTACTATCAAACCTGGAGGGTTATGTATAGGATGCCCCAAAGCCAAGAGCAGGCATAGCCCCCTGGGTGCTGTCCCCCACACCCTGGAGATGCTACAAGGGTAATCTTTGGGCCAGTGACCCCCAACTGTCCCTGGGTGCCATCTTGGTCAAAAAGCACAATGTTGCTCAGTCTGTTTGCCTGAGGATGCTTATGGCAACATTGCTACTGATGGCAAAAAAATCTAGGAAGGGTAAAAAAAAATCTATAAAGTCCTAAATGTCCCTAAGGAATGGACTGGTTAAGGTTTTATATATCTATACTGTGAACCAGTAAGCAGACCTTAAAAAGTCAGTCAGCTCTCTTTGTACTGACACCAGAGCTCTCTAAGATGAGTTAATGAAGAAAGCAAGGTGCAGACAGTGTGGATAGTACACAACCCTTTGTAGACATACACAGACAGACATGCAAACATGTACACATCTGTGCGTGTATGTGTGTGTGTGTGTATTCTGTGTAGCTGGAAGGCAACATAAGAAACCAATAATGGTGGCTGCATCTGGACTGGGGTGTGTTGGAACAGAGTTTTTCATTGTCATTCCTTTTGTACTATATTTTACCATGTATTGATGTTTCATTTTCCTTTAAGGTTCTTTTATTTTTGTTATTTTTTTAATCAAAGAAGTAAAGAAAGGAGGCACTGCCTTGGAATCCTGATCTTAGATTTCCAGTCAAACTTCACTACATTATTAACCATGATCTTGGCCAAGCCTCAGTTTCTTCATCTGTAAAATGGAGATAATAATAGAGCCTCCCTCACGGGACTGTTGTGAGGATTAAATGAGATAATGCATGAGAGTAGCCCTGGGCCTGGCACCCAATAAAGTATTCTTGGCTTCCATTCATAGCACCCATTAAGCTATTTTTGACGAAGCCCAAAGCTCACTGTCCATTTGACCACAGGGCCTGGGTAGTGGACAGAATCGTTAAGACCAATTCTTATAGAGTGCATGTTGATATCGGTTTTAATATTTTATCACCTGGCAGCATCTTGTGGAAGACACTCCTTTGCAGCCTCTTCCTGTGCCCTGCCCAGCCTGCTATTAACAGTCCCCAAAGCCTTCTTAAAAAGTGTGCTTCTCCAGCCAGTTTCCCAAAACTGCTGCTCAATAGACAGGGTTGATGTATAGCTGGGTAAACATCCTTTTCTTCTTGAGCTTTTATGGAGGATGTGAGGGAGAGGGCTCTTCCTACCAAAATGAGGGAGAAATGATTCCTAAAGCCATTATGTGTTTGACACCAGTTCAGTTACCCTATCCGTGCCCTTTTCAGTCAAGTACCTCCTAAACTTCGTTAGAGCTGCAGGTAGGGGCTAGCACCATCCACTCTCCCAGGCAGCGCTGCCTACAGCAGAGGGAAAAGCTCACTCTGACAAGGTCAGACCATTGCAGCTCTCTTTTCTCCTGAAGGAAGGGGACCTGGGCACCTCCTGGGCTGTGTGCAGGGTTCAGTTGAGATTGCAGGCCCAGCAGGAACCTATCCTAACCTGATTTCCATCACCCAGAGGTTTTTTGCGTGATCTTTTTAAATCTTTACCTGAGGATATGCTTATTAATTTTAGAGACGGAAGAAGGAAGTGAGGGAAAGAGGGAGAAACATGGATCAGTTCCCTCCCATACACACCTCAACTAGGGATGGAACCTGCAACCTAGGTATGTGCCCTGACAGGAAATTGAACCTGCAACCTTTTGGTGTATGAGATGATGTTGCAATAACTAAGCTACCAGCCAGGGCAGAGTTTTGTGTGTTCTTAAAGACGAAACAAAATATAACAAAACAAAACAAAAAATCCCTTTGCGCTTCTGAGTTGGTGAATGTATCCACATGCCACACCCCAGTTCCCTGGACAGAAGCTCCTGCACTTGGGGCCCTCCACACCTCGCACCTCGTACCTCTTTCATCTGTGCCCTTTATCAGATCCCTTATAATAAACTGGTAAATGCATGAAAGGTGGGGGGCAAGAAAGAAAAAGTAAGGGCAGGGAGTGGAGAAAGAAGAGAGTTGAAGGAGAGAAATTTTCCTTGAGTACCTAGAGAAGGAAACAAAAGTGGAACAGACAAGAATAGACAAATAAAATTCCATTTCAACCAGCTATTGTTTCTAGTGAAAGACTGTGATAGGTGATCGATATTCTCTGGCCTAAAAGTACCTTCATCTTAAAAAATAGGCCTATTTCTGTTCTGCAGTTGTAATAAATTGAGCATCTCTCACAGCCTGTTGCACACCTTTTCTTGCACAAAACTGAAAATGAGTAATTTTTGTTATTAATCATATTAAAAACTGAACAGGACACTAAAAAACAACTTAAGCACATGGATTGTGTAACCTCTTCTGGCTCATCCCTTATAAGAAAAACAGCTCGAGAATCTATCCCAGTGGCCTGACAGAGCCAAGCCTCATTGACCATAAACACTAGTTTACTTGTCTGTTGAACCAAGTTATAAAAGGCTTAAGGAAAAGTGTCTTATACACCCAGGCAGCATCCATTAAGAACCTGATTGCTGAGTAGGTAACAGGGAGACAGACCTGAGTTCTTACCAGCTGTGATCCTAGAACCAACAGAAGGACCTTGAAATCCCTGGTTGGTACAGAGGGATGGGGCTGCCTGCCTTTGAAACAACCATCAGGCTTAGACCATGAGCATCATCCATGACAGAGAGAGACCAGAGACCTTTCCCCTCCTGGGCACCTGTGGGTTCATATGGAGCCATAGAGGAAAGGAAGGACAGTGCCTCCTGGCAGAGGACTGAGGTGGGACTTCATGCCACCACCACAAGTGGGACCTTAGAGTTCTATTTAATTAAAGAGACTAAGTAATTGTGATGTTTTTTGTATCAAAATGTAGGAACTAAAATTTGTATCAACTGCATTTGTATCCCTGGTGCCCCGCACAGAACATGTTGCGTAGTAGATGCTCATTAAGTATAAAATGAATGAATGAATGAATGACAAATCCTGAGTCCTCACAAGATCTTCAGCTATCAGATGAAAATTCAATGACTTTTCATAAGGTTCATTATTTTCAAAGGCTCTTTCCATGTAGAAGATTGTTCATCCCCATCAGAAAGCAGAAATTCTTCCTTGGATCACATGTCACTCCCCTGCTCAGGCCTTCCAATGTCTTCCCATCTCACTCTGAATAAAATCCAAAATTCTTATTGTGACTTTCATAGTCCCCCACTATCTCTCTGACCTCACCTCCCCCCTCCCCCATCTCCTAACATTCTCCCCATCTTTTACTCCCTTAAACCACACAGGCCTCCTTGTTCTTCCTCAAACATGTTCCTACCTCAGGACCTTTGCACTTGCTATTCCTACCACCTGATATGCTCTGCCCCAAGTACTCTGAACAGGGTCATCCTTGTTTCCTTCAGTTTTGTTCAAATGTCACCTCTTTTAGAAAATTCTTCCCAACTCCCTCTGTCTCCCTACCCCACAATCTTTGCTTACATTATTTTATTTCTCCCCATAACTCTTAGGTGACATATATGAGATAGTTATCTGTTTATAGTCTGTTTACTCACTAGAACAATAGGATAAGAGAAATTAATTAATTTAACTAACAGATCTGGCTGCCTAGGTGACCACACCCCCTAGGTATTCTCTCAAGTGAGATTCGATTGGCATGAATTTCAGAAACAGAAATAGAAAGTTGAAGCTGGAGAAGACCTTGAGATCACTGACTCCTTTTTTAGGGCCCTATGTGGGCTACAGTGTGGGCATCTGATACCTGCTAGGCTGGGGCCTTTCTGGTTATAAAGAAGTCACCTTAATGATGGGAGACTCCCAACCCGGTTTGCCCTGTGGTGGTGTCTTCATCACCAGGCTTGGAGTGAGAGGGAGTGCCTACTGGAGCTATTCTGAGAAAATACATTGGGAAACTTGGGTTAAGATCTCCTGCCTTCCCAGGGCCACAGGTGAGCTCCTTTGCAAGTGAATCTCCAAGGTGGGGTGACTATCAGTCACACTTCTCAACTGTTTTTAATGCTTTTTCTGGAGAATACTTTTGTTGGATTGGTATTCCTTGGGCATATTTTGGAAAATGCTGGTTTCACTTCCTTCCCTGATGAAACGCCTTCAGGAGTGTGTGGGAAGCACTCAGAGCTATGCCTTTCCTTTCCACAAGCCAGGCTCACCAGCCCCACCGCCCATGCTTTCCTACCTCTGCCCGTGCTTTCCTACCTCGAGCCTCCTCTGCAGCCCTCCAGATCTGAACCACTCCCTGTAGCAGCACTAATCCTACCACATACCTCTCACTAAGCTCACCTTTTCCCCTCCAGGAGGCACCCTCACCTACCTGCCTCCCAAGACCCAGCAGGGAAGGCTTCCTCCCTCCCAGAGCCCTCAGCTGCCTGCCTGGGAGAAGAACCTCAGAGAAGTACCCCACTTCCATGCCCTTGGGCAGTGCCCTACCAGGAAGCCATCACATGATCCAAATCTAAAATAATGATACACACTGTGGGCACCTATGAGAGAGAAGTTGTGGTTATCTCTGGACGTGGGATTTAAGGTGCTATTTTTCCCCCTGTTTTGCTTAGCTTTATTGGGTTGACCAAAGGCTCATTATGTTTTCTCTGTGTGATGGCTCTCATAGGGCTTAGTTGTCTTTAACTTTATTCGAAACAATTTTGTTAGGCTGTATTGTGACAGCTGTCATATTAGCATTTCTTTTTTTTTTTTTTTTACATCAATGTGTGGTTGCCTTTCACCTGCCTCCAGCTACAGAGCTGGCTGGAGACCTGGCTTGCAACCTGGTTATGTGCCCTGGCTGGGGAATTGAACCAGCGACCTTTGGGTTTGCAGGCTGGCACCTTAACCACTGTGCCACCAGCCAGGGCCTGCGTTTCTTTTTAAAGTAGCAAAATTGGTGAATTTTGGTGCAGCTATTTTAATATTGAAGATGGAAGAAAATATGAAGTAATTTTGGTGTGTCACGCTTAATTATTTCAACAAATTGAAATGCAGAAATAGATCTATGTGGTGTATGGAGAAGATGCTGTAACTGGTAGAACATGTCAAAAGTGGTTTGTGAAGTTTCTTAGCACCATTGACATTTTGACCAAATAACTCTTTGCTGGGGGACTGTCTTATGCATTGGAAGATGATTAGCCGCACCCCTGGCCTCTTCCCACTAAAAGCCAACAGCAGGAGATAGCGGACATAAAATATCCAAATCAGTAAAGTTATTGGTGAAAATAATAAAAATATCTTTTATTTTTATGGAAAAAACTGGACTTTTTGGCCAAACCAGTATTTATGTTTTTAATTCTCATTCAAGCATCTGTTCACTGCCTTGAGAGAGCGCGCGCAAGAGAGAACCATCTATTTGTGCCTCCCTACATGCCCTGACTGGGAATCAAACTCACAACTTAGGTATGCACCCTCTCTGGGAATCGAACCAGAAACCTTTTGGTGTACAGGATGATGCTCCAACCCACTGAACCATTTGCCCAGGGTTGTTAGCTTTATTTTCAAATTTTCTTTTTTTCCACATGTGTTTTGAAAGAAGAAAAAGAGCTTGTGAAGTGTCACAGAATCTGCAGGTCATTCAGTTCCTCTCTAGCTGGGTGACTTCTCGGGTTCTTCATCTCAGAGATGAGGCTGGCCACTTGTTCCTTCCTGAGGTCCTCCCAGAACCAGCCCTGTTCCATAACTAGATTTCAATCACCTAGAGAGCAAGTGTCTGCCCCTCCTTTGTGTCCTCCCGCTTGCCCACGTAGCGCCTTGAATGCCGCAGCGTTCTTATTTTTTTTATTACTGCAGGTGCTAAATAAATCCTTAGTGACTGAGCCCAGAGCCAAACACATTTATCCTTGTCATCGCTCCAATTCTGCAAGCCTGGGATGGAGCCCAAGGCGCTGGAGACACAATAAATCTGCTCTTTGGGTCCCACCCACTTCTCCACCAAGCAGATGTGGTAGCTGGGAGCCAAGACTTGGGGCCTCCCCCACCCCGGCGCTGAGCTGAGAGCGGCAGCCAGCTGGAGGCCCCAGGAGCTGGGAGTCCCCAAGAAGGGCTAGCTGACCTCACAAAGCCTCCCCTCCCAGAGCTGTGAGAGTCAGCTCTTGGCAGTGATTTTCCCGAAGGCAGGGATGAGGCCAGATCAGGTACAAAGGCAGCCTATGGTTAACAGTCATGCCTGGGCTCAACCCTGTATCCGCCCCTTGGCGCCTGCCACCAGGAGCTGAGCAAGTTGCTTTGTTGCTCTGGGCCTCCTTTTCCTCATCCACTGAATGGGAAAATAACACCTATACTTTGGATTATTTTGAGAACAAAATGAGATTATGCATGTATAATCTAGCATCTAGCAAGTGCTCATAATGACCACAAGGTACCTCTTCGGTGGTAGGAGGGTTTACAGCTGGTCTGTAAACCAGTAAGTAGCTCCCAGGAGGCTCCCCATTCAGGGCTGACTTAATGCCCGGGACCCTGCCCCACTGCTGACCTAGCTGCCGTGCATATAACTCACTTAAAGCGAGCTCCGGTTGTGGTGTGGGTGGGGCCCATCTTCCTCTGGGACTCTACAGCCCTAAGTGGATTTATTAAGCAATAGCAGCCTGTGGTGCATCTTTTGTGAACCAGACATCTGCTAGGTGTTTCTTATCTTTTTTCCAGAGGGCATTTACTGTGGTGAAGAACAAGGTTGTGTCCAAAGCCACCCAACAACAGGGTTCCAATGCTGCCAAGTTACTGCATCAGAGAGACCAAGAGCCTCTTCCAAGGCCTGCTCCCCACTAGGTCATTTTGCGGACTGTGGACACTTGTCTGCAGTGGAATGTGGACCAGTCCATTTGTTTAGTGCCATTTGTAGCGAAGGCTTCCTAAAGCATCTTGGGAAGGAATGTGCTAGATGGTACTATATACAAACTTGTTTCTCCCACATTTTAGCCATGCCTTTAAATAATTCTAAGACATTCTTTTCAGGCTATTTGTGGCCCGGGGGTGGTGGTGGTGGGGGCTGCATGGAGCCCTAGTGCCTTCTTGTAGCTGCATTCCTCCAGGTGGGGAATGGTGATGGAGACCCAGAGCTGGGTGCTGACCAAAGGGAAGTGCTTCTGCCAAACACTGTGGGTGACTTAGACCCTATCTGGCATTCCCTAAAAACTCACCATCAAATGAGAGGGTAGAAGACTGGATTCACTGGGTACTGAGCAAATATTACTTGAAAGGAGTTTGCTTGGTGATAGATGCCCGAGAAGTATAGCCAGAAAGATGGAGGCACAATGACTTACATACGCCAGTTTCACTCTTGACCTTTGGCTTCCACATGAGATTAAGGGACAGGAAAGTTTTCCAAAGTCATTTTCTATTTTCAGATCTAGTTCAAGAGCTGGGGTGGAAGTGGGAAATCCAATATCTACCCACACTACTTCCTCTTATTTTGATTTATGCCAGTGGTTTATAGCTTGTTTGTATTATAAATATTTTGTTAACTCTCTTTAGTATCCCTAATGAAATTCATGGATTATATAAGCTATCTATACACCCTTCCATTTTTTTCTTTAACCCTTACATGAGGATGTTTATTGATTTTGGAGAGAGAGGAAGGGAGAGGGAGAGAAACATCAATCAGTTGCCTCCAGTATGCACCCCAACAAGGGATGAAACCCATAACCTAAGTATGAGCCCTGATCAGGAATTGAACCTACAACCTCTAGGTGTACAGGACAATGGTCCCAACTGACTGAGCCACCTGGCTAGGGACATACACGTTTTTAAAAAACTAATGAAATACCCTAACTCTTAACAGGATTTTTTTTTAATCTCAGAACTATTGACATGGCACCGTCTGTATCTTGTAGGGTATTGAGCAACATCCCAGGCCTCAAGCCTCTAGATGCCAGTAGCACCTCACCCCCAGATATGACAACCAAAATTATGTCCAGAACTTGCCAAGCGCCCGCTGCGGGGCAAAATCATCCCCACTGAGAACCATTCCTCTAACATAAAGGAAAAACTAAAGATGATAATGAATAATAAAGTAACATATTTCAGAATAGAAATGCTCCAGCATAGCTACATTGGAGGACAGATGGAAGTAGCCAGCTGCCTCCACCTACTGATAATAAAGGGGCCTGGGTTTAAAAGAAGAAGATCAGAAGCTGTTTAGACAAGAATAGAAAAATAAAAGAACAAAAGTAGAATAGACATTGGACTAAGTAATAACAGAACATTTAACTATATATATAAAAAAAAGAACTAAATAGCCATTTAAAAAAAGCATACTAAGACAAGCTATAGACTCAAAGTTATAAATGAGCTGGGACTTATTTGTAAGGACAGCAGCAGGATGGCTCCCAATTTTATGACTTGGGGTTATTGCTCTAGTGATAGGGTGACTTGAAAGGAACTTGAGACTGTATTCCATGGGAGGACAGAATGAAAGAGGCCAAATGGTTGTGAAGACTAGTAGGGAAGTTCGAACCAGAATAATGTTGGAAAGGAACAGGCAATTGGAAAAATAAATTTTAAAGTGTAATCTCACAACATAGATTTCTTCTTATTGTGCTACAAAATTAATATAGAGGAGCAAAAACGGGATGGATGTAATACAACAACCATAAAATTAAATTTAAAAAATTAATATAGATAATATATATAGGATGGCAATACTATAACAATATATTTTAAAACATTAATGAAATTCATGGAGTTCCTTGCATTTCATGAGTCTGCTAATTATTTGGTACCAGGTCTGTTCAAAGTCATCTCAAATCTGTGTGACATTATTTTCAGTTGATTTCATTGCCTTGGAACTGCCCTGCTGCACTGAAACCCTTTCAAGAAAATTTGTAGTTAGAAGACTTATTGTAAAGAACCAGCAACCTGCAGAATGTGAGCAAATTACTCAGTAATTTCCAGACACAATCTTTCTTCAACTTTTTTTTCTACGGACCCATCTTCTACATTACTAGACTTTTCAAGGAATTTCTTAGAACTTATTTTCAGGATTATTAGGTTCTAGGTATTGCTGATCGACACTTGTAAATGTGAGTTTAGTTTGGGGAACATTCGAAAGTTATGTGGGACATGAGACAGTTCTTCATATTGTAGGACATCTGGCTTTCCTCCTTATCCCCAAATGCCAGAGAGGGGCCAACCAGAAACCACTCCCATCAATTTCCTGTTGAGTACACCATGCTTCCATGACCACCCAAGACCATTTAACAACACCCACTTCGGATAGACTCAGATTCATACGAGATCTGATTCGAAAGTATCAGCCATGACGTTGGCTTTATACGTTCAGGACAGACCTGTACGTCCCTCTGACCAGCTGGTGTTGGGGAACAACATAGTTGTTTCTGTTCTCTCTGCCACCTCTAACACATCTATGCAATTCCAATCTGTCACTCATTTAATAAAACCCTCCATGAGTGGCATAACAAGGTAAATTGGTAGCATTTGTTGAGAATTCCCTGGGTTACAGCGCCTGGAAGTTCCATCTGTTATTTCATGCTTCACAACAACCATTATGTAGATACTATTACCTGCCACATTTACAAAGGAGGAAACTGAGGCATGAAGAGGAGAGTTTGGGTACCATGACCAATTAGTGATTGGCAGAATCAGGATTTGAACCCTGGCTCTTGCTCTGCTATACTATTTCCCTAGAACTGGCTTCTCTGTATTCAATTGAAGTAAAAGAAGTAAGTGGCAGCAAGGCATAATTTTATTTTAAAAAATATATGTATTTATACCCAAAGTTTATCCGGACTTAGCATGCATTCAGCACAGCTCCCTCGGCCCTGTTCTATAGGCCTATGCACTTGGAGTTGGGGTGCAGGACGGACTGTTTGAGCCTTGCCTTGGAGGCCCTGAAAGATACCCCATTGTGAAAGAAATATTGAGCTAAATTCACCATACCCAGATTAGCAAATCTTATCTCAAGTGTTTGTTGATTGATTGGTCATGGCTGACTAGGATTCAGAAGGATTTTAAAGGCAAGTCAGAAATTAGTATCACCACCTATTAGTAATGTCTGCCCTGGCTTGGGATAGGGCATGTGGTGGCCCCATGGTGTAAGGAGTTATTGTCTTGGTTTCCCTAGGCAGTAATTGTACTATTGAAAGGTTTTCAAAAATAGGAATAAAAGAATGAAAAAGAGTTTTTGGTGCAATTCTAAACTCACGTAAAAAACCCTAGTTCTCAGAATGTCCTTCTCATGTGGTCATAGACACATTAAAGGAGGAAAGACCTTCAGGTTATTTTGACTTATTCGTGTTAGAACTGTTTTTAGAAATAGGAATAGAAACAAAAAGGAATTTCTGGTGGTGAAATCTAAGTTCACCAGAAAACTCAGTTCCTCACAACAGTCCATTCATGGACACATAGAAACCTAAGCCTAGGAAGAACATTTTGGATTAGTTAGGCCCGTGGTTCTCCAACTTGACTTACAGTAGAACCACTTGGGGAACTTCTGAAAAATTCCGATGTCTGGGTTCTGATTTAATTCGTCTGGTGATAAACCCAAGAACTGGCATTTTCTTAAAATTCCCCTATTGATTCTAATGCTTAGCCTGGACTGAACTCCAGATTTGGTCAAAGCCCCTCATTCCTCATATGAGATAAGAATGGTGGTTTTCCCCGAGGATACACAGTTAGCAGGGGACAGAGCGGATTCTGAGTCATCCCTGGCCTCTGGTCTGGGTATGAGTGAAACTCTGGGATCCTTGATGTTGCAAAGCTGGAGTCCTGGAGCCCCAGTCTCATAGTCTGTGTCCCGTTGGCCACTTTCCTTACAGCTAAGTCTCAAGCTGAGCCTGACCATGCACATCAAAACAGTGGGTGTGCTGTTGCTACCTCTCCCCCCTGCTCCTGGCATTTTTAAAAAAGATTTTATTCATTACTTTTAGAGGGCAGAGAGGGAGGAAGAAAGGGAGAGAAGCATCAACGCATGATTGCCTTTCACCTGCCTCCAGCTAAGGACATGCTGGAGACCTGGCTTGCAACCTGGTTATGTGCCCTGATTGGGAATTGAACCAGCAACCTTTGGGTTCGCAGGCTGGCACCTTATCTACTGTGCCACCAGCGAGGGCTTTGACATTTCTAATAAAAACTGTTCCCACAGGACCTTTGTTGTACATCTAGTTCCTCCTGCCTCTTTCCATTGGTGTTGCATTGTATGACTTGCTTGTTCTTTGTGTCCGTTCACAGCACAGGACACAATAGGAAGAGATCAACATGCCACTGCCCTCTAAGTAGCCTTTAAAAGGTGGAAGAAGAGAAGTGTCCTGATATTTGTGGAATACCTCCTATGCACCAAACACTTTATATAGTTATCTTCTCAACGACACTGGAAGGGAATTATTATTATCCCATTTTACAGATGAGAAAAGGTGAGAGGTTAGGTAACTTATCTAAGATCACATAGCCAGTGAATAGCACAGTTGGGATCCAAACCAGTTTTTGGCTGCCTCTTCCATTAATGTGGTGTGTCCCAGTCCCTTAAAAGCTAGGGATAAATGCCCCCAAAATGGCATATTAGTTACAAGGAAAAAATGGTAAGTAGATAGTGAGTGGAGAAACCTGATCACACACTGACCGGGTAATCAGAATGAACATAAGCAGATGGACATCATCTAGCATCACAACGTCTTCTGGCTGGGACTACGTAATCTGAACCTCGTCAGGAGGAGACAACAGAGGAGCCCACACTGAGGAACATTCTATAGGACAACTGGTTTCCATCATAAGAAACAAAGGCTGAAGAACTGTTCCAAAGTACAGAAAACAAGAGACATGACATTCCACTGTTGTATGTGATGCTGGATTTGATTCTGCACTGGAAACTGGGAAATGCTTTGAGGCCTTATAGGGCCTATTGACCAATTTGGAAGATGCAGTATAGAATAGAAAAATTATTGTTAAACTGCTTGAATTTGATAAGTACACTGTGGCTATGTCAGAAAATATCCTGTTCTTCGGAACTATGCATTGAGGTAGTAAGAGATAAAAAAGGGGGTGTGAATGTCTCTAGCTACTCTTGAGTGGTTCAGAAAAAATCGATATTGCTGCAATTTTCCACATAGCACCCAGCAGAGAGCTCAGCCCATAGCAGAGAGTGGATTAAAAATCTGTTTTATGGCTGGCAGATAAGATGTCAGCCTGTGAACCCAAAGATGGCTGGTTCAATTCCCAGTCAGGGCACATAACCAGGTTGCAAACCAGGTCTCCAGCCATGTCCTTAGCTGGAGGCAGGTGAAAGGCAACCACACATTGATGTCTCTCTCCCTCTCTCTCCCTTCCCCTCTCTCTGAGAATAATAAATAAAATCTTTTTTAAAAAAAGAAAAAAAATTTATAAGGGAAAACATCCCCCAAAACCCAAAACATCTGATTTAGCCCTGGCTGGTATGATTCAGTGGATTGAGCACTGGTCTGAGAACCAAAGGGTTGCTGGTTCAGTTCCTGGTCAGGGCACATGCTTGGGTTGCAGACCGGGTTCCCAGTTGGGGACAAGTGAGAGGCAACCACACATTGATGTTTCTCTCCCTCTCTTTCTCCCTCCCTTCCCCTCTTTCTAAAAATAAATAAAAGCTTAAAAAAAACAAAAACAAAAAAAAAA
Organism: Noctilio leporinus; assembly: GCA_004026585.1. Classification (NCBI taxonomy): domain Eukaryota; kingdom Metazoa; phylum Chordata; class Mammalia; order Chiroptera; family Noctilionidae; genus Noctilio; species Noctilio leporinus. The sequence continues at coordinate 270,208 of PVIW01001154.1, forward strand.
CCCAAAACCTGTTTTGTACTGGCTGGTGTGGCTCAATTGGTTGAGTGTCGTCCCACAATGCAAAAGTTCACTGGTAGATAGAGGGTTTGGTCCATAGTCAGGGCACTTTCAAGAAGCAACTGATTGATATTTCTTTCCTTCTCTCTACCTCCCAACCAGCAGAAAGGAAGGAAGGAAGGAAAGAGGGGATCTATTTTTTAAAATATTTTTGATTCAATAATTCCAGTTTCCTGACATCAAGGAAAATACTTTTCAAAGTGGCTTTCTGGATTCCAATGCTTGCTTTTGGAGAATGACCAAAGAAAATTCTCATCCTTCTACCCACCACCAACTCTACCCGCCATGTCCTCTAAGAAAAGGGGGAAAACTGAGAATTTGCCTTACTTCATTATCATTTATAAATTCCTTCAAATTTCCTGGAAATTTACTTGGGGTTTTATTACTCTTACCATATTTGTAGGGTAAAGGAAAAAAGAAAATCTTAGCAGTATATGGCTGAGTACATTTTCTACTCTTCTTCTGACCTCCTGCTCCTATTAGAATCCAACTCAGATTTTCACTCTACCAGATGGAGGGGACTGAGCGGGCCTGTCACTTAAACAAGGAAACTGTCTTTACGTTGACAATATCGAGCCATCCCTTGCTGTGTATGGTGTACAGAACTCTTATCCCAGACATCTGAGAGAAAGAACACATGCTGTATTACTGAACTCAGTGTTTTCAAACTACCTCCAGTAGCCTTCCTGCTAAGCACCAGTTCCATTAAGACAGAATTACCCCCACACCTAGGTAGGTTCAATTAAAAAATTGTATTTTTGCTTGTCCCAAAGAGAACATAAGACAGAATTGCTCTGCAGCCATTTTTGGTAGGATGTGCCTATGCTAATCAGGCACTTAATTACAAATAACCTTTCCTGGATGGTTTAAGCAGAAAAGAAATGACTAAGGGACACTTGGGAGCTCACAGCTAGGAAGGCGAGTCCATCTGAAGCCCATCCAGGTAGATACAAGGCCTTTGGTGGGGACTCCTGCCCCCTTCTCTTCTGGACACAGCCTCTGCTGCCTATTCCTCTGACAGTGGGCACTGGTGCTGTGCCTGGGGGGTGCCCACAAGCCCTTGGCCTATGCTGCCTGTGGCCAGCGAAGGTCTGGCTCAGGACAGGCTGGAGGGTGAGTCAGTGACTTCTGGCTTGGGGAGGCAGCACTTATGATGGAAAATAGCCCCTAAATAAGAGAGTTCGAAAGATGCTTGGTGGCTACAAACATCATGACCCATGTCCACAAATAAGGCACCAACGGGAACAGTCAACCCAAGGAAAACCCTCAGTTCCTAGGTTTTTGTCACATTATTTAATCTCCTACATTTGCTTTTCAGTCAGTCTTCTCTAGCCCCCCAGCTGTTGGCCTGGTATCCTAAGGTGTACTCTGAATACAGAAAGAAAATCATTAAATCTCGGTTCTAAATGAATCTTTGGGGAATAGACTGGAACCAATCACTATTCCAAGCACCTTAAACCCCTTTGTTTACTGATGAGAAAAAATGGCCCAGCAATGTGGGACTTCTAAGGCATCTGGCTAGGGTTGGGTTTCACAGAATTCCCTTGGGGAACACCACTTTACCACGAGCCTGTTCTCACCTGGGTTAGAACCCCACAGAACGCTTCACTTCTTCAAATTCAAAATTTGGAGGCTTTCCTGCAAATACAAGTGGTTTTAAATGTCACTGGTTTCAGACCAATTTTGAGGGCCACCCTAACAAGGAAGTTAGGGAACACAATCTGCAGAGTACAGTCCCTTTCAAGTTCTCCTGAGTCTTGGGGACCTGCCTCACCCGTGACCATTTCATTTAGGAAATGCAGCTTGACACCTTTACACAGAGGGACCCCTGACCTTGCATGCTAGCCTTATGGTCATACAATGGAAACAAACACAGGATAACATGTTACCCAGTGAAGAAATAAAAGATGTTTCCTATAAAGTCAATTTAACACACAATTTCAAATATGCTTATCTTGCACAAACTGAAACATGGTAGTGAGTTGATTTTTGTTTGGTCATTTTTTGTTTTTTGGGGGTCACCGTCAAGTTCAACTTGACAGAACGTCTCCACATATACACATGGACAAACCTTGCAAAACCTTTGGCTCCCACACAAGCAAGCCCTCCAGCCCCTCACAGAACAGCTGTACAAGGCCGGTGATTCCAACCACAGCATGCCATTTGGCTTTGTAATCCTTGACCCACTTTATACGGAGACAATTTAGCAGCCTATTAAAATGCCCACCACTCCTACTTTTCAGAGGTGTTTGTTTGGTTCTATTCAAAGGGTCATTAAGATGCTGAACAAACACCATCTCCGAGGTGTGGCACACAATGTCAGCCCCCACGAATCTCCTCTTTGATATCAGAAAAGCAGGGAGTTGTAAATGCCACCAGGTGCCAGCCCAGTCACTCTAAAGTAGTGCCTGCAGAAACGCCTTCACTCAAAATGGATTTTAATAGTCAAGAGATTGCTTTGCATTTTTGTATCTGCATGTTCACTTCTTTTAAACCACAGATTTTCAAAAAGTGATGAATTGTTTTCAACAAGATCATTAAGACCCATTTAATCTGGTAATAGAAAAGGCAAATTGAAGATATGAATGACCTTATGGTAACACTTGCTAGATATATTTTCAAACAAATTTGTCTATAGCCCTGCAAGTGTGCAAACATCCAAAAACAGAAAACTGTTTCCAAGAGTTCTTTAGAGCAAGCTGGGCACTCCACCCTCCTGATTCCTTTTTTCTTGGTATTCTCATTCATGTGAAAACACTTAATTCAGGTCCTAACCCTCAGCTACCCAATGAGTACGTGAATTACAGATCCTTGCACATCTGAAATCTGAAGTCCTTTCTGCGGCTTTTTTTTGGTTTTGCTCTGTTTTGTTTATCCTACACAACTTCCTTCCTTCCTACCCTTTGCTCCCGGGGCTTTTAGAGATAGGCTGACTGTTAATTGTGTCCTTCTGCAGAGGCGCCAGGGGACCCAGACCCAGGCGCCCCCCTCCGCTCCCAGCCAAAGCGGGATGTGAGCAATAATGACCACCTTAAACAACACAGCTATTCACGGCCTGGAGATCTGGGAAACATCCTTTAATTCAGATCAGGAACTTAGCTGCTGTTTAAGTGACACACAGGTGCTCTGCCTGGGGCACTTACTATCTCCCAGAAGCCAACAGCTTCTTGCACTTTTTAGCATCTGCAGCCAGCCATTAGATTGTCCCTGTCTGTGACAGTCACTTCAGAGCTTGTTCCTGCCCTCACACGTCCAGAGCATTCCACACAAGGCAAATTCTTAGCAGACTTAAGCGCTTTGAATGCTTCCTCTCTCCAAGTGTCATTTCCAAGGGTCGTTTGGACTCCAGGGGCCACAGCAACCGTAACAACTGACATTCTTTCCATTTCTCGCCTTCCTGTTGTGAATGGAGATTTTGAAAACTCCATTGACTGATTTGTCAAGTTCTGGTCTAAATTCGGAGCCTTGGAACCAGAATGAACATCTGCTAGGCAAAAATTAAGCCTACCAAAAAGTCCCAACTTAACAAATCCTTGAAGTGTGAGAAGCTCCTCTGGATATAAATGCCAAAAGGCCATTCATTGGTTCACTCCCTGAGCTTCCACTTCATTTTCTTCATGGGAATGGTTTGCTATAAACAGAAAAGCAAGCTCTTATGGGCACTTCATATCAAAGCGCTTCTCTAATGGCACTTGGGACGTCAGCCACTTCAGGCTGGGGCACTCGACTCATCTGCCTGAGTTAAATTAGGACATACAAGACAAGTGCTTTTCCCAAGGCCTCTGAGTGAGAGGTGGAGTCAAGATGGCTTTCAGAGACAGACAGAAAGACTCAACTTGGATGACTGCCACACCGAGACTTTGTAAGGTGTTGAAGCAAAGGCTATGTAACCTGAGAGATTTTGAGTTCAACTCCGCCTCTACCACTTCCTGGCTCTGAGTCCTTGTTCTGGTTACTTTGCAGTCTGTTTCTTCATCTGTGAAGTGAAGATAGTAACTCAGCTGAATTAACATGAAGATGCTGGTAAAGGGCTTCAGGTACAGCAGCTGATATTTACTTAGTGGGTGCTTAGTAAATAATGACTGTTGTTTCACCATCATTACTGTTTTCTATGACTCCTGTGATTACTGTAGGTAGGGCCTGTCTTAACTCACAAAAACTCAGGGAACTTTAAAAGTTCAATCAACGCTTAAGATGCCTTCTTATTCTCTGAAAGGCAGTAAACCAACCCAGGAAAATGCACTTCTTTTCTAAAAGGGATTTGAAACAAAGGTCCTTTGAAACAGAGGAGATGGGCAACACTTTCCTGTGAGGAAAATTAAGGTGCAGTAGTAAAGGAGGCTGATTTTCTCAGGGCACACAACAGCAACCAGACAGAGATCAGACCAGAGAAACCTGGAGTCCACGAGTCCCTGGCAGCTAAGGTATAGGTGACAAACCTTCATCCTCATTCTCATAGAAAACCCCCAGTTACAAGAAACCTTTGGAAAAATATACCGATTTTTATTTAGGTTGTAGCTTCTCTACAAAAATCTTCTAGTTTCTGATTCATGTTTTTTTCCAAGTGCAAAAGAGGCCATCGCTTCAATTTCAATTTGCCTGCATTCTAATTACTTCCTCTAGAGATTCTCAGGTACCCTGATGTTTGACAACCCTTGGCCAGAGGCCGTTGAAATGCTAGGAGAGAATGGGGGTGGGGGAGTGGGGAGGAGGATGTTCGGGGAGTGAAGGAGCACCTCGAGACCCAGAATTCTCTCATGGTCTAAATGGAAATAGTTTACACCAACACGGTCACAAATCCAAGATAACCGGGGTCAATGATTTCCTCATTTCTCTTCCATAAATCAGTGTGGATATTCTTGGCAAGCTCTGCTCCTTGCCGGGTGGGCAGCTATGAGTCAATGAGGGGTTTATCTCCCCCTCTTTTCCTAACCCTGTTCCTGCCTTTGCAGATGCAAGGCTTTCCCTGTCTGTCTCACAGTTAATTATTTTAGCAGACAAACCCTGAGCTTGAAGAAAACAGGATATATTCTTGAAAGTAAAAAATGTACTGAAAATTGATTGGAAAAAGTCCCTCCTTTGGTTCCAGCTTCTGAATAAAATCAGCTGGTGGACCAACTTAACATCTGGTTTAGTTTGCCAGTTAGGAAATCTTGCCCTCCAAGAGTGTAAAGTTTTTTTGTTTATTTTTAAAAGATTTTTATTATTTAAGATTTTATTTATTATTTTTAGAGAGAGGAGAAGGGAGAGAGGCAGAGAGGGAAAGATACATCATTGTATGGATGCCTTTCACCTGCTTCCAGCTACAGACCTGGCTGGAGACCTGGTTATGTGCCCTGGCTGGGAATCAAACCAATGACCAAAGGTCTCGCAGGCTGGTGCCTTATCCACTGTGCCACCAGCCAGGGCCTGATTTGATTTATTTCTTAAAGAGAGAGGGAGGGAGAGAGAGGGAAACACCAATTAGTCGCCTCTCACAAGGCCCACAATGTAGGAATGTGCCCTGGTTGGGAATCGAACCAGTAACCTTTCAGTTCATTGGCTTGTGCTCAATCCACTGAGCCACACCAGTCACAGCAGCCAGTCATTCCCAGAGAACTTGGGAAGAGCAAAGCATTTTGTGAGCTGGGTCACACCCAAAAGTTCTCCAGTCTCAATGATTCCACAGCAGGGAGTAGGGGTGGGAGCCAGCTCCATAAACCCAAACCTCTTCAGAGTTAATATGGGAATTTCATTACATCTTTCCCTTCACATATTTGTTCAAGAGACCCATGAATGCAACAAAACAAAACAAAACCGTTCATTGAGAAAGCTCAAGGAGGCTTTTCTTGTTGTTTTTAAAGCACCTAAGAGAGGATTGTTGTTGGCTTGTGCCACAAGCCCTAGTAGCTTCTTTTGAATGGTATGAACCAAAAATAAAAACAAACAAACAAAACGTTGAAGACATGAGAGTGCTACACGATATGAAATGGAAAAGAGAAAGGTAATTTTCAGCCAACTCTCTTCTGATATTGGTAGAATTAACCAAAACTAAAGAGATAAACATAAAATGGTCGCGTCATTTTAAAAGAATGGCAGCTTAAAGTCAGAAGATAGTTTTCCCAGCACCACCTTCATTTGAGAAAGGCAAAAAGGCACTGATACCCCAAGAATCCACCTCATGAACAGATTCTACTTCAAGGAACCCTGAGTGTCCAGTCAGTTTTTAAGTCATAAGAAATTTATTTATACCAGTCACTAAAATGACTGTTGGTTTTTATGCACAATTAAACACTTCCACTTTTGGGAAAATTTCATGAAAAGGTTTACCAAAAAAAAAAAAATCTAATACATGTTTTCAGCTAACTGTACCTTAAGAGGTGGTGCCCAAAAGGCTGGAGACTATTTGCTGTGTGCTCTAGAGTGAGATCTAAAATTAAAGGGAAGCTTTCGTAGCAAAAAGGAATGAGATGTGCAGGCACACACAGAGCAAAAAATGCATCCAGCATCATCTACACACGCTTCACTTACAGAGAATGCCAAAGCTTACTTGTATGGGTCGTAGAATTAAGTTCAGAAGATGAAAGTTATTTTCTACTCACCCAGAGTATCCATCCAACTCCTGAGAGAGGGCTCCCGCGCCTGAAAGCTAACCTCCTCATCTGCAGCTCCTTACTCCATTGCTCTCCTTATTTGTAGCTGCGCACTTCATTGGCTCCTTCAGGTACTCACCTGAAGCTACTTAATTTTAACATTTATATAGTAGCAGCATGCCCCCTCCCTCCCCCTTCCTATTTAAATCTGGGGCTAACATTATCCTTGCCCAGAGAGCCAATGCAGGCGGTAAGCTTCTGTCAACTGAAATTTAAAAATCACACTTTCACATTTAAGAACCAACTGGGCTTATTCTTTTTTAAAAAATCAATAAATCAGAACTTGAAAAACTGTATAGATAGGCAGTCTCCAAGTTGCATCCAAAAGTTCATTTTGACATCAGTTGCATGGAAATTGAAGCACAGACGTTTCCTCTCCAGAAGTAAACTACATCTGGTAGGTGGGTTCCTTGGCCAGACTACAAATCATCTTATTCCAGCAGGTGGCTGAATTGCAGCGGAGCTGTACTAACTCAAACTCAGGGAGCCAGGAACCAAGCAAGTGAGAAGTGAGAAAACACCTCGACGAAGAATGATTTTGCCATCAGCAGCTTGCTCTAGTTATTTCACCACCTCCAGCACCCAATGCCATCTACACTCGCCCCTAAAAAGTGACCCTGCCCTACCGAGTTCTCCCTTTTTCCTCTGGTGTATCTGCCTGTTGTCTCCAAAGCACTCCTTTGGCCAAACTTGCATATCTTCCCTTCACTTGAACCAGCTGCTAATTTTCACTGGTTGTCTGAGTCACTGAGCTTCCTTGCAGATGACACAAATGTGTCAATGACTGATGGTGCTTTAACCTTCTCAGAGGCATTCGCATTTTAAGTCAAGGTAGTATCACCCACCTGAATGGAGGATGTTTGGAGGCTCAGTGGAGATGAGCACGATCAAGACGATCAAAACGGCTCTGAGTTCATTTCCGGGGCTGGTTCCCAACGCACCGTTAAGCCTATTTTCTAAGAGCTCCACGGGTTTTCACAAGAGCAAGGCAAGGGCACACAGGTGTGAGCTCTGGGGGAGGGGACCTTAGTTTGAGTTCTGTTTGTCCTGTTAATATCCTACCCCGGGGTAGTGAGAGCTTTGGTGGGGGTCAGGCCCATCAGTGAAGATGGAAAACCGGCGGCAAACCCTCGGGCCCTAGAGTCAAATTTAGTAGATCCACAGTGGGGGCTCGGGAATCTGCCCTTTTAAACACTTTATGTGATTTGGACTTCATACTGAGAAAGACATTCAGAGGTAAATAATTTTACTAAAGATTGTATTTATTTGCTTTTGGACAGAAAGAAAGGGAGACTCAGCAATGTGCGAGAAGTACATCTATTGGTTGCCTCTCGCACACCACCAACTAGGGACCTGGCCTGCAACCCAAGCATGACCTGACTGGGAATCAAAACCAGCGACCCTTTGGTTCAAAGGCTGGCACTCAATCCACTGAGCCACACCAGCCAGGGAAAATTTTACTATTTTTTAAATATAGGTAATTGTACTCTAGCTACATCATTTCCTGTAGGATACTTAATGTATTGTTGGCCTGCAATTTTATAAGCTAATGGAAGTGCAAACACGAGTTCACACCCACATGTGTATAGGTATATTGATGGTTTCAAATAAAAGGGTCAAATGTATATTATCAATTTATTTTTCACATTTGAACCTCAGTTAAGGCCCAGATTTCTCACTCTTCAAACACTAAGTTGGCATGACATATGTAAACATAAGAGCTATTAGAATTCTCACTTGGGAAATCCTTAGATTTAGTTTCCTAAAGTGAGCTAGTCCTTGCAATTATCTTATGTATTTATTTTTAGGGAAAGGGAAAAAGAGAGAGAAAGAGAGGGAGAGAAACATCATATGTTACCTTTCACATGATCCTAACTGGAAACCTAGCCCGCAACCTAGGCATGTGCCCTAAGAATCTAACTGGTGACCTTCTGGTTCGCAGGCCAGCACTCAATCCACTGAGCCAGTGCCTTATGCAGATTTATTTTTTAAAGACTGTATTTATTATTTTTAGAGAGAGGGAAAAGGAGAGAGGGAGAAAGACATCAATGTATAGTTGCCTTTCACCTGCCTCCAGCTATGGACCTGGCTGGAGACCTGGCTTGCAACCTGGTTATGTGCCCTGCCTGGGGAATTGAACCAGCGACCTTTGGGTTCTCAGGCTGGCACCTTATCCACTGTGCCACCAGCCAGGGCCTTATGCAGATTTTTTGATAGGTCTAAAACAAAACAAAACAAAAACAAACCCAAACAAAACACCAACCCATGCACAATATTAAGGTACTCATTTAACAATAAGCCCATTATTAAAGTGCCATGAAACGCAAAACAAACACAAACAAAAAGACCAAATTAATATTGTGGCAGGTCTTGACTTTAGAATTTCCTGAACTGGTTGTTTAAGATGTCAACCTTATTTGGTAATATTTGTAGTATTAAATATGTCAAAATATAAAATTTCAAGTATTTATCATCTTTTTTATGAATAGAATTATTAATCTTGAGAATTAGGGTCCACTTTTTCTTTCCTTTTTTTATATATTTTTAGGGTCCACATTTTCAAGCCTTGTGCAGAGAAGAGGCAAAGCAGCTCACTAGTTTTCTGTTTATTAATTTTGGGGGGGAAAGAAAAAAAAGCATTCACTAAGCAAAAGCTCAACTTGATGTTAACAGCAAAAGGCACCGTTCTCAGGATTCTACTCTGGACTTGAAAACTACACTGTATTTTTTTGGTTTCTGCACTTTCCAAATCAAACCTGTTGAATGATCAACACAAACATACTTAAAGTACTACTTCATCTATTCCAAGGAAAACTTGCAGCCCTTTCCCATCTTTTTTTCTTTAGTGGGTAGAAGAAACTGAGTGCAGAAATGAGGCAGAACAGGAACTGTTCTGCCAAAGAGAAGTGAAAAATCATTTGGATTTCCCTACCCAGTTAAGATTTCCTTCATCTGTACATGACACAAATTGGGATAATTACAATAGATACAACATCCTTGGTTCTCCCACTTACCTCTGATGTAGCATTTTCAACCTTCTGATAGGTCACAGAATTTGAGCTGAAGTTAAAAAAATGAACCTACAAATACCTCAGGTACTGTGGCAATTGGCTGGTTAGTTAAGTATAAAGTTAGAAAGCATGTTATATATTGAACTAAAACCAATCCTTGAGTTTCCAGTTCATTTTAACTGGATACCTTCTCTGATGGTTTTAAAATTAGGCTAGTTAATAAATGCATTCAATTGTACAGTGGGTGAAGAAAAAAACTGAGACTTTCATTCCATCCACAAGAATACTTTCTTTATGCAGTGCCCAGTATTTTCTTTCTCTGTTAACATATGGAGAAGCTGTCACACTCTAGATTCTTTCGGCAACTAAGGACAGACTAAGACACCAGAGGCAAACCAACCTCAGGAGGTTCTGGGGGAACAATGAGGTTCAAGCATGCAAGTTCCTGGAGGAAAAATGGAAACACTTGAGTCTACTCCCCAGGCCCCATCCTCAAAGACAAGTAACAGAGCAAGAAAGGGTCAGTTTAATAAGTTTTCATCCTTCTTTAGTTATTTTATTAAAAATAATACACTTGAAAAAAAAAATACACTTGAAAGTCTGCAGATGAGCTGAAATATCCTTGAAAAGAGGTGTATTACATATAGGTCTATCTATCATTCCCTACTATTGCAAAAACCAGTGTATCTTCCAGGAAACTGAACAGCTTCTGCTTAAGGGGAAAAACCCCTCTAATATAACTGTAGCTCTAATTTGCTCTTATTCAGTTTGTACCCCACCCTTTATGTATTTAAAATCATACCGGAAGTAAAGAAGATTTTTAGTCAAATAATAGAACACTGAACTGAACTTGGCTTAACAAATAGCATACAGTTGTCTATTCATTTACATTAGCAAAAATAAAAATATAAATAAGAAAATGAAATTAAAGAGAAAAACTATTAAGATAAAAACAAAGACAAAATTCAAATTAACTTTGAAAAATCTGATTTTATTTTCTGAATCAAAAAGTGTATTCATGTTAAATTCAGAATGTTTAACTTTGCACTGAGCTCTCAAAATACTTTCCTGATATTGTTGACAGTGCTCAGAACTGTGTAAAAGTTAACATCCGATACCACATTTTAAAGAAAAGAGTTAAACATAGGGTCAAGGTACTGACAATTATAATTTTAAAAGAAAAGAATTTTAACCACTTTTGGAAATTAAATGACAATGGTTTAAGAGCTAAAAATCAGATCTCCTTTAAAACAGAAACAAATTGTAATTTGAGAAACTCATACTAGACAACTCCAATTAAACACAATACTCCCCCCACCCCCAAAACTACTAAATGCATTATTTCATCTTGGAATAGGAAAATTATAAAATGAAAATTTAAAATTATACCATATATATTAATACACCATTTTAATGTCATGCTTTCTAGCAGTTTATGAAATTAAAATCAAATTCTACATTCAATGGACAGATGATAAATGCTTTTACTTAAGAGCCAATGCCATTCCTTGTTCTTTTCTGCCCCCATATTATAGAGTCATGACCAAAGGCCAAGAGGCAATCCATTTACCTGAAATGAACAGCGTAATAGGTACTGCTCCTACATTTGTATTCTTTAGGAAGTCCAGTACTCAACAGGCTGGGGGATTTATAAGAACATGATTTAGGAACACTTTACATTTCCAAAAGACTGACATCCAGGTTCCTAAAATCTAGATGTTAGATCCTAGGCTATTCACTTGTACTGAAGCATGTCCAGCATGCAGCAAACTTCTCTTATTGTTCAAATTGAGGTAAAACAGAGGAAAAAGTACTTAACAAAAGCTGCATAATGAAAACTAATCTCCTTTTGCTGCTTATTTCATATAAATTGACTTTCAAGTTTTTTCTCAAGAAAATTTCTAGAGCCAATAATTTCTCCAATTTGTTACCAAACCAAACCAAAACAAACTTCTCCTTTCAAAGCAAAGCCTTTTTTTTTTTTTCATTATTAATAAAACTTTTTTGAATTAAAATTTTTTTTTTTTCTGGAATCTGCATTTTGTACTTGGTGCAACACAGTTTCTTACTACTTTATTTTTCAAATTTAGAAAGAATTCAGGCCTGGGTACTATTTGATATTTTTCAGCTATCAAACAACAATTCTAATAGAATTCATAAATATGATTTTTTGAGATATGCAGGAAAGTGTGAACATTTAAAAATTACTAACAACTCTTTCGAGCATAAGATAGATGGCTGAGATTTGATTATGATTAATATTTCAATAGATACAAATTTAAATCTTGATTTTTTTTCCTGGCTAACATTTCAAATAGTCACATTATACTTCATTTCATTTCCAGGTTTCAAATCAGAACAAACAGAAAACTAATGAAAATTACCCAACTGGCAACAAGTCCCATATTTCAATGTTATTTTTAATCCCACAACTATAACCGACTGCCAGTAATTATATGCATCTACTTGTTTTTGTTAAATAAGCACTGGTCAGTTATCTACTAAAATAATTTATTTGCAAGAATGGTACTTGGCACTGGGTTATCTTAATGCTTCTGGTATAAGTAGAAGCACTTAGAACATACCAGCTCTTAAGCACTTTTTTAATCTGTAGTTTAAATGTCCAATAGTATTATTTTAAATGTTAATTTTCCATTGATAGATTTTAGGGAGCCTAGTTTCAGGTAACACAGTTGATGTTAAAAAACCAAATCCCTAAACCACATGATAATGGTATATACTATCCTTGTTTTTTGTATCATGTTAACAGTTCCAAGCAGACCAAAAATAGAAGAAAACCTGCCAAATCAAAGTACTGTAAATAAAGTTAATCATTTGGGCAACAAAGCTCAAAAATTAAAAAATCAAATTCAAAAGACAATCCTCCCTCAACCCTATAAAAAAACCCCACAAAAAACACTTTACTTCTGAGCCTACTATTTCCCTAAAATGTTAAGAGCTTTAAGGTACTTAAATTTTGTACCAGTAACTGTTGAAAGCGCCACACTACAGAGGAAATGCCATAAAGGAATCAGCAGCTGCCCATCCCTTACCTCCCCCAGCCCAGTAACATGTAAAAGCTCCTGGTATTTTTTTTTCTTATGCTAATAAAGGCATACCACCTAGTGTGCTAAAACTAGCAGCAACAGAGCAGTAAAGTGAAAATAGGAAGCCTACAGGAATGATCTAAATGACTACAGGAAGAAACAAAGCAGCAGACAGGACCCCTTTTGCCCTCTCCTTGTGTTTGGAAGGAAGTGGTTGAATTTAACAGTCAGATTTACCCACTGAACAAAAATTTAACAAAGCTTCCCCAAGACACTAGAATAAAACCTGACCTTTCCAGTCAAAGGGCAAAGAGAGGTCTCTTCCATGTCCTGGAGTTTAGTGAGTTCAAAGATTGGCAATAAAGGAAAAAGGAAAGTGTTAGGGGTGTGATGAGAACAAGCTTTGGAGTTTATCGAACAGTCACACCAAGTTTCTCCAGCACACGGACTCCCTTTTCTTGGTACTCCTGTCGGGTCATCCAGAAGTTGTCTTTGTCTTTCATGATATCTGCTAAAACTGCACCGCCCAGGAACACCATGTGCTTTCTGCGGGGTGGGTCTTCGATTCTGATCTTAAATTTCTAAAGAAGAAAGAGATGATAAAACATCACATGTGCACAGCACTTTCCGCTTTATCAAAATGACTTTTTCATATATACTCTTGTTGAATTCTCACAAAGTCCTGTGATGTAAGTAGGACAGCAGGATTTGGTATCTGAGATAGTCTATCATTTGGCCAAAACTCATAGCCAGTGTGCTTAGGAACAGTCCCGATTTACGCTAATACTCCATCATTATTAACAGCACCTATCAAAATGTCCCACTGTGTGAATCCAAATACCAGAGTTCTTATTATGGCAGCTTTTCCCATCAAATGTTGGATGAACAGATGGGTCAATCACTGAGCTAACTGTTAAATGAAGAGTTCAGATAAGAGTAGTCCCATGCAATAAAGATCGAAGTTCTTTTCTTATTAGCAAAATCCACTTTCTAGTGTTCTAAATTCAAATTAAATATTCTTTAAAAAAGGAAAAAATGAAATAAAAAAGGAAGAAAAGGCCAAATACAGTGAAAATAAATCATGAAAAGATTGGAAATGAACACAGTAACCAAAAGACAAGTTGGAAAGTTTATACTTATGGCCGGTATTAACTGTCTAACAAGGACACACCTCAATCTGTATGGTCTGTTAACACACAGAAACCTTAAAATGATGTAGCAGTTTTGTTTGCAAAAGGACTCAAAATAACGATGTCATCCTAAACCATCTTCATGGCACATGAATAAACTCTAGGATCTGACAACATATGACAGAGAAAAACAGTACTATCTACTCTGAGGCTAACCTACTGTTTAAATTGTTTGAATTACTATTTTGCTTTGGGTGGAGGTCAGCCAATTTTGTCTGTAAAAGGGCCAGATAGTAAATACTTGAAGCTTTGTGGGTCTCTCTGGCAACTATAGACAGTATGTGACAATGGGTAGCCCCATAGAAAGAATGGTCCTCCTGCCAGGTTCCCAAGACTATGACAAAGCAGCCGGTTTGGCAACAAGGCTGGAGTCTGGCCACTCCTGCTCGAAGGGAGGCTTGGGCTACCCTGAAGACACTGTCACCCTTGAAGCTTTCTCAACTGGCTGCTGTTTCTCTCTCACACAAGACCTTCCTGACCATGAAGATTTGGTTACAGGAATTCTTACTCTTCATTGCTGCTTCCTCTCTCCCTCCTCCCTTCAACTCCACAGCCCCTCTGACTCCTATCAGGCTCCTCCATCCACAGATCCCCAGGGGACTTCTCACACCTGCTCTTATTGCTTGAGTGTGTGTGCCCTCTCCATCATTTCACCATTATCCTTGGTGACTTTGTCCTCTCCCTCTCACACTCACATGGCAAAACTGCAACTCAGAAGATCAACTCTCTACTTGTACCTGCCCTAAAGCAATTGAATCCTATGGAGAAACTCAGCATCTCACTTCAAATGTATCATTTACCTCAACTGAGTCCCTTAGCCTGCTCAGTAATACCATTACATTTCTCCTCTCTTCCTCCCTCCAAGACATTTCATTTTACTCCTCCTCTAGTTCACGAACCTCTACCACCTCCTTCCTCTTCTCAGAGTCTCTTAACCTGTCTTTCTCCCTACCCTCAATAGTCTATTCAAATCAGTTTAACAATCCTTTAAGAATAAATCACAGCCCTTGCTGGTGGCACAGTGGATAAGGTGCTGGCCTGTGAACCCAAAGGTCGCTGGTTTGATTCCCAGCCAGGGCACATAACCAGGTTGCAAGCCAGGTCTCCAGCCAGGTCTGTAGCTGGAGGCAGGTTAAAGGCAACTGTACACTGATGTCTCTCTCTCCTCTCTGCCTCTCTCTCTTCCCCTCTCTCTGAATCTCTGAAAATAATCTTAAACAAAACTCAACAAAACAAAACACAAAAAACCCCAAACTGCATCCTCTCATTTCTCTGCTCAAGATTCAAAGCTTTCTATTTCAGTAAAGCTAAATTCTACTGTGGCTGAAAAACACCTGCATTCTGACTGCCTTTCTGACATCACATCCTAGCCCTATCCATTGCTCACTCAGCTCCAGGCTTACCTGCCTGCTCCCACCAACCAGGGACTTTTACACTTGACGTTCCTGCTGGGACGGCTCTTCCCCCCAGAGCCATGTGGCTCACTTCCTCACTCCATTCAGATCTCTGCTCAAAAGTCTTCTCATCAGAGAGGCCTACCCTGATCATGCTACGTGAAGGAACGCACCGTCTCCCCAACTCCCCTACCACTTTCTAATTCCAACCTTATTCTACTTCTCTTTAGTGCTTATTACTACTGATATGATTCTTCATAAGCAGGGATTTAGTTTTTGTTCACCACTGTTTTGCTTATCTCAGCATCTAGGCCAGGGTTTGGCCCCTAGGAGTTCAACAAATACAGAGTGGGGCTAAAGGGCAAAAGTAGAATTTTTAAATTGTTATGAAAAATAATTAACAAATAATAATACAAGAATAAACTGTTTTACTTACAACTGTAAGCCTACTTTTGTACCACCCTGTATATGCAGAATAAATGATCACCTGGAACTGATTTAAAATTGTATTTATAACCCAATAAAATCAGACGAGTGAAGAACTTAGACAATGTGGCTCCTTTCTGGTCTTTTAATTTGTTTAATGCATGTGTGTTCATACTCAATTTAATTTCAACAATTTTGAGTCACATATGAGAAATGTAACATTAGTGTCTCCAATGTGTATTCCTTTAATGTGTAATCTCATTAGCTAATATAATTGATCAAAGTCAATGAGACAAACCTCATAGAGTAATTCACAATGAAATAACTATTGGTTACAAGCACAGTATATAGCGTACTTCACACAGTCCAGTTTATAGGGGGAAAAATCAATGTCAAACCACCATTAATGATTATTTAAAAACTACTAACTGAAATTTGTTTCAGGACATTGTTGGGGATGCAAAAAATTTGGAGACGTAACATTTTATAACCTGGGGAGATAAAACGTATGCAAGAAATAGCCAGAAAATAACCAAGAATCAGAAATATGAGACAATCCAAGAGTAGTACTAAAGGCTGATTACGTACCCCTTCCCCTCAAAACCCCACGAAGTGGGGCATTTATCCCTCTGCAGTACAGCAGGTCCTTCCCATGCATTTAGAGACATCTTGATTCTAGGCTACTTGTCAAACAATCCAGAATGTCTGGATCTGGACCTAGTAGTTTCCATCCACTGAATACACAGGTGACCACAGAGTATGACCATTCTGGGACACAGCTTATGGACCTTGTCTCTTCAAG
Source organism: Noctilio leporinus (assembly GCA_004026585.1). Taxonomy (NCBI): domain Eukaryota; kingdom Metazoa; phylum Chordata; class Mammalia; order Chiroptera; family Noctilionidae; genus Noctilio; species Noctilio leporinus. The sequence continues at coordinate 286,767 of PVIW01001154.1, forward strand.
GCTGTACATGATCGCATTAGAGATTTGTTTGGAAAGAATTTCTGCGCCCTCTTGTGGTTGTTTAGATGCAAAAGCTACATTACAGGGTTTTAGGATTACTGATACTTACAGAAAGTTTTTCCACATCTCCCTTTAAAACTCGTTCTAAATAAAGCTGTTTTAGTTCTCGTTCCAACCGTGATGGCAGCCCAGGGTACATAGTAGACCCTCCTGAAAGCACGATGTGCTTATAGAATTCAGATCTAGAAAAATACAATAAGATATTCAGATGGAGTTTCATATTAGGAAAACATTATCTCCAGAGTTTTTGTTATTTGTCAGCCTCAGAAGGTTGCTGGGAGAATTAAATAAAATTCAACATGTAAAAATAAGAGTTAAATGTTTACAATTACTATTGTTATTTGATAACAAATCCTTTTCACATATTATAATTTTGATGAAAATACTTGTAAAGCACAACACATTTTCTTGCAAATGTAACCCAGTCTTTTAATAAAATGACCAGTTTACATTACAAACAGTCAGCATTTGGCTATTATCACAGTGCTTCCGTGGAGCCTCTGAGATGTGATTATTTAATAACCATATTCTATGTTTCTAGTTCTTGCTTCTCAATTTTTCCATTTGCCTTTTGTAAAAAGTTTCCCCCTTCGTCCCTTTGCCTTGAGGCTGTTGCTGGTTAGATTGATGTGTTTGCTTCCTATAGCAATCCTCTCTTCTTTCCTTAAATATGCTATTGGTTATAATATCAAATAATCAAATCTAAAATAACTGCATATGTAGGAAAAGTAATATAATCTAAGTGAGAGTGTGAGGGTTTCTTCCCATAGTAAAGTTCAGGAGCTGAGTCACATATATTTCAGCTTCATCCAAACTGGCTTCCATGGTTTTACTTACTCCCAGGTTCTCAGTGGCTCAGGATAGCCACTATCCTGAAGAACCAGCTTCTAGAAGAACGGTGTCTTTGTTTTTGATTGCAGAAATAGGAATATGAGTGTAGCATAAGCCAAGCAGTTGAAATATGGCTACATGTGATAAGCACCCATAAGCATTTACATGTATACTTTCAATTCACAAAGAAACAAAATTTTGAGCTGTGCTCCTTTTCAATGCTGGGTCTATGGAGAAGGTACTGAACTGGATTCCGGTGTTTTAGGAACGCCTAATTCCTAAACAGGTATGCACTTTTAAATACAATTTGCTATTAATGATCATTAACTCAAAAGATAAAACCATCTATCTAATCCTATTATGAGAATTTCCTATTATTATGACATCTAGATTAGGTTTTTATCATCTTTCATTAGATTGACAGATTTATTTTATGAGAGCCAAATGCTATTTTTATTAATTTCCATCGTTATCCTCTTCCCCAGCCATCCCACTAAAATTGGGAGGGTATTTAATTTAGAGTTAAACAAACAAGTAAGCAAATACTTGCTTTACAAAATGCTTCTGAGTGAATTCCTCAACAACTCGAGTGCAGAGAAGGGCTTTCTAACTATGACTCACACTTAGATGCAATAAATGAAAAGATTATGTATCTTCTTATACAACGAAATAAAAATAAATTCTGTATGGCTAAAAACACCATAAGCAAAAGACAAAGAGTACATTAGGAGATTATATCTGTAACAGATAATATAGAGCTAATATAAAACCTGAGGGAAAATAATAACAAAAATTCTATAGAACAGGTAAAACGCCATGAACAGATAATTCACCAGAAGATATAAAAATGGCCCTAAACATGGAAAAATTATGTTTAACTTCCCTCTTAAGAGAGATGGCCTTAAAACTACACTGAGTTATCATTTCTCATTCATGAGATCAGTATAAAAGTAAAAAGGTTGACAAACTGAAAAAGTGGTGGGGACACAGGTGTCCTTGTATGCTACTGATGAAAATGGTGAGAATAATGATCCACAACAAAACTTCAACCCCAAAACTCCCCATCTACAAATATTTTCAGACTATACATGCCCAATACTACAAAAATACAGTGTGCAAAAGGTTATTAATTGCAGCATTATTTGTCAGCACAAATACAACCTAAACAACCATGGTTTATTCAGTGAATCTTAACTGTTTAGGTTCTAAACAACTTAGTTGTTTAGATTCACTAAATAAACCATGGTATGTATACCATGAAAAAAAGACTACAACTAAGCCCTGGCTGGTGGCACAGTGGATAAGGTGCCAGCCTGCAAACCCAAAGGTCACTGGTTCAATTCCCCAGCGCACATAACCAGGTTGCAAGCCAGGTCTCCAACCCAATCTGTAGCTGAAGGCAGGTGAAAGGCTGCCAATGAATGGTTATACATTGATGTCTCTCTCCCTCTCTTCCTCTCTCTCTACACCTCTCTCTAAAAATAATAAATAAAATCTTAAAAAAAAAAAAAAACAAAGAAGCAAAATGTAAAAGTATTTATAGTATACTACTTTTTGTGTAAGAGAAGACAAGAATTACAGAAAAGATATATCTGGAACTACTGAGACCCTTTACCTACATGAGGCAGGAGAGAGCTAGGGTGGAAGACATGGAGTGGGGAGAGCACTGCTTCTACATGTACTTTTTAATGTCATTTTTACTACTGTTAATGTCTACCTATTCAAAACACAAAATTACAGATGAGCCAAGAATATCCTGTGCCCCAAAATAGAATGTACTCAACAAGAGACAGAGGCATGCACATCAAAGGGCACAAAAGGACTTTAATTGGCCAAATAAAGAACAATTTGAACAGCAAAGTCAAGACAATAAATTAAAATCCACTAGAAAAATCATGAATCCACACTGATAATAAAAGAAACAGGGAAAAGGAAAGGCACTTTCCTTTGCTTCTAATAAATATAGAAGGAATGATGGAATAAGAGTATCACCTTCTTGTGAAAATCACAATAAAAATAGATTTAGGCAAGAATCATCATAAAAGAGGGGGATTAGCCCTGGCTGGTAGCACAGTGGATAAGGCACCGGCCTGTGAACCCAAAGGTCGCAGGTTCGATCCCCAGCCAGGGCAACATAACTAGGTTGTAAGCCAGGTCTCCAGTAAGGTCTGTGGCTGGAGGCAGGTGAAAAGCAACCATACATTGATGTCTCTCTCCCTTTCTGCCTCTCTCTCTTCCCCTCTTTCTAAAAATAATAAAATAAAATCTTAACAAAGAGGTGGAGGGCAGAGTCTGGAAAGGAACAAGAGATTTACAAAATCTCAGTGTCTTTTTCCCACAAATTACTTACAAATTAGGAAAGGAAAAAGGCAACTATACTGTGAAACAGAGAGGAAGCTTCATTAAGAGCTTAACACTAACATCTCTACTAAGGAACAAGCAGGCATTACCTCTACATGTGATACCCTGAGGAAGACACATCACATAAGCACTACTTTTGCCCAAAATGCATAACCTGAATCTAATCATGAGAAATCATTCAAACCCAAATTGAGAAAAATTCTTTAAAACTGGTCTGCAGTCTGAAAAATCAATGTTATGAAAGACTAAGGCCTGGTAGCAGAAATAAGGTGACTAGGAGATGTGCCAACTATCACAATATGCGATGCTTTACTGGAGAAAAGAAAAAAACTTTATTAAAGGACACTGGTAAGAGAAAAGACAAAAGTGAAATATGAAGTATTACTAGTAATCAATCTCCTCTACTTGGTAACTACACTGTGGCTATACAAGGGAATATTTTCATTCTTAGAAACTACAAAGTGAATTAAGGAGTAAAGAGGATATATACATTAATCCTACTGTCAAACAGCACAAGAGAAAAAAAAGGGATAATAAAGCAAACATGTAGAAGATTAGTAAAATGGGAAAGTGGAAAAAGAGTATGTATGAGTTCTCTTTATTATTCTAGCAACTTTTAAGTTTTAAATTATCTTAAAATAAAGTTTAAAATGCCTTCGGAGACACAATGATATAATGTAAATATCGACTACCACCCTGTCAAAAAATTATTTTATCTTATCTATTCAAAAACATGAATGAGATTAACAGGCAACTTGGTCATTCCAACTATTTATAATCCATCTATTTTGGATAAATAACTTGGAAACCACCATTTCTAAACGTACCTGGTATCAATGTCAGCTGCCTGGATTGTGTTAAAAAGCAATTCAGCAACACCCACTCCCTCAACATTGATCAAGTGAGGTTGAAATAAAGCTTCTGGTGCTTCAAATCTCTCTCCCCCAACTTTGATAATGCGGCCATCTGGGAGCTAGAAACCAAGATTAACCAGGTATTTGTCAGTAAAAGAAGAAAAAATTTCCCAGTGTTCTCTAGAGCACTAGTACTTGTAAGCACATATCAGCAACACATTTTTCCCAAAATACATTTCTGGAAAAAAGGTAAAATAAAATACACTTAAATAACTGTTTTTATTATCATATTGTTCTGCTTTTTAAAATGGTATGTCTTGCCCCAAGGTATTAGGAATTTCTTGGTGAAATCACCAGTGCAAGAGTGCAGGATGTTCCTTCCTTTGGTGTGCAGCTAAGTATAAACTGGCAGCATTAATCAACCAGTGCATTTCGATTATGCCAGTGTCAATGCTGCTTCTGCTTCTCTTATTATTTTAACACATTTGTAATTTTATAAGTATTTTAACATGTAGCATAAACACATTCAATTAAAATTTTTAAATTTCTCTCACAGAATAATTACTCTGTGAAACTTTGTATCGCTAACAAAACACTTTATTATATACTTCTGTCAAATCATTTAATCTAAGCCCTGGCTGGTGGCACAGTGAATAAGGAGTTGGCCTGTAAACCCAAAGGTCACTGGTTTGGTTCCCAGCCAGGGCATATAACCAGGTTGCAAGCCAGGTCTCCAGCCAGGTCTGTGGCTGGAGGCAGGTGAAAGACAACCATACATCGATGTCTCTCTCCCTCTCTGCCTGTCTCTCCTCTCTTCTCTCTAAAAATTATAAATATTTTAAAAATATATTAAAAATCATTTAATCTGAAAAACATTTTATGATAAAAAAAGTTAAAGAAACACTGATCTAGACTTTTTTACTAGGTAATTCTGTTGTATCCTACTTACTAGGTCCTATTACATTTTAAATAATGATACAGATAATTTTAATTTAAGCAAATAAGACTGAGACACAGGTTAGAAATCATTACATGATCTTGCACAGAAAACTCTTAAGTCACATCTTGTTTATATTTAAAGGAGAAATGTAAAAGAAAAACTCCCTTTTTAAAAAAAAAAATTTATTTATTATTTCCAGGGAGAGAGGCAGAGAGGGAGAGAAACATCAATGTATGGTTGCCTTTCACCTGCCTTCAGCCACGGACCTGGCTGGAGACCTGGCTTGCACCTGGTTACGTGCCCTGCTGGGAATCGAACCGGCAACCTTTGGGAAAACTCCTTCTTTTAAATGACCTCATAATTCATCGAACCGACCTAAGTAACAAGCATGCTTGCATATGCTGCATTTGACACATTTCTTCTGGAGATAACAAATTAGTTTTACACTAGCATTTCAAAAAGTGTATTTTATCTATAATAATTATGATAATTATCTTTAGACTCCAAAACTTTCCAATACAACAAACTCACACAAAGCAAGTCCCTTAAAACATTTACTCCATGTTTGCTATAACTGTTTACAGATATATGCAAAGCAATCATTTCTCAAAAACTCCATTTGTTTTTAGAAATTGTATCAAATTTCTAAAAAAAAAAAAAAAAAAGGACACTGATCCATTTACCCTTACCAAAAATAAAGATAAAAACTAAAAAAAATAAAACCATCAGATGAATTTAAAAAACACAGGAAATCACCCAAGATATTTGGAAAAATTTCATGTGGCAGGCTGTTTTTAGCAAAATCTCTTTACCTTACCTTACACCTCCAGCCCCTCTCTGATGGTCTGACTTCTCTAGACACCCTGGCTACTGGCCACATTGGGGTCACCTACCGTAGGAACTACCTACCCCTAGAAACTATTAAGACTGTATGATTCCCATTTCTTTGTATCAAATCTTACCCTATCCTTTATTAGTTCACCCATATCCCTTTTCACTTAGCAGTTTACTATTTCTTTTCTATAATATGCATATATTTTTATAACCTACCTCAAATTCTTTGAGAAAAAAGAAAATTAATAAAACATGCCTTACAGTTTTAGTTCCCTCATCTTTGGCTCATGCCATTTTCTTCCAAATAAGTCAGGTAAATTAAAAAAAAAACTGCACATAACCAGGTTGCAAACCAGGTCTCCAGTCAGGTCTGTGGCTGGAGGCAGGTGAAGTGCAACCATACATTGATGTCTCTCTCCCTCTCTGCCTCTCTACCTTCCCCTCTTTCTAAAAATAATGAAATAAAATCTTAAAAAAAAACAACCACCAAAAAAAAAAAAACCTTGCAAACCTAGAAGTACCGTCAAGAAAGCTTCAGGAGAAAAAAAAAAAAGAAAAAAGAAAGCTTCAGGAGAGAATCCCCAGAACAAAGTCGGAGACCATGAAGTTGCAAAGTATTGGATTATGGACTATTTTGATCAATATATTAAAAATAAAACAATACACATATCTGTATTTTAAAAATGACTATTTCATGCATATTTGTGATATACAGAGCCAACATGAATTACACGGTTTAAGAATACTTGCTTTTATCGACTATCTTCAATTTCATTTTAGTAATAACTAGATCTAAAATGAGATTTGGAAATACATGATACCTAAATGAATGTGATAAGATCTAAGATACCACCACATTAAAAATTCAGGTAGGATCAGCCCTGGCTGGCATGGCTCAGTAGACTCAGTGCTAGCCTGTGAACAAAAGAGTCACTGGTTCAATTCCCACACAGGGCACATGTCTGTGTTGCAGGCCGGATCCCTAGTTGAGGCATTCAAGAGGCAACCACACATTGATGTTAAAAAAAATCTTCCCTCCCTTAAAAAAAAATTTTTTTTCAGGTAGGATCAACTACCCTGGCTCAAGCTATAACAAGGTTCTAAGTCTCATTAGTTACAATTTCAAGTTCACTTTTGTTTTCAACATCTGATTTAAGAAAATACTAAATCAGGAGAAGACTGCCACCTACTGAATAATTAAAGCAATACTCTAATATGACGATTTCTCAAATAATGCTTCTAGTCCCATGAAATACTAGAGTCCTGCAGTCTAACAAGGTTGAGAAATAGGTCAACTATATTCTTAGTCAAGCACATTAACAGGTCAGAAGCTCTGAGAAGCCCTGTAGTACAGTAAAACCTACTCTTTCCCAACTTATTTGACCCCCCCACTTTAATTCTTTATAAAACCTATTTTCAGACTTAAAATTATGTAAAACACATGCTGAAAAGTTATTCCAGATAACAAAATCTCAAAATAACATTTTGTAACTAATTGTATATAGTAAGATAGAAAATCAATTCATGTTTCTTGCTTTATTTCACATTGTATGGTATCCTAGAATAATTAAATCATACTCTTAATGCAGAAAGACATTAAACAGAGGGAAGAAAAAGCGCTTCCTTAAAGTGTCATGTGTATACGTATTAGAACAACCCAAACAAAAATAATGGATTCCAAGAAAACTTCCTTTGGCAACCAATAATCATGATTGTTCATTTTAAAATCCCATATATAGTATGCACTGGAAATACTTACTGTGTAAGATTCAACTAATACTGTCGTTTCTAAGGCCAGTTTCTGCTCTTGCTCAATATTATACCCCACGTAGCACAGTTTTTCTTTAATCATGCGAACCGTTTCAAAATCTGCAGAATGGTTGAAGGCGTATCCTCGCAACAGGAGCAGCTGCCACACAAAAGAACAGCAGTAAGTCCACAATTAATCTGAATGAATTCAACTTTGCAAAAGCTATTACTCTCTAAATATGTCACATCAATAACAAATGCAATAGTTGATCCTTAGTTCTTACCAAATATTTCGGAGGCAGTTATGTTAGTCTGCCATGGAAGAATTTATATTTCAGTTTCTCAGAGAAGTTTCAGATTAACAAAAATCAAAAGTTCATGAATAATAAATAGGTAAAACATGCTAGAAAAACCAGCTAGTTTTAAAAAAGGGTACTGTTTGAGTACTAATGTTTAGATAGTTTTGACAATCAAAAGTTTATTAATAAATATTATTTTAGTATTGAATTCCCTTTTAATCTGCAACTTGCTTACTCAATACCATATTCATGATATTCCTAAGTCTTAGAAGCTTCATCCCTAGCTTCTATCAAAATAGTATAATGTCTGACACATATTAGATGGGCAATCGCATATCAACCTGACAGAAAAAACAAAATAAAACAAAAAAACCATAGGGAGCATTTGAGATTATGTTCCCCATCAGATCATCAGTTTGGCTCAAATAAACATATAAAAATCTTATGAAAATTCAAAAAGGAAAAGGAAAAAAAAAAAAAAAAACACTATGTACATAAACACAACTGAACTTCTCTTAAAATATAAATCCCCTATTCTTTATGTTTATGTTCAGAAGAATACCCTTCGAAATTCCTTTGGTGGTGTCCCTAAGACAGAACTTTAGTCTAGAACAAGTGTATTATAACCCTCATGAACATAATCTCATTATTACTGTAAATTGAGACTAACCTAAGGTCGAAGTAAAGATCTAATGCAATCCAATTTGTTGCACAGACATCACCATACACCAGTTTCCTGACAGCAACAACAATGACATTTCAGACATTGGTTTTTATTTTTAGAAATGTGTGTTTGTTTATTTATAGAGTGAAGGGAAGGGAGAAAGAGAGGGAGAGAAAGGTCCATATGTGAGAGATGTATTGATTTTTTGCCTGGCTCTGACTCAAAATCCAAGCATGTGCACTGACAAGGAATAGAACTGGCAACCTTTTGGTTTGCAGGCCAACACACGGAGCCAAATTTTAGACATTGTTAACTCTTTGTTGTGGGGCTGTTCACTGTAGGATGTCTTATTCATCATAGGATGTTTAATAGTGTTCCTGCAGTTGTAATGTCCAGATACTGTGAAATGTCCCCCGTAAGGGAGCATCATCCCTGATTGAGAGCCACTGACCCAGAGGAGATATACTAACTACAGAATTCTAGTACACACAATACTCTATAAACTTTTTTTTAACATTAAAAAAATACACATGCCTCCAAACAGTGGCCTCATATACCTTCTCCAGCAATGTTTTAAAGAAAACTGTAACTAATTACAGCCAGAAGTAAACTTTAAAATAGTAAACACTGAAAATTGAATATTCTGTGAAAACTACTAAATATTAAACTCAGGAACAATCTGGGCCCTGGTTTTAATCAAATATCATTAAGTTGCTATCAATGTTTTTGTGGGGAAGGACAAGAACAGTCAACCCAACCATGATTATAGCTTTAACGTGTATCTATTCAAAGAAAGATTTTACAGCAGAAAAGGCTCCCTAAATTCTTCAAGGCAGTTTTAGGGTCTCCCCATTTTTGAAATACCTCTCTACCCTGTGCTTAGGAATAACAATATAATTATGTAATAAAATAATATATTCTCATTAGTATATCAAAGATCACATATATAAATCTCATATGGCTTTTTATATAAATAATAGGGTAGCTGGGCCATTTTTCTAGTCATGTACATTTGCTGGAATCCTGAGATGATACATTCAGCTTTGTGTTAAGTCAGTAACACAAAGGGAGAGAAGCACCAATGTGTGAGAAACATCCATTGGTTGTCTGTCGCACACCACCACCTGGGGAACCTGGCCCACAAGCCAGGTATATACCTTGACTGGGAAAAAAATTGGTGACCTTTCAGTTCACAGGTCGGTGTTCAATCCACTGAGCCACACTAGCCAGAGCCAAAATCTAATTTCTACATTTTCCTCTACTTACTTTGATAAGATATCTGGTAATATCCCTCCCAGCAATATCCAGTCTTCTGGTAAGGTGAGGGAGAGAAAAGCCTTCATAAACTGGACAAATATGAGTTACACCATCTCCAGAGTCCACTACTACTCCAGTCAATAAACCTGTGGAAGAATTGTAGTGTTTTAAATAAAGCCAACTCAGAAAATCAAAGCCAGCAAAATTTAAGCACTAGTATAGAAGCCAAACTAGAAACTTCACCAATTGTAATGGTCTAGAAGCCAGCATTTCTTTAGTTATTTTGAAGTGTGTTACTAATACAGACACTAAAATCAGTATTCTCTCATATGTCTCTTGTGACACTTTTAGTCTAATCATGTGTTACTCCAGGAAATGGGAAGAAGCAGACCCTGGAACCTAGGACTGAAAACCCATTCTTAATACTCATTACAATTCTTTATTTTTCTTTCCATCTTAATCTTGATCCCCACATCTAGCGTACACATTGCCCTAATTCTCTACACTAAACACAGGGTAAGACACATACCACACTTAGTTCCCCTAAGTATCTGTATGTAATACTAAAGACAACTTAAAAAAACCCATTACGTATTTTTACAAGGTGATTTTTACTCATCTACATATACAATCAGATTTAACATTCAAGTGTGTGTTCTAAGTACGTCATACACAGTACCTAAGTTACAGCTTGAGACTTAGCTCAGGTGTCACCTTCTTCAGAAACATTCTCTAATTTGCTGAATCAAAATTATCTGTTTTTCTATCCCTTGCCCAAACAAACTTGAAGTTATCTTTTTTTCTTTTTTAAGATTTTATTATCTTTCAGAGAGAGGAGAAGGGAGAGAGGCAGAGAGGCATTAATGTATGGTTGCCTTTCACCTGCCTCCAGCCACAGACTTGGCTGGAGACCTGGCTTGCAACCTGGTTATGTGCCCTGGCTGGGAATTGAACCAGCAACCTTTGGGCTCGCAGGCTGGCACCTTATCCACTGTGCCATCAGCCAGGGCTTTATCTTTACATGTTACGTGCCTAACCGACTCATGACACCTGACAGTCCCACAATTCTCAATAAGACCATCAAAATATAAACAGCCCTCCCCAATATGGCCAATATTTTAATCCTCACCTAAGAATATGTTTTTAAAAATTGGTTTGGGGGGTTTGGGGAGGGAAGGAGAGAGAGAGAAACATCTATCAGCTGCCTCTATGTGTGCCCTGACCAGGAATCAAACTCACAACCTTTTTGGTGTATGGGATGATGCACCAATCAACCGAGCTACCCAGCCAGGGCAGCCAATATTTTATTCCCAATAGCGGGGGCAGTTATTAATAATAATCCCATGAAAACTAAGTAACCCCCTCCATTAAATCTACACCTCAAAAGTTGGAAACATACTCCCAAATGTCAACCTTCTTCTTTGTATTTATTATGTATCTCACAATTTTTACTTCAAAATAACCTAAAAGAGGGAACCTGCTACTTTCTTAAAAATTGAGAAATCCTTTTTATTCTTAGGAAATTAAAATTATGTATTTTATTTGACAAACTTTAGAAATTGTGAAAATATTTGAATTAATATTTGAAAATACCTATAAATATATAAATACTGTGCTTTTGGGAGGATTTACAACTTATTGAAAAAACAAACTCCTCTGATATAAAACATAATGTTTGCTGAACTGATTATTCTAAAAGTTAAGGTTCACTTACCTTGAGCATATAAAGTCAGAACTGCTTGGATGGCTACATACACACCAGAAAACTGGTAAGTTTCAAACATTACCTGAAAATGCAAAAGGAAAAAAACATATTGGTACTTACAAGTTACATATCTAATTACTTACATTTTTGGCCAAAATAGTGTTAAGAGACCTAAGAGTCTCTTCCATTCTCTTCAGCTCTCTTCATCTCTATTGACTTCTGCTGTCATAGAGTTCCAATTTTAGGGAAAGATTTTTACATACATCTGAGTCCCCAAGCATTTTGTAAGTGCTACAAAAGCGAAGATTTCTGAGTGTGTTAGTTAATGGCTAATTGGAGTGCAAGAAGGCTTTCTGCATTTGATGTCTTTTAAGGGAATTATCTTTTAATTCATAGACAAACTACCTCCAGCAGTTAAAAAAACAAAAAACTAGTGGTATAATAGGGCAGAAAGATAGACAGATAGATATAGAAATATGGAAATTTCCCTGAATGTTGGCAGATACAGAACTGCCTAGCAGCTGAGCCTGCCCTCCCCACTTGAGCCAAGGCTACAGATCCACTCTCAGCTGAACTACACTGGAGGAGGAGGAATTTCCTAGTGTCCTTTCTAGTTGAAACCAAGCCTCACTCTCTATAGAGTTCAGGTTGGCGGGGAACACCATGCAAGATTTTTTTTTGTCATTGACTAGCAATGCTGACTACCACTCTGAATATCTAGATATTTAGAAATTTTACAACTGAGCAAAATCACAATTGTACAAAATTTAAATTTTATAACTCTGAAACACTCATCATTTAGCAACTAGATAGTCTAACTAGTACTCTACTCCATCATCCTTTTATTTCCTGTCCACAGGGATGAAAATGGTTCTTGCATTTATCAACTTGAAAGTTTGTTAGAATTTGTTTTTACTTATAAAACCATTAAAAAGTATTTGTAGTACTAAAATATTTTGGATGAGATTAAAGTAGGGCATTATTAGAGCTAAATTTGTACTCTCAAGAAAAAATAGTTACTCAAATAAGGGGAGACCTTAGAGCACAGTGAGACCAATTCTTGCCATTTTTGCACATGTGTATCTTAGTCAAATAGAAAAAGGAATCCCTGGTTCAATTCCCCAGCCAGGGCACATAACCAGGTTGCAAGCCAGGTCTCCAGCCAGGTCCATGGCTGGATGCAGGTGAAAGGCAACCATACATTGATGTCTCTCTCCCTCTCTGCTTCTCTCCCTACCCCTCTTTCTAAAAATAATAAATAAAGTCTTAAAAAGAAAAGAAAAGGAAAAAAAGGGATCCACTGCTTGAATCCAAATTCATATAAATTGTTTCCATTTGGTGATGGAGTGCTGCTGTGCACCCAGCTTCATGACCTGGTGGAGCTGGCAGCTCATCATGGACGGCTCAGGTCACATGGGAGCTTGCTGGCACATAATCAAGCATTCAGGTTTTGGTTAGTGTGTTTGTTATTTGTTTCTAACTTTTTATTTTATTTTTATTTTATTTTTTATTTTTTATTATTTTTTAAAGATTTTATTTCATTATTTTTAGAAAGAGGGGAAGGGAGAGAGGCAGAGAGGGAGAGAGACATCAATGTACGGTTGCCTTTCACCTGCCTCCAGCCACAGACCTGACTGGAGACCTGGTTTGCAACCTGGTTATGTGCCCTGGCTGGGGAATCGAACCTGTGATCTTTGGGTTCGCAGGCTGGCGCCTTATCCACTGTGCTACCAGCCAGAGCATTAACTTTTTATTTTAAAAATAATTGTAGAGTCATAGAAAGTTGCAAAACTAGTGCAGAAAGGTCCAATGCACCCTTTACCCAATTGTTCCAATGGTAACATACAACAATCACACAATACCAAAACCAGGGGATTGGCATTGGTACAATCCACAGAGCTTACTTAGATTTTATCAGTTTTACATGCATTCATTTGTGGTGCGTGTGTATGTGTGTAGTTCTATCCATTTTTATCACTTCTGTAACCACCACCATCAAGATACAAAACTGCTCTATCACCACAAACATCCCTGGTGTTTCCCCTTTATAGTCATATTTGCCTCTCTCCCCTCTCTTCTTCCTAACCCCCTCGGCCCCCACAAAAAAGGAAAGAAAAAGGGATCCAGGTATAATGTCATCTCCCTAACTTTTTATCTAAAAGACATTTTATTTTCCATTTAGACATCACATTGCTTTACTAAAGAGCCTTCTGTGGGTAGAAACCATTTGGTTTAATGCAAAAATACCTCTACACTCTGATTTGGCAATGTGTTGCTAAAAATAAATAGCAATTACAAATGACCACTTATCCATCATCAGAAAGTGTAAAAATAAGTTAAAATATAATACAATAAAGCCCATCTTTCACATTTCACATTCACAAGGAAAAAACATAAAATATGAACCATAAGGAATGATATGGATTCTGTACCTAAAACCATCTCACATTTTTAAAACACTTATTATAAAAATTGAGTTTTAATCCAGACTTTATTGTCTAAAAACAATTTCTTCTAAACCTCTTCCAAAATTTTCATCAACATCTAAACAGACATAGAATACAAAACAATTAAGTAGTAACTGAAAGCTACTAAAATACAAAGTTACCCTGGCTGGTAGCACAGTGGATAAGGCGCCGGCCTGTGAACCCAAAGGTTGCAGGTTTGATTCCCAGCCAAGGCAACATAACTAGGTTGCAAGCCAGGTCTCCAGCCAGGTCTGTGGCTGGAGGCAGGTGAAAAGCAACCATACATTGATGTGTCTCTCTCCCTCTCTGCCTCTCTCTCTTCCCCTCATTCTAAAAATAATAAAATAAAATCTTTAAAAAACAAAACAAAAAAACCCTTATTTTGAAAAAATAAAAAATAAAAATATAAAATACAAAGTTATTAAAAATTTCTACATTCTACAACAAAATGAAAGACAACCTTGAAAACTTACTTATCCAACCTAAATGCAGATTTCTTACTCTCTGTAACTGTTTATCTCAGTAACTTTTCCTTAAAAAAAAAAAAAAAAAAAGATTTTATTGATTTATTTGAGATAGGGGAAGGGAGGGAGAAAGAGAAGGGGAGAAATGTGGATGTGTGAGAGATACATCGATTGGTTGCCTTTCCCACTCCACCAACCAGAGACCCAGCCAGCAACCCTGGCATGTGTCCAGACCAGGAATCCCGCTGAGGACCCTTTGGTTCACAGGCTGGCACCCAATCCACTGAGCCACATCAGCCAGGGCCTCAGTAACCCTTCCAATTGCTCCTCCTATCTCCCAGGACCTTAGCCCTCTCAGTACTGCCCACTCTCAATTCCTCAGTGAGCCATATTATCTATGTCCTGATGACTCACAAGTACAAGTTTATATCCTCAGCCTCATACTTTTCTCTTGAACTTAATCATATATATAACTATACACTTGACATTTTGCTTAGATGTCTAATCGGGACCTAACATGCCCAAAACTGAACTCCTAATCCATCTCTGCCCTGACCCCCAATCCTGTTCTATTTACCTAAGTCTTTCCCAACGAATTTATGATGGTAACCCATTCTCTAGTTGCTCAGGTCAAAATCTTTGGCCTCATCCCCTCTCTTACTCATATTTAATATCTAATATATCAGAAAATTCTTGGCCCTACCGTCAGAACAGATTCACATCTGGCCATGTCTCATTACTTACATGGCTATTACCCCTAATCCTAACAATGATTATCTTTTGCCTAGTTGAAAAAGTCTCCAAACTGGTCTCTCTCCCACCATTGCCTTTTTATGACTTATTCTCAACACAGCAGCCACAAAACCCTAAATCTGAACCTGTCCCTTCCCTGTAACAGCCCTTCATTTTATTTGAAGTAAAAGTCTAATTCCTTGTAAGAGCCTACAAGGCTCTAGATGATCTGGGCCTGCTATTTCTTTGACCTTATCTCTTATTGCTCTCCTACACTGGTTTCCTTGCTAATTCTTTTTTTTTTTTCCTTTTATTCAAAATAGGCCATAGTTGGGGTAATTTGTTGTTCAAAATAAAGTGAGAGGATAAGTTGCTACATGAGTGTGCAAGAATGCTTGTTTTTCTGTTTTTTTTTGTTTTTTAAAGATTTTATTATTTCCAGAGAGAGTGGAAGGGGGAGAGACAGAGAGGGAGAGAAACATCAATGTATGGTTGCCTTTCACCTGTCTCCAACTACGGACCTGGCTGGAGACCTGGCTGGCAACCTGGTGATGTGCCCTGGCTGGGAACCGAACCGGCATCCTTCGGGTTCACAGGTCAGCGCCTTATCCACTGTGCCACCAGCCAGGGCTTCCTTGCTAATTCTTTACCGTGGCACATTTACTCTGACTCTCCCTCTGCCTGAAATGCTCTTCCCCCAATAGCCTGGCTAACTCCCTTACTGTCTTTGTTTAAACATCACCTTCTCACACAGGGCTACTACCATACCCTATGAACAAATGCAACCTTCTCCTACTTCCCATCCCCCTTAACCTGCTTTTCTCCCTATTATCTTCTAACATACCACTTAATTAAGTCACTTTTTTTTTTTTTTTGGTCTGTTTTTCACTGCTAAAGTCTAAGTTCCATGGCAGTAAGATTGTTTCATTTACCAACATAGCCTACTTAGAAATTATAATTAGCACATAGTTAAGTGCTCAGTAAATAGAATCTGGGAGAAAACAGTAATTATTTTTATTCCCTTTATCCTTTATAACAACAATAAGATAAGGGAACATATTTAGAAGGAAAAGCAAAAGAAAAAGAAACACATGCATATTCTATCTAACAACTTACCTCTACAATCTTCTCTCTGTTTTTGGTTGGGTTCATAGGGGGTTCTGTGAGTAAGATTTTACAATTTTTGGTATCTATGTTAAGTTTCTCTGGTCCAAATGTATAGTCCCACAGGTGTTTCATGTCATCCCAATTTCGTACTATGCCATTTTCCATAGGGTAGTTAACTTCTAACATTGAGCGTAATTCACTTGCCTCATCACCAACCATAAGATCCTAGAAAATTATAATATCAAAGCTTTAGACCAGTCAAATTTTACATAAAATACCTTCAGAAAATTATATTCCCATATTGCAAAAATTTGGGAATAATTAATTTAATCTTTCTGGCACTTTCAGATAAAGTATTTCATTTCACAAGTTAAAAATCTTTTCTTTCAAGAAAATGCCTTGCAAAGTTTAATACATTTCCATGTACAATGTAGTTTAAATCAATAAATTGACCTTACCTTTAACACGTTTCCAAAAGAAGAGCAATAGCACAAATAAACCCCATATTTTCATATTTTGGAGGGTTTTGTATGAGGTTTCATCTGTTTCTTTTGCTCAAATATTCAAAAAATAACGCCTGTGGTATGTGAGATAGCACATCAGGGAAAACAACTTGTAGAAAAATAAAAATAAAAATGCTCAATGCATGCAGCACATTTCTTTGTACTAAATATCAAAATGGTAACTGTATTATAAAGCATAGTGAAAGAAGCAAAAAAAAAAAAAGAATGATTCATTACACTACAGTAAAGCATATATGTACCATATAACTTTTAAACTTCACGAACTTCTACCTACATGTCTGAATTAGAGCTGTAATTGTTGTTTTACATGCCTTACCAAAAGGAATGAAAATTTGTAGAGATAAACAAAACAAAACAAAACAGATACAGGGAAACAACTCTTTAAAATTAGAACTCATGAGCAACATTTTTTATATTAAAATGTAAGACTAGAAAACTATGCTATTACATACAAAGTAGAATACTCACAAGTGTTGTCTCCAATGAGTGCATACTTAAGATGACCCACATTTGAAAAGCCAAATTTTGTATGTATAATACAGCTAATGATGTCTTAGAACTTAAACTTCTTTCAGAAATCAGCTAATAAAGATATTAGATAATCCTAATTTCTACATGTACTGATGAGTTTTTAAAAACTAGCATCAGACAAAGCAATTATTTGCTACAATACTTTAAATTTAAAACATGGGGAAGTGACAAGAAACAGCATAATTAACATAAAGATGTCTTTAAAGCAGAAGCTTAAATATGTATGATTTTAAAACTTATAAAAGTTGACAAGTATTTTTAAAGATCAGAAGTAAAATCATAGTGGGGACTCTAAAAAAAGATGTCTGTAATATCCAATGAAGCAACAAGAAAAAGGGAAAACAAAGTTAAAGTGATGCTAGAAATGTTCTCTAAAGCCTCTGTGTTGCAACTAGTTTTTTCATAAAGTTAATTTACCACTACTTAATACTAAATTTTTTCAAAAGATTTTAATGTATTTCTTCTTAGAGAGAAGGGAAGAAAAGGAGAAAGAGAGGGAGAGAAACATCAATGTGTGAGAGGTACATTGATTGGTTGTCACACCCCACCCAGGGACCTGGGTGCACACCCCACCCAGGGACCTGGCCCTGATCGGGAACCAAACCAGTGACCTGTCGGTTTGCGGGCTGGTGCCACATGAGCCAGGGCTACTCAAATTTCTTAAATATTTATTTAGAATCATCTAATAGAAAAAACGCAAAACTAAAATTTATATTTGTAAACTCTACTTAACAACACGTGTATGTTGAATTATTTAGGTAGAAGTATATTGATACTTTGAAGTACATCAGAAAATAAAGCAGACTGCTGGGTGGATAAATGTGTAATATATCAGTATAGCAAACATTAATGTCAGAATATAAATGATGGGTGTATGGGTTTTATTGTAAAATTCTTTCAGCCTTGATCTATATTCTAAGCACTTCTTAATAAAATGTTAAGGGAGGTATCTATACTTGCGAGTATATAATTTTTAGCCATTAACAAATATAATTTAATACACAATTTTGTTACTTTCCTTTAGACTGTATCTTTGTGTTGTACAAGGTAATACGCTAATTACATGGTTTATATAAATCAATACACATTCACAACCACATTCTTAATCCATGCAAGAATAGGGGCCTACATGATCTGACCCAGAGCCAACTAAAACCAAAAGCCTCACACACCTACTTCTAAAACATAAGTGCTCTGTAGCAGGGGTCCCCAGTCCCTGGGGCCAAGGACCAGTAAAAACTGTCTTCCATGAAACCAGTCCCTGGTGCCAAAAACCATCACTGCTCTAAAGGACCAACTGAAAGAATAGAAATGTTTGGCATTGAATATCTTACCATCTCTCTGAACAAGATGACATTTAAAATGGAAGAAAGTAATTTTTAACTTACTAGGTTACTGTAAAATTGAGTAGCTCAGGCTACCTAAATTTATCCGTATTATCTAAAATTATAATTTAAAAAATCCTAAAACATAATCTTCCTTAGAACATTTCAACTTCCGAAAAACCACAATCCTTAAGAGCTTTATGAAGCTTGCCCTCATACCTCAGAACAAAGTTTCAGGCCTTAGATTTTTACCACCCACCTCATCAATGGACCTCAAACCTAAACCATTACCCATTACGTGAAGTAATGAAAAATTATAGTAAGTGTTTTGAGATGCTGTTTCAAAATCATTTATGTATTATAAAATGCAAGCAGTATAGATTTGCCAAGAATCATTCACACAATGTCACTTCAAATTAAAAGAGTAAACACATTTTAAAATAGTTAAATTCCTTAGAAAATATTTGTGAAATTAAATCTATACTGTTCTCTACAAGTAGACTCTCAAATCTCCTAGGATTTAAAAAAAAAGATGCCATGTTTTATATAGGGTAAATATAGGAATTTCCACTTTTAAATGTTTTTGCTTGTTCAAAAGAAAACTGTTACTAGTTAAAATATGTATCTCTAGAAATGCCTGATACTCATCTTTGTCAAAGCTGCTCATAAATATGGCACTTCGACTAGCACAGAACAATATAATTAAAGAGGAAATTGTCTGGGATGCACCCAGTAAACTTCTAGTTCAAAAGAAAAGTGTCACATTTATTTACGGGGGAAGGCTGTTGTTTATGGAAAAACTTTTTAAGACCTTCATCTCCTTATTTTCCTCAGATAGTAATGTAAAATCTTCTCATCAATAAAGATAGTATAAGAAATCCCCACACCCAGACTTCAGTATCTATATTTCATTTGCATATTAAAATTTTATTCAGTTTATTAAAAGCACATGATACTGTACTGAATGCAAATATAGATAGCCTCCACAGGCTATGATAGGCAATGTTTAATTTATCATTGGTTAATATAGTGAATTTATCCAAAGGTAACTACTTCACACATATCCTATATAAAGCCACTTGGTTTCTAATGTTATGCACACACCACATTCCATTTTAATTGTAACATTTATCTATAAGAAACACAAGGAAAACAGTTCAAAACTATGTTAGTAATCAGTTCTGGTTTGGTCCATTGTATGCAATCAGGAAAGTATAGGATGAAAGTACTTAAAATTAAAATATGGAAATACCCCCCTCCCCAATACTAAAGGGACACAAGACAACTACTGTCCCACCAAGCAAAAGTGGAAAACAAACAGAGAGCATGTGTGTAACCTCACTTACCATCTTTTTGTTATTCTACTTCAACAGGTCAAGAAAGGTGAAGAGAGAGAAGGTAGAAGTAAGAGTCAGAAAAGGCCTAAATAAAATCCTCACTGAAATTTTTAAACATACAAGCAATAGAGAATAATTAGGTCGAGGTCAGATGCAGTACCACTATATTTTACGGAGTTAATAATTAGGGCCATATTAACACGGACAGTTATTTCTCCTGAATGAAATTAAGTAACTTATTAAACAATTTAAACTTCCATTTTTTTTTTAAAGTTTACCACCACATTTTAGCTAACGAGACACAAAAAGTATGTAAGTCAATCCACTAGACAGAAAAATTCAAAAAAGTCAAATTTCTTTAAATTTATTACTAAATTTAAGAATCTTAATTAAGAAAAATAAATGATAACAGGAAAGATCTAGCTGGGTAAGCAGAGGGTAAATTTAGGGTTGTTTTTCTAAGCTTTAGCAATCAAGTTAAATTTGACATATGTCTCTCTGCTATCTATTGGAAGAACAATTTAATTTGAAAGACTTAAAAGACTAAGCAGATTGAACAAAACTGAGCCAACAGAACACAGAATGACAAACTATACAAGTGATACTATTGGAAATTCCTTAGTAAAAATGTCTCATTACTATATTGACTAGTTAATTTCTATCACTTGGCTTTAAAAAGAAAGTGGAAATTAAAAAATATATAATTATTTGATCTATGTTGAAGAATAAAAATAGATACATGTGAAATGTCTTAATACATCAAAAATGTTAACACCAATCAAGTATGTTAAAAAAGTTCTTTAAAAGCTTGATTCTAAATAAAGACTTGCAACTTCATTTGAAAAGTTTATCCTTATTATTACAATCAATAAAATTATAAGTCAAAGTTCTTTAAGACTGAATTCAATTGGAATGGTGTTCACAAAAATAAGGAATCCCATTAAGTACCCCCCTAAAAGACTCTAAAACAATAAAAACAATCATATTGAGTATCACATTTGATTATCTGTAACCTAACAAGAGGCCAGAATAATTCGCTATTTTAAGTCTAAAAAAATTAATACAGAACCTAAATTCCAATTCATATTCGTTACTAATTTAATTCTAATCCCAAGAACAGAAAGTTACCAAGTAGCAAATCTCTACCACTTATTACCACTTTCCTAGAGAGTTCAAATGTCCCAAAGAAATTCATCTTAACTCATATTTCAAATGACTCAATCTAAGTTCACTGACGTCTTGCCAAAGACTGTCCAGATAGGACCAACAACGCTAGCTTGTTTACAAATAATTCAGTTTGGTCCAAAATTCGATTGCATTTTGTATAAAATGACCCCTTAGCCACCTAAAGAAGTTTAATCAATTGGTGACCACAGTCCTTTTGTTTCTTTTTTCTTCTAAAATATAACTCCCACTTATTTCCAATCCCTTTATTATGGAAGAAAAATCTATCATCCTTAATGTTGAGTCTCCTGTGTCAAGTACAGTGAGTGGGCAATGACATCCTTCCTTCTTCTCTCTTTCTGGTAAATAATGCAAGGCCAAATAAAGACTTGCATGGCTCCTTCCTGCACATTATGGAAATCAGTTATTACATTAGAAAAGAGAAGAAACAGTAAGATTTACATCTGTGTTTTCCTGACTAGCTATATAAAAAAGTACAAGAATCAGACCATGAGAACATGGAAAGAAAAAGTCTTAAGTCCCAAAGGAACACTAACATATATATAATACGTATACGGAATTGAAAA
Organism: Noctilio leporinus; assembly: GCA_004026585.1. Lineage (NCBI taxonomy): Eukaryota > Metazoa > Chordata > Mammalia > Chiroptera > Noctilionidae > Noctilio > Noctilio leporinus. Next base: position 308,560 of record PVIW01001154.1, read on the forward strand.
ACATAAAAATGTCAGTCTGATTTCTTTTAAAATTTATATTGTAATTCACGTTCATATAAAAATCTTAAGTATTTTATTTTACTCTATTCAGAGTAATGGCATCAAGCCATACTTAAAGTCAGATGAAAGTAACTTCGTTTTTTGTGCCTTTTTTCAAATGTTAATATAAATTAAAAAATAAAATTTGCCCTCCCTCTTTGCTTTACATGGCATCATATTTTAAAACTACTTAATTCAAAGAACAGCTCATAGGTTATGATCCTCATTTATCAATAAATAAAATATTACCTTGATTTCAATGTTTCCCACTTTGGTGGTTGATCTGATAATAGGTCTTCCAACCAAAGCTGGGAAGATGTGTTCTGGAAAGTTAGAGCCTGCATATCCACACTTCACAAACTGGAAGAGAACATGAAAAGTGGGTTAGTCAAAGTATTTACTATATTCATTTAAAAATAGCATCTAAAAACTATCACTTTGGATTTATACAATATTTTAAGCTTTTGGTGGTTTCAAGTTACCCAAACTAGTCATCCAATCTGTCATTATCATTTTATATCCTTTATGGCACTGACTACTGCTGGAGCTTGTGTTTAGTTACTGGTAAACCTCTATTCAACACCAAGTCCCCCCACTACAAAGCAAGCCTCAGGAGAGCAAGGAGATCAACAGAGCAGTTCATGCTGGAACCTGATGTTTTGAAGAGGTCCTGGCACACATGGCCACACAAGAAGTATTTGGGGAATGGACAAATTCACTCAACAAATGGTAGGTTATTTTAAAAAGAGAAATGTTAGAAAATAAACAAAGTTAATGTTTTAATTCTAGAGCGTTAATTTCATTCATCTCTGGCAATTCATTTAAGTAACCTCATTTTCCCAAAATGGGAGAAATCAAATGGCATCTGGACTAGCAAGTTAAACATTTATTAGGTATTTTGAGCTCTTTGTAGTTTTGTATTTAGATAAATGTTATTTAGTAATATCAGGTAACATAATTTCATATTCAGATAATGTATTTCTCCAATGAGGGCATATGATTGATTCTAATGAGACTTCCATTTTATGCATAAGAAAGTGATACACTAGGTGATTTAACAACTAGTAAAACTGAAAACAGAACCAAGGATTTTTACCTTCTTATACCAATAATATAGTCTGTTCAGTCTTTATTTTTTTAAGAGTAGACATTGCAAGAAAAATACAATGAAAAACGTCCGAGTAGATGAAAGGGTTAGTTAGAAGGGAGGCTGGTTGAGAAATGTTTTAGCTTCAGCTAATACCTTTTGGCAGCACAGAAATTCTAGTGATGGCCTCTCAGCCCACCAGGACTCCATCTTTTGACACACAGCTTTTTGGTGCTGTGTGGTCCTGGTGGAAAAAGGGCGTTCTGAAAACCTGGCAGCCACCCATGAAGTGATTCTCTTCTTGCAGAGGCCTAAATTTGGAAGCTTTTAGGTAACCTCTCCCGTGTACTGCCCCTCCCCACTCCAGAATGCAGGCCTCTGGTGTGTGTGAGAGCGCTCTGGGTAAGCGTTCAGGCCAGCTGCAATATAGGTTGGGAATAGGCTTTTGAAAATGAGTTGAGCTAGAGGTCCACATCTTTGGCATTTGGCATCACTGCCTTGTTTCTGGTGGGGGTTGAGGGGGAGCATGGCTCCTTTGTCTTCACTGCCTTCTGAAGAAGGTGAAAGATCCCCTGTCCTTGCAAGGGCCATGCTGGGCTCTGCCCTGATTGGGGCTGAGGCCTAAGCTCCCAGACTTGCTCTGAAAATCAAGTATCAGAGGCCCCATCTTTCTTTTTATTTTATTATAATTACAATTACCAACATCCTTGTAATAGAAATCAAGTTTGTACACAGGGAAGAAAAACCTTCTGGGTGGGAGGAAAAAGCTATTAAGAAAGGCAAGTACTGTAATCACAGTCTTTACCCTTTCGTGCACCCAACTTGGGGACCTGGCCCACAACCCAGGCCTGTGCCCTGACTTGGGAATTGAATCAGAGACCCTTTGGTTCCAGGCCAAAGGGTCTCTCTGGTTTTTTGGGTCTACTGATGAATCCCAAGTGCCTCAAACAGTTTCTGGCACATAATAAACATATGTTAAATAAATTAATCCATAAATATCAAGTTTTGCTGATTTCAAAGTATGATACCATGATTATTTTCATGTAGACAATGTGTTTAATATTGAAAGTAAGTCTAGTTTCATGGCACCAGACACCAATACCTTCTCTCAGAAAAGTTGACAAAAACAGTATTTGAATGTGATCCATGACAGTAATAACACAAAGGTGGGCAGGACTATCAATTTATCCTTTGATAGAAAACTACTATGTTCAAGGAAATGTTTTGCTTGATGGTGTTAAAATGTAGAAACAATTTTAAACTCGATTTTTGTTTGTGAACCACATTTAATTAAATCATAATATAATTATAAATAGCCTAGAACATTCTGCTATCCTGAATGGCAAGTGAATTTCAGGTCTTTTATAAATAGGGCTTTTAAAATATCTAGATACAACCTAAGCAGATCAAAGCTACTTTTATGAAAATATCTATGTGAATTAGTAAATTTCATATTCCCAGTACCACCTGAATTCCTATCAGTTCACACTTATATTTTAGAACCTACATAACACATACATTCAGATACGTTTTCTTCCAAACCCACAAAGCCCGGTCCTGGTCAGCTGACCATTGAAATAAGGCCAGGTAATTTTTCAGGTATAGCTACCCATTTCTAAAACTATAATACAATTCTTACTGAATTACCTTTCATAGCAGAAGTTAGTATAACATGAGGGCGTATATAATAACCTGCCTGCTCACTCATACTTCTCCATTTTAATAGTTAATAGCAAAGCACCCTAAGAGTGTTAAAATAACAGGATTCAGAAGCTCTAGCCAATCTTTCCACAATGTCTTCTCAAAGAAGAAATATACCAATGTGATCCAGAAAAAGTTGAAGAGACAATTGTAACAAAGGAAAATAATACCCAGTATTTTCTAGTATGTTCAAACTTAAAGAAAAAGAAACCTCTCACACTCTTCTAAATCATAAACTTTCTTCTGTCTTAAGTCAAAATCCAGTTCACTTGATATGAAATGAAATGATATGGAAGGGTAGAGAAGCTCATTATCCGGACCATACCAAAATTACTACATAAATAAAATGTATTGATCACCAGCCTAATATAAGCATTAGTCACAATTTACATATATATTCCAAATATAGAAACCAATACTATCTGGATACTAAATTCTTACATTTACCTCCAAGTAATTTACAGATATGGACACTGGGTGGGTTGAAAGTGTCCATAATCCAGGCTGAATATGCTCACTTACATGAACATAAATGTTATTAAGGAAATTATAAAATGAATGGCTGAAAAAAGAATCATAATAGAAGCTGAAGGTGGAAGAAGAGCTTGGGAAGGGGCCTAAGTCAAGTCCTGGGGCAGGGGCGAGCCTGGGAAGGTTAACATACCTCTCCTCTTGTTCTGAGCCACACACTCAAACACATGCAACATGGCAAATCTGGAAACAACCACATCACTCAACATTTCTGATTATCATTGTTCAGATAGGTAGTTCCTATCTTAAAATCCTTGAGAGTATATTTTAAGGGACAAAATATTTGCCAAGTGCCTGAAGTAGACAAAAATTGAGACACCTACCCTGAAACAACAAAAGCAAAACCTACTATTCCTGTGCTTTCACAAAAAAGGGAAATTTGGCCTTTAATTCAAATTAAAGATATCACTCACTTGTTAATGAAATTATTCTGGTTTAGTAGTTTATTGGAAGCATTTGCTGCCCACAGTAATCCAATGCTATAGGGTATTAGATATTCATTTGGTCAAAATGGGAATAAGCACACTATTTCACACTATTTTTTAAATATATTTTAAAAGATTTTTATTATTTCTAGAGAGAGAGAGGAAGGGAGAGAGGCAGAGAGGGAGAGAGACATCAATGTATGGTTGCCTCTCACCTGCCTCCCACTACAGATCTGGCTGGAGACCTGGCTTGCAATCTGGTTATGTGCCCTGGCTGGGGAATCAAACCAGCACCTTATCCACCATGCCACCAGCCAGGGATCACACTATTTTAAATGTGAAAGCACTGACAGCTATAGTAACAAGAATCTAATTAAAATGCCTATTTCTCAAAAATATAAACTAATCTGTCATTTCCTTTCTTGCAAAAAAAAAAATGCATTTTAAAATATAAATCTGTGACAAAATGTAAAGAGAATATTCTTTTCTGAACTAATCATTTGGTATCATTTTAGTCCTTGAAATTCCTCCCCCACTAATTATTTTAAGACTTGGAGACTTAGTTTTCTCATTGTGTGCAGTAAGGCTGTGCTTAAAAAATAGATTTTTACCATATATAGCTTCCTCTTCATAGCACTGTGGTTTTTAAACTGACTCTCTTACTTCCTACTGAGTCATCAAATGGTAAGAACATGAACAGTATAATGGTCTTTCAAGCAAAAATGAAAAAAGTTCCTATTTGTTCTAAAAGTACCATTCTCCTCTCAAAATATAAACAGATTTATAAAGCTTCACTTGAGCTTAATGCATTTGTATCAGATGCATTAATTTTAATCTCATAGTGATTATTCTGATCTTACACAACCAAAATATTTATTTTCTTTATTCCAAAGCATTTTGCAGGGTAAAACCAAATTTGTTTTTGATTTATTTCTATTCCAAACATTTCTGGATTCGACCTATAAATTAGCATAAGCCTAATACAGCAGGCCATATACAACTATAAATGTGAATTACAAGTGAAAATAATTATCCTAGAATTATAAGCTACTTTGCATCATTATTCACTAAAAACTACCAGTCACAGGGTAGGCAGATGTCTTCATTGTTGGTGAAATCACTCAAGTTTGGCGAACCATTGAAAGGCACCTAAACCTAAGCATATATCTTTCAGTGGCTCTATTTTCACTTATCTAGCTACTTTCAGTAGCTCTATTTTAGGTTGTAGGTTTAAACAATTATAAGAATGAGGTAACTAAACTATTGGAATTGGATGAGTTTTCCTCCTCCAGGCTGCCCTAATGAGAGAAACTGGTGGGGGGTTAATGAGGAAGAGAAGCAAGAACCAACATCTGGCATGTGATCATAAGAACTCACCTACTTCTTACAGCATTCAACTTAAGGCCTGACAGAGGAGTTTTAAAATTTATTTATTTTTCTTGATTTCTATTTTTAAAAGATTTTATACATTATTTTTAGAGAGAGGGGAAGGGTGGAAGAAAGGGAGAGAAACACCAATGTATGGTTGCCTTTCATCTGCCTCCAGCTACGGACCTGGCTTGCAACCTGGATACCTGTTCTGACTGGGAATTGAACCAGTGACCCTTGGGTTTGCAGGCCTGCGCTCAATCTACTGAGCCATCAGCCAGGGCCTAGAGGAGTTTTTTTTTTTTTTTTTTTTTTTAATCATCATCTTTTCAAATTGCCTATAATTTAAACTTTTTTAAATTTTTAAAAAAATTTTTAAATTTAAAAAAGATTTTTACTTATTATATTCAGAGAGAGGGGGAAGGAGAGAAGCAGAAAGGGAGAGAGACATCAATGTATGGTTGCCTTTCATCTGCCTCCAGCTATGGACCTGACTAGAGACCTGGCTTGCAACATGGTTATGTGCCCCAACTGGGAATCGAACCAGCGACCTTTGGGTTCGCAGGCCAGTGTCCATCTTCTGAGCCACACCAGCCAGGGCTTATAATTAAAAATTTTAAAACCCAAAACATGTAAAAGGCAAGTTGCTTTAGAGTAACAACTATTGCCCCAGGTTTTTAGAAATTAAATTAGAATATTTTGTTTAATATTTAATTGTAAAGGAATCATTATACCAGGCAACTAAATAAAATTAAGATGACTACAAACAGAATATAAAATCTAAATGGCTCCTGATCCTCTAAATTTTCAGAAATAGCACTGCATTCCTAACTACATATGATAACATAATTGTTTCATTCGAAGTCCACCATGTCCATAGAAAATCTGAATAAAATTTAAAAATAAGAATGTTAACACCAAAATATAGTTTTTTGTTTGAATTAAATATACTTCTCCTATAAATGTCATAGTAACTATCTTTTCTCTTAAGGAACAAGATCCTTAAATTATAAATTATAGTCTAATCAATAATATACAACCAGCTTCCTAATACTATAGCTAAGCTAATAAAATAGTAACATGAAAATGAGCTCACTGTTAACATTCCCATTCTAACTGAATATCACTAAACTCACTAAGAGGAGGAATCCATTCAAATATACTGAGCTCAGATTTTGAAAAAGAGTATCTGGTATATTAAAACAAAATGTTTGTAAGCCCTGGCTTCTGTAGGTCAGTTGGATGGGGATCTTACTGCAAACTGAAAGGTCACTGTTTAAGTCCCAGGCAGGGCACATGCCTGGGCTGCCATGGGATGCGGGCCAGGTCTTGGTTAGGGGCTTGGGAGAGATTGATGTTTCTCTGGCACACCCGGTGTTCTGTTTCTTTCTCTCTCTCCTTCCTTCCCTCCCTTCCTCTTCTCCAAAAATAAATAAAATCTTTTTTAAAAATGCTTTAAATTCAATGTTTAAAGCTTTAAATTTATTTAGAGGTCAATTTGAAACTATCCTTTTTAAAGTATCTTTAACTGGGTTTTAACTGTAAAAGTAATAATAAATGCTTACAATTTTTTAAAAAGATAATTTAACAATACATACCTTTTTAAAAAACAAAGAACAGCCCCGCATGGTGTGGCTCAGTGGGTTGAGAACTGGCCTGCCCACCACAGAGTCTCCAGTTCAATTTCCAGTCAGGGCACATGCCTGGGTTGCAGGCCAGGTCCCCAGCTGGAGGTGTGCAAGAGGCAACCACACATTGCTGTTTTTCTCCCTTTCTCTCCCTATCCCTCTCCAAAAAATAATTAAGTAAAATCTTTAAAAAACTCAAAAACTATTTTCCCAATAATTTGAAAGTCATGAAGTCCTCATCTACCATCACTCCATTTATCCCTAATCTCACAGGTAACCACTATGAACATTTCATGCATCCCTTCAAAGCTTTCATAAAAACATACAAGTTTGTGAACACATAAATATCTTTATTAAAGAACGCACATCTAAATGGGATTATTTTTAACTTAACAATAAATCTTAAGACATCTTTCCACTGCAGTAGACCTGCCTCTTTTGTAAGTATTCCATTTTGTATGGATGCCCCATTATATGATAACACTCTTACTACACTGAAGCCCGTTCTTAACTAAGTTCAGATAAAGCTAGTATAATTATTGCTTGTAAAAGTCTAATGAATTCCATCAAGGGAAGTATTATGGCAGTGAATATTAGGTCTTTTTCCCCCCTCAACAATCCGGTTTGTAAAATGTTTTCAAGTTCAAGTAACATCTTTCAAAATTCATGTCACATTTACAGAAGGAGGGGGAGAAAGGTCACAAAAATGCAACTCCAAAATGGTTCGACATTACTGTAATGTAGGAAAAAATGATCGCTATAGAACTCATCAAAATAAGTAACATTTCTTTCTTCTCATTTGTTGACTTGACAATCCAAAATACATTTTTTTTAAAGAGAGAGGGTGTTTGAAAGAAATAACTTTCAAATAATTTCTAAATCGACGTTTTACTCGGATTTTTACAATCATTTGCATTTTAGAATCTTAAATTCTAACATTATCTCAAGGGGGAAGAGGGGGGAGGCGCCCAAATTAACTTCCCCCAAAGGCAGAATTACCACTTGGACCCCTTGAGGGGTGCCAGTCCAAGATCATTCAATGGAACATGCTAGTCCCTACCCCTGAGCCAAATTCCCAGCAAGCGGAACAAGTGGGAAATTGTGCACTGCCGATCTGGCCTCCACTTCCCTCAAAAAAAAAAAAAAAACACAACCCCTCAAACCGCCAACCAGCAGAGGCTTGCATTGACAACACTTCCCTTTTTTTCTTTTACACCCGTTTCCTGCCTCCCGTTCGGTATCTACACAGGAAGAGGAAGGCCTCCGAGTCTTTCCCCTTTTTACATACAGGCGACCCTGGGGAACGAAACCCTTCTCAAACACACAAACCCCGTCTTTTACCCCGCGGACTCTGTAGCCGAACTGCCCAGGCAGGAGCAAGGCGCCAGCACCAGTCCGGCGGGAGCCCAGGTTCCCGGGCAGTGCCGGCCTCGCCTGCCGCCGCACCCCGAGGGCTGAGGTGATGGCAGGTCGGGGAGACCAGGGCCCCTGTTCCCCCTGTCCACAGAGGTGGAAAGGGCTGCCCGTGGCCGCTTGGCTACGATGGCCCGTCTGCCCAGGAGTGCATTCCCGGGCACCAAGAGCTCGCACCTTCCCGCCCGAACCCGCCGCCACCGCGGCCTCCCAGTCAGATTCATACCCCGGTGCCGTTGTCGCACACCACCACCTTCCTGCCCTGGCTGTCCATCGTCTGCCGAAAAGAGAGTCGCCGATGCCGCCGAACAACCTACAGCTGCCGCCCACAGCAGCCGCCACCCGGCCCTTTCCTTTTCCTCCTCCTCCCTCTCGGTAGACCCTCCTAGGGTTCAACTTTCTTCGCCCTCCGGAAGTCGCCACTAGGCCCCGCCCCGCCCCGCCCGTCATTTAACAGGAGGCAAGTGCGGAAAAGGTGGGGACGGAAAAAAAAGGAGGCCGAGACTGACAGCGGTCAACTCCAGTAAGAGACGGAGAAGCTCCGGAGCCCCGCCCTCAACTCAGCTCCAGTTCCGCCCTCACCGTCACCACCCAACTGGGTGCAGCTCTTTGCATCTGGTTTTCCGTGCTTCGCTGGGCGTTTCTGCGAGCTGACCTGATGGGCCCCGCTGCCTTATCTCTAAAGCGCTGTTGGAGTGTGGCTCACTGCTTACCCGGCTGCAAAGGCTCAGGCAGGGCGGCAGGCCTGCGCGAAATGGCAGTGGACTGTGGCAAAGTCAGACGGGATGGGAAGCAAACAAGGGGGTCCTTGCGGGTCACACTATTGGACAGGGGCTTTGTATGCTTTTTTCCCCTAGGCCTTTAAAGTCAACACAGCTGAAATGGATACACACATATTTGATATCATGCGTTTATACATATAACTCAAATTCCAGCCCAACCATTCTTTGCCCAAATTGCTCTTAGTCAAGTGAGAGGGGGAGTTACATTTCCGACCTTATCGCACACCACTTCCTTCTTCCAGTAGCACCACCTTGTATCACACCTCTTCAGTACATGCACCTGTTTGAACCCAGAGCCTCAGCTTTGAAATCAAACAACCTCGGTTTCAAATCTGGCCCTGCCACTCAAGAGTTCTCGGATTTGAGCTTACCCTTGTCTATGCATAGCGATACTTATTTCTATGTAAGCGTAAAATTATAAACATAGAAAAAGCATCCATTCAGTGGTAGCAATTGTCAACCAAATTAAAAAAGAGCCAGGAGGCTTTGGCTAGAAATCAAAGACAAAGATTTACTCAAGGGCCTTAGGATTTGCCTAAACTGAACAACCTGTTAATATCCAAAGTGTTTTAAAGGAGAAAGAAAAGCTGAGAGTTCTTAGAGTAAAAAGGATATTCTTGAAAAGAATCTGTCCTGCATTCTTAGCTGCTGGGTTGGTCCAAGATGGTCATCTACCAAGTGCCCAGTGGTCTGGATAATGGGACATTCTTTCCTAACTTTTGTTGAGGTGGTTATCTGTGGAATTAATATTTATCCAGACATTGACACACAACTGAAAAGTTTAAAAGTTTAAGTTCCCAGTCTAGTTAAGAATAGAATTATTTCCTCATGCTTTTAGTCTCCTTGATTTTAGTAATTTAGCAACTTGACCATGTGACTCTATTTTATTTCTTTATTCCTCACTATTTATTAGTTCCCTACTTTTAAAGGTGCTTTCTACTTGTAATGCTCCTACCTGTTTTCTTTTGAAGTACTAATTTTGACTTTTTACAATACGATTTCATTTATTCATTTTTAGAGAGAGAAGGAAAGAAGGGGAAAAGAGATGGAAAGAAACATCAATGTATGAAAGAGAAGCATCAATCAGTTGCCTGTCACATGCCCCAGACTGAGGAGCTGGCCTGGTCTGGCCTGCAACCCATGCTTGTGCTCCAACTGAGGATCAAACAGGTGAACTTTCAGTTTGTGGGATGATGTTCAACCAACTGGCCGCATCCGTCAGGGCTTAATTTTTACTTTTTAAGAAATAACACATGTTTTCTTCTGATTATAAAAACAACACATGCAGATGGTAGAGAATATCAACAATCATCTATTCATTACACTAACAAAAATGCAGCAAAACTCCTTATTATGCAAATCAGATATAATAGTATTGGTGACTGTCTCCTGCCTCTACACCAGATGAACTGTAGTCATTTCACTTTTCTCTAAATAATGTGGCCCCACATTTTACGTGGTCAAATTTATTTTTAAGGGGGGGCTTCATTTCCAGACTTCTGATGAGAATTTTTGTGTATTATTTCACACAAAACTTTACCAGTTGGGTATACCCATTTTACACATGAGGAAATGGGGGCTTTAAAAAATTAAGTCTAGCAAAGTCATAAGAGATGAGATCTATATATGGAAATTAATATATTTATATATGTCATTGGAGAACAATCTGAAAATAAAATTAGGAAAATAATTTCATTGACAAGAGCATCAGAAAATCTAAATAACCCTAACTGATGTGGCTCAGTGGATTGGACATCATTCCACAAAGTGAGGGGCTTTGTGGAATTCCTAGTTAGTGCACACCCTGGTAGGTGACTAGCAAGAGGCAACAAATCAATGTATCTCACATCAATGGTTTTGTTTGTTTTTGTTTTTTATTTATTAATAAATTTTATTTATTTGATAGAGAAGAATGGAGAGAGAGAAATGTCCATTTGTTGTTCCACTTATTGATGCATTCATTGGTTGACTCCTGTACGTGCCCTGACAAGGGATTGAACCTGCGACATTAGCGTATCGAGATAATGCTCTAGCCAACTGTCCTATATCTGGCCAGGCTCACATCAGTGTTTCTCTCCGTCTCTTTTTCCCTCTCTTCCTCTCTCTCTAGAAATGGATAAATAAAATCTCTCTTTTTTTTTAGATTTTTTTTTTTAAGATTTTATTTCATTATTTTTTAGAAAGAGGGGAAGGGAGAGAGGCAGAGAGGGAGAGAGACATCAATGTATGGTTGCTTTTCATCTACCTCCAGCCACAGATCTGACTGGAGACCTGGCTTGCAACCTGGTTATGTGCCCTGGCTGGGGAATCAAACCTGCAACCTTTGGGTTCGCAGGCCGGCACCTTACCCACTGTGCTACCAGCCAGGGCAGATAAATAAAATCTTTAAAAACAAAAACAAGAAGACAAGTCACTGAGTAGGAGAAAAATATTTGCAAATCACATAGCCAACAAAAGACTTATATCCAGAACACATTAATAAGACAAACTGTCTATTTTTAAAGTGGGCAAAATATTTGAATGTGTATTTTACCAAAGAAGATTTGCGAATGGTTAATAAACACAGGAAAAGGTGCTCAATATCATTAATCATTAGGAAAATTCAAATTTAATAATAATGAGATACTGCTTGATACTCACTAGAATGACTATTATCAAAAAGAAAATAACATGTTGGTGCAGATGTGGAGAAACTGGAACCCTCATACTTTCTGGTAGAAATGCAGAGTGACACAGCCACTTTGGAGAATAGTGTGGTCATCTTTCAAACTTGTAAACAAATATTCGTAGCAGTTTTACTAGTAATAGGCAAAAAGTGAAAATAATCCAAATGTCCAGCAATCTGTGAGTGAATGAACTATGTAGTAGTAGATCCATATAATGAAATAGTGTTTGGCAATAAAAAAGAAACAATACATGCTATATAACATCGATGAAGCTAAAAAACATTATTGGATACAAAATTCTACATATTATACAACTCCATTTATATGAAATTTCTAGAAAAAGCCAATTGTAGATACAGAAAGCAGAGCAATGATTGCTGGGACTGGGAGCTGGGTTCAGCTGCAAACAGGCATGAGAGAACTTTTGGGGTGACATTCTAGAACTAGATTTTGGTGATGGTTGCACAGTTGTGTAAGTTTACTAAAAATCATCAAACTGTACATTTGAGATACTTATATTACACCTTGTGACTTCAACAAAATTGTTTTAAAAAATCAAGTTATATGTCCAAATTTACCTATCATGTACCAGAACTAGGATTAGACATAAGTGTGCCTAACTCCAAAGCTCAAGCTTTGTTTACTTAGAATTTTTGGAAACTCCAGAAAAACTGAAGCCCCAGTTAGTATCCCAATTAGGATGACTTCTGGAGGAATAATAGCATTTATTTGGATCTGGTTTGGCTTCAGTGCTTGGATGGAAAGGGATTAGTATGTTTTTATGGTTATGGACTAATATAATGGCTTTTAAAATACACCCCTGTTCATGCATCATACTTGAGAAGGAAAACAGTATCTACTAGTATTTGAAGTGAAACATAAAAAATAATTACCTAAAAAAAATTAACTCTTTTCTCTACAGAATTTTTTTTCATTTTTTTTAACTTTTTTTTTTAATTTTTTTTTAAATTTCATTATTTTTAGAAAGAGGGGAAGGGAGAGAGGCAGAGAGGGAGAGAGACATCAATGTATGGTTGCGTTTCACCTGCCTCCAGCCACAGACCTTGACTGGAGACCTGGTTTGCAACCTGGTTATGTGCCCTGGCTGGGGAATCGAACCTGCGACCTTTGGGTTCGCAGGCCGGCGCCTTATCCACTGTGCTACCAGCCAGGACCTATCTACAGAATTTATAGTTAGGAATAATTTCCTTGAATTCCCTTAAAGTGCAGTTATTTGTATCTCAAGTCTCTAAGTTAATAAGCACAATGGCACCTTGGGAATGTTTTGAGTAGAATTTTAATTTACTCCAAAGGTCACTCATTTTAAAAATTGGTAGTGTTACCACATATATTATATCTTATTCTATACCTGACGAACTCGGGAAGAGGACAGACAGATCACTTATTTAATTATTGTTTTCAAAAGTCACTAAATCAAAAGATTTGTACTTATTCCAGAAAAGTATTTCTCTATCTCACCAATTATCTAAATACTTCTAAGTTATTCTCATTTCTGTTACTAAGATAAAGTTTACATTAGCAGTGTTAAATTAGTTGGAAGCAGGTTAATCTATCTGAAATTTTGACATGTCCCTTCACTCCTAAATTCTTCAGCATGGTCATCCTAAGATTAAGTGCAATTGCTTACAAAACCATAATATCATTATCATATCTAAGAAAATTAGCAATGATTCCATATCATCAATATCCAGTCCGTATTCATATTTCCCCAGTTTCTAAAATATTTATACCTGTTTTTCCTCTTGAACTGAGATTCAATCAGGGTTCCTACATTTTGTTGTTATGTCTCTTTCGTCTCAAGTTAGAATAGACTTCTCATTTTTTTTTTTAAAATCACATTGACTTTTTAAAGAAATGTTTAAGAAATGGCTGTAGAAATGTTGCAGGTTCTGGATTTGTCTGATTGTTTCCTCATGGTAATTAAAATTTTAAGTGACGTATATAAATAATACTCTGGCATTTGATGGTATTATAAACAGACTTTGTTATATGGATATTCTTTGCTTTTGGTAATACAAAATTAACATTGTATTGACATCAGAACCAAGTAAGATCTTGTTATACTGTAAATATTGCTATTGTCCTGGTTTAAATCTAGCAGAGGAAGAGTACAATTGGTATGCAAAAAAGAAAAAAAGAAAAAGAAAGAAAGAAAGGAAAACAAATCAAAACAAAAAAAGAGGGATCTGTGTTTTGTGATTTGGTATTTTCGCTTGGAAAAGGGAATAAAGTTATAAGAGTTAATAAATTAAATGGACTATTCTACTATCCAATGTCCTCACTTCATCTAGCCTCTTGCTTGTTTTTAGATTCTGAAGACTTTATGTATATCTTATAATTTAATAGCTTTAAATAACTTTTTAAGGTAATAATCAATTTACTATTACTGACTTTTGTGTGGAAATTTTCAAACACACAAAAGTTAACCCCAGCAGTTCATCATCTAACTTCAGCAACCATCAGCTCTCTGCTGCTTTTCCTTTCATCTATTTCCTTTCACACAGTTTCATTGTTATTCTTGTTTGTGGTACTATTTTAAAGTAAATCTCAGGCAGCATACTTCTCTTCTTTAAATACTTCTGTATATAGTTCTAACAGGCTTTAGAAAACAATCCCAGCCCTTGCTGGTGTGGCTCAGTGGATTGAGTGCCCACCTGCAAACCAAAGGGTCGCAGGTTTGATTCCCAGTCAGATAGAGCACATGCCTGGGTTGCAGGCCATATGCCCAGCTGGGAGCTTGTGAGAAGCAACCACACATCTGATGTTTCTCTCTTTCTCTTTCTCCCTCCTTTCCCCTCTGTCTAAAAACAAGTAAATAAAATATGTTTTTAAAAATCCCAATACTATTATAATGAACAGAATTAATAACTTTTTAGTTTTCCTAATACTCAATCTATGTTCAGTTTCCCTTAATTGTCTTTATTCAAGATCTAAGCAAGGTCCACACATTGCAAGGTCCACACATTGCATTTGGTTAATATGTCTGTTAAAACTATTTTAGTCTATAACACTTCCCTGTGCCTTTTTTTTTTTTTTTTAAAAGAGAGAGAGAGGGAGGGAGGGAGAGAGGGAGAGAGAAAGAGAGAGAGAGCGCATCTCTGCTGCCCATTTCACGTCAGTCCGGGAGTGCAAGAGCCCCTCTGCCTTTTCTTATACCATTTTTGTTGTTGTTAAAGAAACTGGATGAGCCCTGGATGGTGGCTCAGTGGATAAGGTGCCGGCCTGCGAACCCAAAGGTCACTGGTTCGATTCCCCAGCCATGGCACATAACCAGGCAGCAAGCCAGGTCTCCAGCTAGGTCCTTAGCTGGAGGCAGGTGAAAGGCAGCCATACATTAATGTTTCTTTCCCTTTCTTCCTCCCTCTCTGCCCTTATGTTTGAAAATAATGAATAAAATCTTTTAAAAAAGAAAAAAGAAACTGGATGGCCTTGACAAGTGTGCTTCAGTTGTTTGGGCATCATCCCTCAAAGTGCAAAGTCACTGTCAAGGCACATGCTGGTTGGGGTGTGTGTGAGAGGCAACTGATCTATGTTTCTCTCTCTCTCTCTTTTCCTCCCTTTCCTCTCACTAAAATAAAATGAACAAAATCTGTATAAAAAAAGAAATTGGGTCATTTGTCCTTAGAATTTCACACATTCTGTACTAATTCATTATACCCACACAGTGCTGTTTTTCTTGTTCCTCTAGCCTCCATATTTTTTGTAAGCTTGTAGTTAGATCTAGAAGCTTGATTAGATTTAGGTTCAATTACTCCGGCAAAAGTATTTCATCGCAGTAGTATGTAATTTTTATTGCACTGCATTTGAAGGAACATAATGTTTGGGTGTCCTATGTTTAGTGTTATTAAGAGTACTTAGTGAATTTTTTTTAATAATTTATTATTTTTAGAGGGGGAAAGGAGAGATGGGGAGAGACATCACTGTATGGTTGCCTTTCACCTGCCTCCAGCTACAGACCTGGCTGGAGACTTGGCTTGCAACCTAGATATGTGCCCTGGCCGGAAATCGAACCAGCAACCTCTGGGTTCATAGGCCAACGCCTTATTCACTATGCCACCAGCCAGGTCTTGGATTTTTATATTACTGGATGATCTTTTACAGAGTTTCCCATGAACCTGTCACTTAATAGTTTAGGAATATAAAAAAAAAAAAAAATGAGGCTTTAAAACATCAGGGATAATTTTTAATGTACCAATGTTTGAATCACAAGGATGCCAGAAGGAGAAGAGAAAAAGCAAGAAATGGAAACTTAACTAAAAGAAAGAAAGAAAGAAAGAAAATTCCTCCAATTTGTCAAAGGAAATAGACATACAAGGCCACAAAGCAGAGTGTACCAAACAAGCTGGACCCAAAGAGGACCACACCAAGACACACCATAATTAAAGTGCCAAAAGTTAAAGATAAAGAGAGGATCTTTGATATCTCTCTCCCTCTCTGCTTCTCTCCCTTCCCCTCTCTTTAAAAATAATAAATAAACTCTTAAAAAACAAACTCACAACTACCAACAACTGAATCTAAAAACAAAAACGGAAACAAATTAAGCAAACAACCAGAACAAGAATAGAATCATAGGTATGGGGATCATTTGGAGGGTTATCAGCTGGGAGTGGAAAAGGGGAGAATGAGGGAAATGGAGCAGAGATTAAGAAGCATAATTAGTAGGGATAAAATAAACAGTGGGATGTTAAGAATAGTAAAGTAAATGAAGAAGCCAAAGAACTTACATGCATGACCCATGGACACAAACTAAGGGGGGATTACTGGAGGAAAAAGGGGTACTGTGAAGAGGGGGACAAAGGGGAAAATTGGGGCAAATGTAACAGCATAATCAATCAAATATACTTCAAAAAAAGAAAAGAGCCCTGGTTGGTGTGGCTCAGTAGATTGAGCATTGGCCTGTGAACCAAATAGTCGCTGGTTCGATTCCTAGTCAGGACACATGCCAGGGCTGTGGGCTAGGCCCCCAGTTGGGGGCACGGGAGAGGTAACCACACATTGATGTTTATTTCCTGCTTTCTCTCTCGCTTCCTCTCTCTCTGAAAATAAATAAATATTTTAAAAATAGAAAAGAAAAAATAAATAAAAAAGAAAAGAAACACAAGACTCATGGGGGCAGTGATAAATTTCCACCTCTAAGGAAAAGTTAAAAAGGGATATGTTCATGGCCAAATTCCCCAACAGCAAAGTGTGGAACAGCATGAACATCTGTCACAGCTTTTTCAGATCCTGAGGCCTAAGAAAGAAGTCCAAAACAAAAATATGTGAGTTTTAGAAAAAGAAAAACAACCTAATAAGACCAAGCATGGGCCCTGTTTTGGCCTGGAAGCTTAAGGGTCTGTTTCTTCCACCTTCCCAGATGACTTCTCATCTGTATTATGATCTTTATGAGACCAGATAACTTCATCTATAATTCTCAGATGAAGTTGTAAACTCTCTTCAAACTCTGACTCATCATCTCCTAGTTCTGGTTTTTTCAGATAAGGTGCAGACAACTAAAGAAGTGAACAGAGAGTAAACTCTGCCACTGCTAAAGCAACGTAGCCACCTCGCCCAGTAATTTCCAGTCTTTTCAGCACAAGGATCTTACTGAGTACACTTTGCTGCTTAATTTTGGCTGTTGCTCTGAGCTGTTGTCAGGCAGAGTACATATCCTATGTGTCTGACATATGCTGCTATAACATTTGGGGCACACCCTGTATTAATCAGTATCATTATTGGGAAATAACAGTATCATTGTTCTTTTGCAGAATATTAAAAAGAGCCCTCAGATGCTCATGACCACCTCCCAATTTATTACAACAATCTTATTTTAAAGATAAGTAGACTAGGTGCAGAGAAGTTAAATAAGTAATTAATATACTTGTGTCATGGAATAATGAATCTAATGGAAAGCATACTGAACCACTAATTAGAAGACCTGGGCCCTAGCCTTCACTTTAAGAAGAATTAGCTTTGTGACCTTGACCACTTTTTAAAACTTTTCTCACTTTATATAATTCTGTTTGGTTTTTTATCC
Organism: Noctilio leporinus; assembly: GCA_004026585.1. Lineage (NCBI taxonomy): Eukaryota > Metazoa > Chordata > Mammalia > Chiroptera > Noctilionidae > Noctilio > Noctilio leporinus. Next base: position 326,237 of record PVIW01001154.1, read on the forward strand.
CAGCAAATGCATTATTCTTTTGCTTTATAAAATGTTATTTTACTATTATAGTTAGTATTTTACAGTTATTCCTGAGACTTCCATTCAAGATGGTGGCATAGGTAAACACAGCTTTCCTCCTCACACAATCACATGAAAATTACCACTAATATATAGAATGGTTCAAGAGAACCATGAGATATCAAATTGAAAGGAAGTCTAACAACTACAGAATTAAAGAAACCATATCCATCCACATAGGTAGGAGGGGTGGAGATGCAGAATGGGCTGGTCCTACCTCCACATGAGGTGAATAAAAATATGGAAGGAATGTCTCAGAAGCAAGGAGTCCCAGCCCCATACCAGGGCCGCCCAGCTCAAGGTTCCAGTGTCAGGAAGGTAACATCCCCACAACTTCTGGCTGCAAAATCCAGCAGGGACTCAGTTGGTGGAAGAAACTGCAGGAGTCCTAAGAGATTTCTCTTAAAGAACCTATACATGGACTCACCTACTCAGACTCATTCCCTCTGAGCTCCAGCATTGGGGGGTCAGCTTGAAAGGTACCAGTGTCATCAATGCAAGAACTGAGAGACAGCGTTTTCCCAGAAAGAAGTGTGGGTAGAGGCAATTGTGCCTCTTCTGAACCCTTCCCCAATAGAGCCACAGAACCAGCAGGCTGATGCCATATCTGAGATTCCATCAATTTGGCTAACACTGTTTGCCCCATCCTAGAGATCCCCAGAAAACCCACCCCACTCAACTTACAGGTCCACCTAAGCTGCTCTTCCATATGAATGGCTGGTCTTGGCTCATACTTCACATATTCTTAAATCTTCTCAAACAAGCAATAGCCGGACTCAGTAAGCCCCAGCCCCAATACCTCTTGCCAAGAGACCCCTGGCTTGGCACAAATAGCAACCAGTCTGGACTCACAACTTGGCTTCACCTGGGAAACGCCCAGCCCAGTGAAAGTAGCAGTCATCTCAAATTGTTTTATAGCTCAGGCAGGGTGGCTATGGATGGGCAAAACATACATCAGGGTTGATCTTTGCCTGCACCACACAAGAATGACCAGAGTCTGTGCACCCAGTGAACTGATACAGACCATGCTGGAGCATTACCACCTTGCCCCTGCACAGCTGATCCTCCATGAAAGGTGAAGGCTGATGGTCAGTGGTCAGAGTCAGTCCTTGCAATTGACCTGGGTAAATCCTTCTCATTGATCTGCCAAGAGCAACCAAGGCTCAACTAGTAGAGAAGGGTGTACTCAGCCCACATGAGGGCACAGCTTGAGTGATAGGGGAAGCTGTGCCCCTGGTACCCTACAGGACATCTACTACATTAGGCCAAGCTACCGAGACAGGGAGTCTACCAAAATGGAGGCCGCCAAAATGAATAGACAGAGAAACATGGCCTAAATGAAAGAATAGATCAAAATCCAGAAAAAGAACTAAACAAAATAGAGATAAGTAATCTGTCAGATGCAGACCTCAAAACATTGGTTATAAAGATGCTCAAGGAACTTAGTGAGATCCTCAACCGCTTAAAAAGATCCAGTCAGAAATGAAGGATATACTAATTAAAATAAAGAACAACTTAAAGAAAAACAGCAGTAGAGTGGATGGAGCCAAGAATAAAATCAATGATTTGGAATATAAGGAAGCAAAAAACAACCAATCAGAACAACAAGAAGAAAAAAGAATCCATAAAAATGAGGAAAGTGTAAGCAGCCTCTTGGACAATTTCAAGTGATCCAACATCTGCATCATAAGGGTGCCTGAAGGAGAAGAGAAAGGGCAAGAAATTGGATATATATAATATATTATATATATATATATATGCACACACACATACACATTTGTGAGAATTCAGCTGTCTTTTGTTAAGCTAGATACTAAGGAGATTACAAAAATGTAAAACAATGTTACACTTTTAATTATTTAGTTTTAGGAAAAATGCAGATATTTAATAAAAATGTTATTTGTTAACATGTAATGAGCTTATTATTACTTTTACATGGATCATTAAAAATATTTTTTTAATTTCTGAGTTTTCATTTCACATACAATAAATTTTGGTAGACATAACCCACATGAATAGAAACTCTTTGTGGTCGCCAGTAATTTTTAAGAATGTAAAGGGATAAGAACCAAAATGTTGAGAATATCTGCCATATAAGTCCTAAACCCTTCAGGCTTATTTTTAGTTGGGAGAATCATTTTTGTAGTTCAGGATGTCCTACCTATTTGGGAAGAAATAAACCCAAAGGGTGAAAAACATATCAAAAAGTTTATCTTTAATGAATATTGAGCTTTATTTGTTTTATATCATTAAAAGAATCTCATTAGTAACCCAAAGCCTATATCTAGCAATTTTGACAGTTTTTGGACCCAACACTTAATTGGTTACATCTTCATAACACCTTACCTCTTCCTTCTTTAACTTTGTGTGTTTGTACTCTGCAGCTATGTTTCTTTTCTTATTACAATTCAACAGTGCATCCTCTTTGGTTTTCTGTAACTTTCTTTTCTTTTCCTCATATTCTCCTATAAGCGTTCCTGAAGTGCTAATTTCCTCAAAAAACTAGGTTCTTTCTGTGGGTTTTTTCATTGAAATTGACTCTATAGTTTCCTGGAAAACTAGGCAGTTTTATGCTTTGACTATTATTCCTACCTTTTCCAACTCTGCTATGTAAGCAGAATGACTCAGGATTATCAGAATGAAATTCTGAGCATACCCCTTGAATAGTCCCTGCAAATGTTTTCTCTTTTCCACTTTCCTCCACATAGTCAATTTTTATACTTGCAGAAAAAGAAATAGACCTTTTGATATGTGCCCCTTGAATGAGCTGTTGGATATGTTTCACTCTTAAGTTAGCTGTTTTCTCTCCCATTACAAAACTAAGTACACCCATGACATTAAATTTTCTGGAGCTGTTGGGGCCAGTGACACAGGTGAACCTCTCAAAAGGGCCAATGATCTGACAGCCCAGTCACAACTTAAGATTCCCCAGGAGCAGTAGCCTCAAATGGCCCATGGCTGTGTCCTCCACACCTCAGCGATGTCCTCATATGCTGGCCAGAAATATATTTGAAAAAATAATGAAAGAAAACTTCCCTAGCATGTTGAAGAAAATAGGCATGCAAGTCCAGGAAGCACAGAGAGCCCCAAACAAAATGGATGCAAAGAGGACCACTCCAACACACATTGTAATTAAAATGCTAAAGGTTAAAGATAAAGAGAGAATCTTAAAAGCAGCAAGAGAAAGGCAGTCATCTGATTTTTCAAGAGGAATGTTGCAGGCTAGGAGGGCTTAGCAAGAAATATTCAAAGTCATGAAAATAAGGGACCGACAGCCAAGATCGCTCTACCCAGCAAAGATACCATTTAGGATCAAAGAGCGGATCTAAAGAGCTTCCCAGATAAGAAAAAAACTAAAGGAATTCATCATTAAGCCATTATTATATGAAATGGTAAAGGGAGTTATTTAAGACAAAGAAGATCAAAACTATGAACAATAAAATGGCAATGAATACAAATCTATCAATAATGGAATCTAAAAAACAAACTAAGCAAACAAGAAGAACAGAGACAGAATCATGGATACGTAGAACATTGTGATAGTTGCCAAATGGTTAGGAGGTGTGGGGGGAATGGGCAAAGAGATGAAGGGATTAAGAAGTACAAACAGGGGCCCTGGCTGGTGGCACAATGGATAAGGCTCCGGCCTAAAACCCAAAGGTTGCTGGTTTGATTCCCAATCAGGGCACATAACCAGGTTGCAAGCCAGGTCTCCAGCCAGGTCCATAACTGGAGGCAGGTGAAAAGCAACCATACATTGAAGTCTCTCTCCCTGTCTGCCTCTCTCCCTTCCTCTCTCTCTAAAAAATAAAATAAAATAAAATAAAGAAGTTCAAATAGATAGTTACAGAATAGCCATGGGGATGTAAAAATACAGTATAGGAAATGGAATAGCCAAAGGACCTATGCAAGACTCATGGGCATGATGAATGGTGTGGGGATTGACTGAGGGAGTGGGGATGCTGGGTGAAGGGAGGTAAAGGGGGAAAATTATAATAACTAATAGCATAATCAATAAAATAAAAAAGAATTAAAATTATTATTTTACAAATCACAATTATAACATTGAAATTCATGTTTCTTTTTGTTTTTTCATTAGGGGTGTTCTCATTAGGGTATGCATTAAGATTATCAGATAGTCTTTCTTATTTTCCTTCACTTGTTTCCCTTTTTCTCTTTAATTACTAGAATAAGATTCACCATGTTCATCCCTATAATCTGCATTAACATGCCTAAAAATGTGATCACTTATGCTTGTTTAGGTAAACAGAGGTGATTGATACATTACAGTTTAATTAAATTCCCACTGTAAATTATAAATGTAATGTTGTCATTGATGACAGTCCAGTCATCTTTTTTTTTTTTTAGTCCAGTCATCTTTAATAGCAAAGAAACCCAAGTATGCTCAAGTGGACTGATACCTACAACATACTTTTGGTAACATGCTATCTTCATTTATCACATAGTGCAGATAACTCAAATTTCCTTGTGAACATCTGAATGAGATTTTATCTTGGAATGTAAAGTTGCCTCAGAGAAACAGATAGTCCTGCTCAAACCTGTTTGGTCATTCTTAAGGTTAAATGATTGCTAATTTATTCTTCGGTGAAGATTATGGGACAGGAATACTTTCCATTGTTGATTTGAACTGATAATCACAGTGATATAGAAAAAGGCTTTTAAAGCATTATAGTTATTTTCATAAATTTTGAGGACCTCAAAGAACAAGAATTTACTAGGGACATGCTAATGTTGACTTTGTACAACCTGAAAGTATAATAACTTATTACTCATTCAGGAAGCATGGAGTGAGATCACCACGCATGTTATAGCACGACACTGTTTCTAAAAATGAACACTAGTCCATTTACTAGACAATAAGAGGAGTCAAAGGGCTAAATAAAATAAGCAGTAAAGAAAATAATAAGGTCTCATTTTTAATAGGAACAATAGTTTACTGTTCATTAAGTAACTCTCTTCTGCCACTATACTAACCCATTTCATATATAACCTAATTTAATTAAATCCTCACAATAATCATGTGAAGTGGGTAAAAGAAGGAAGACTAAGAGAGGTTAAAATCAACTACTTGAAGTCTCACACCAAATAGCAACACCAGAATTTAAACCCAAGTCTGTCTGATTTGAAGTCTGAATTCTTTCCATGAGAAGTACTGCTTCTGTTTATCATTCTGTGTATTGCTTTTAAGTTAACAGTTAACTACATAAAAAATAGATGGATAATTTTTTAAAATATCACATATTGTAGATACATTTTAAGTTCCATTTTACATTCCTCATTAATGTTAGTTCCCTTTCACCTTCCCCAGAATTAATAGTGCTTTCAGTTTTGGTGGAGTTTTAGATATCTGTTAGATACACAGAAAAAGTTATTCAACACCATTGGCCATTATGAAAATATAAGTTAAAACAATAGATATCACTGTACAACAATTAAAATACTAAATAATTAAAATAAAAAACAGTAATCACATCAAATGCTGATAAGGGGGCAGAAACTGTATCTCTAACATTTACATTGCTGATAAGAACGTAAAATGATACACTCAGGCTGGAAAATAACTTGTCAATTTTTTATAAAATTAAACATCACCTACCATACAATCCAGAAATTGTATGCTTATACATTTTTGTGGGAAGAAATGGGCAAAGCAGGGTAGGAATGCTGAGTAAGGTTAGGACTGGATAGTTAGATTAATTTCCATAGGCTCTAGGCTATAGGGGTAGTCTTGAGTTGTCTGGTACTTGGCCCTGGGGTGATTTAGGGGAATATTGTGTGAGAAATATGCTCTTCCAGTCCATAAAACAAATGCACAATGAAGCAAGGAGTATAGCAAAAGCGAGGCATTTATTTATGTTCTTGTAAGAGCTGGTACCTGATGATGGTATCTGATGGGCAGGCACGCTGCAGTGGGAGAAAAGGATGAATTTATACCCTAATATGAGCAGTCCCTCCCCTGTTTCCTCATTGGCTGAGCACTTTGGAGTCACAATCGGGCATGATTACTTCTAAAGAGATGATTGGGCAGTTTAACCCATAGCCTGGCCATCCCTCCTTTCCTTTGTTTTCAGAGGTACCCATAACAAGCTTAGTCATGTCCTCACTCTGTCAACCCTGTTGACTCAGAAACTTCCTGATTTATTTAGGGTTTGACCTAGCTGTTCTACTGTGGCTTAGCCTGGTTTGAGAGTCACTTGCTACCTTGTTTCTCATAATTGGCTTGGTGTGCAAGGGTTTGATGAAGGTGATTAGGGATGTGGTCTCTGAATTTGATTAGTATTCAACATATCAAAGGCATGTTGGAGGCGGAGAGGCGGGGAGGAGGAGGAGTCATTTGTGATCTCTAGGACTTAGCAACTAGCCCTGGGAGGAGCAGAATCAAAGCCCCAAAGGCCAGACCATGGGAAATACAGAACGTAAGAATGTATGGTTAACACAGCTCTCATAACTGGAAAGTCCAGGGAAACAAATTTTCTTTCTTTCTTTCTTTCTTTTTTTTTACATTTTATTGTTGTTGTATTACATCCATCCCCTTTTTGCTCCCCTCTGTCCCCCTCCCCACCCACCCATTCCCCCCAAAGTCAATCCCACCTGTTGTCCATGTCCATGGTTCCTTTATACTAGGTTCTTGTCTAAGCTGCTCCCCTTCTTTGCCTCTACCTCCCTCCTCCCCCCAACCCCGTTCCCCCTGACCACTGAAGGCCTATTCCTTGTATTCATATACTTGGTTCTGTTTTGCTTGTTGTTAGTTTTGCTCATTA